>JAWDGP010006614.1:0-55862 GCA_033675545.1 Elysia crispata
TTGGTTTGATATATGCCTAAAAAGAGTTATAATCGTTGAATTAATGTATGCGTATAAAATATTATACTCGTTGGATTGATTATGCTTTCAAAGTATTATAATCATTGTACTGATGTATCAGTAGAATCTTATTAGTTGCCTGTAGTGGTCAGTTTCAACAAAACCTACATGTAGACTTACATTCTCATATCAGACTAAGCACATGCAAAATATAGGATGTCATGACATTGTGATAAAAAAATTCTATGTGTTAAAGAATGACACAACTGATCAAGTGCGTTTCACGACTTTTCCCTTGATAACTATCACAAAAGGAATAAAGCTTAAACATACTTCAAATGTTAAACCTCTTTCCTGAGAAGACAGCTCACAAATAACTGAAATTTTACAAAAGAAATGGCTTATTATGATTTAATTGTGAAACTACAGATTCAATTTCTTTTTTGTTTTCCCACATTAAACGGAACCGATTGCTGCCTCACTGTATGGAAAAAAATTGTGATATTCTCTTAGTATGGATATGACTCTTTTTCATTAACCTAAAACAACTTTTTACATTTTCATGAACAAATCTAACTTGAAATGCCATAACTAAATTTGTCATAGTATAGTGAAGAAGCTGCTTAGAGTTTATGATAAAGATCAAGTGTGTGAAAATTCTTGTTTGAGTAATGATTTATTGCTTTAACTGCATCAACCCAAAAAAGATTCATTTAATGCTATACCTTTTTAATACCATGATTATTGTAGTATTTAATAGCTCATATTATAAAATAATTTTCTGCATAAATGTAACAAGATATTCAGATAAATTATAATTATTTCATATATTGGGTTATTTGCACCTAATGTATTGTATAAGAAAATTAAATATTTTCATTTCAACTAAGCTTTTATCCCAGCAACAGTCTAGATAATATAATTCTTGAAAAAAGTAATTCGGCGTACATCTATAGTATAATATAATTCATGCATGCATGCCAATTTAAATTATTATTTTGCAATAAAACATACCATTTTTATATAGATTATTGTTTACTTCATGACTTGCTGTTAAGAGCGTTTCCTCTTTATCAGTTTACAAAGTTTATTATTGATAATATTGAGGTTTATACATGTAATAATATTATGTTTTATAATGGTTTTAACTATAGCTACATTTATACAACATTTTCCAACACAATTATATTCTGGCCAAGTGAATATTAATTCTGACTCACATTTTTCATAAATAAAGTCTTGTCAGAGCTAAAGAGAATTACAGGATTGACTGAAGTTTTATAATCCCAAAATTTGGCCATGGTTGGTCAAAATCTTTCAGCTTTATTTCAAAAAGTATCTTAAAATTATGGTTTAAAGCTTAAACGTTTTTTTTTATTATAAATGCTAAAAAATTGAAGAAAAAATCTGAGAAATTAAGAAGAGATTTCGACTAAGGTGCATTCGTTGATTTTCTCCCTCTAACAGCGTTTGGACATAAAGTCGCTAACTACATCTAATATCATTATAGCAATGTATATCAATGAGCTTTCAAAAAAATTTTTATTTTACTTCTTTACACTCTTATTATAGGCATATATAGCGGAAATTTCTTTGCAGAGATATTAAAAGAGAGATTGGGAAGTATTTATTGCAAAAAAGGAAGTGAAAACATGTTTAGATAATAGATGGATAAAGTTAAAAAAAAACAACAAAAGTACACCTATCGAAACCTCTAGACCATGAAATGATTATATTTAAGCCAAACATATTCAAATTTAACTAGGAGATGATCCTCTTTAGTGCACTACGGATAAAACCATTTCTGAATATAAATTTTCAACACCTCTGTGAAATGTTCCCTTACACTGTCTATGCCAAATGTATAGCAAAGTTTGTGATGGGGAAAAATTCAGTGACATTGTCGATCACTTTGGTCGCACTGCTATTGGAAATCTGCAAGAAAAATCGAGGAACATATCACCATCTATGTCACTTTCAAGAATAGGGAATATTCCACGAATCTGTCCCTCATTAATTTCTTAAAAAAGTCTCGAAACATCAAATTTCTCTGGCATGTAATCTGTTACTCTGATTTTTAAGAACATCAGGTCTTTTTAGAGGCTAGGAACATTGGGTATAATAGAAAGTGTAAATCTCAGTAGCCAAGGCTAGATCTAAACAGACAGAAAAGTAACATATGATTAAATGTTTACTCATTGTCAACAGTTTCAAGTCTCACAGGTGGTGAAATTAAAGCTTGATCATTTTAGTAAACATAAACAACATAAAACAACACATCCAACTGAATTTTGGGATCCATTTTGTCTTGCATAACTCATGATTAAACGAAGTGTTGTATGGTTTCACAAAGTCAAACATTCATTCCATCCCAAAACATGAATTTGCTTATCAAGTGAAAAAATTATTATCTCTCATCAGATAGATGGGACCCTCTACTTTTGTATAGAAAATACCGCATTTCAACCAAAGAGGAACACAAATTTATCAGCGATATCAAAATTAATTTTCATAGAAGATGTTATCTGAACCTATCCTTGAACGACTTGCTGAATGCAGAGAACTCCGAATATGGATATTTTATATAACGCAAACAGAACTTGTCAAATATGAAAAAAAAATGGTTATTTCAGTTCTACTTTTTCTGAGGATCCCCCTTGACAGACGACATATCAACGTTGACATAATTTGTATCAGGAGGTGACGGTACTATAAATGTATCTCTGAGGTTTCCCACTTGTCGTCTAATGACATAACTGTAAGGTCCACATGAGCCATGATCACCACTGGTCAAGTGATTAGGTTCCAAGTTCTGATAACCACTTGAAAGTCCAACGTCCTGAGAGGATGTGGAGTTGTAAGTTCCAGGTGTAGTAGCCATGACCTGGATAGTTTCATATTGTCCGGGTCTGGGAGGGACATTGGCCGTGACATGTGTGATATCATCGACGATCTGATATTGTCCTGGTCTGGGAGGTAGACTGCTTGAGACAAGTGTGATAGCTGGTATATCATCGACAATCTGTCTTTTGTCCTGGTCTGGACGGGAGACTGATGGAGACAGGTGTGGTATGTGTGCCAGCTGGTATATTATCGACAATCTGATACTGTACTGGTCTGGGAGGGAGACTGGCTGAGACAGGTGTGGTTTCTGTGGTAGCTGGTATATCATCGACAATCTCATACTGTCCTGGTATGGAAGAGACACTGGCTGAGACAAATGAGATGTTTTTTATAGTGGCTGATATGTCATGCACAGTCTCATATTGTTTGGTCTGGAAAAGATGCTAGTTGAGACAGGTAAGTGTTTATGGTTGTTGGTTTTTCATCCATGGTCTCACACTCCCTTGGTCTGGGGGTGAGACTGGCTGAGGCAGATGAAGTGTTTGTGGTGGCTGGTCTATCATCACCGATTGAGACAGACATGCTATCCACAGCTGCTGATATCTCCATCGGAAAAAGGTATTTGTTTCATTTTGTGTCTCTGGTTCTTAAATAAGTTCAAGAGAGTCAGAAAATTCGTGGGAATTAAATATAGCGTTAAAGGTAAATATACTGGTGTAAACTTATTGCCCTTTTTTGTAAAACTTTATAATGAAATGGAAAAAAAGGACTTCTGAAACCAAAAAACAACGTTTCAACTTTAAATTCAGTTTTGGAAAAACGAATTAAAAAAACAAGGCACAGCATTTTGATAGCCTGAGTAAAACGATGAGCTGAAAGGAAATTGTATGGAATGATTAATTTAACTTCAGTACACACAATAAAAGCAGTTTACAGAATATTATAGGTCTGTGTGACGATAAGTCAGTCAGCAGTCTACAAAGCATAGTAATGCCTTAGTGACGATATGTCAATAGTCGTCTTAAGAACATTATAGCTTGAGTGCCGATAGAGCACACAACAGTCTACAGAACATTATAGGCTTGAGTGCCGATAGAGCACACAACAGTCTACAGAACATTATAGCTTGAGTGCCGATAGAGCACACAACAGTCTACAGAACATTATAGGCTTGAGTGCCGATAGAGCACACAACAGTCTACAGAACATTATAGCTTGAGTGCCGATAGAGCACACAACAGTCTACAGAACATTATAGCTTGAGTGCCGATAGAGCACACAACAGTCTACAGAACATTATAGGCTTGAGTGCCGATAGAGCACACAACAGTCTACAGAACATTATAGGCTTGAGTGCCGATAGAGCACACAACAGTCTACAGAACATTATAGCTTGAGTGCCGATAGAGCACACAACAGTCTACAGAACATTATAGCTTGAGTGCCGATAGAGCACACAACAGTCTACAGAACATTATAGGCTTGAGTGCCGATAGAGCACACAACAGTCTACAGAACATTATAGGCTTGAGTGCCGATAGAGCACACAACAGTCTACAGAACATTATAAGCTTGAGTGCCGATAGAGCACACAACAGTCTACAGAACATTATAGGCTTGAGTGCCTATAGAGCACACAACAGTCTACGCATACAGAACATTATAGGCTTGAGTGCCGATAGAGCACACAACAGTCTACAGAACATTATAGCTTGAGTGCCGAAAGAGCACACAACAGTCGAAAGAACATTATAGGTCTGAGTACCGGTAGAACACACAACAGTCTACAGAACATTATAGGTCTGAGTACAGATAGAGCACACAACAGTCTAAAGAACATTATAGGTCTGAGTGCCGATAGAGCACACAACAGTCTACAGAACATTATAGGTCTAAGTGGTGGTAGAGCACACAACAGTCTACAGAACATTATAGGTCTGAGTGGCGATAGAGCTCACAACAGTCTACAGAACATAATAGGTCTGAGTACCGGCAGAGCAGACAAGTCTACAGGAACATTATAGGTCTGAGTACCGGTAGAACACACAACAGTCTACAGAACATTATAGGTCTGAGTGGCGATAGAGCACACAACAGTCTACAGAACATTATAGGTCTGAGTGCCGATAGAGCACACAACAGTCTACAGAACATTATAGGTCTGAGTGGTGATAGAGCACACAACAGTCTACAGAACATTATAGGTCTGAGTGCCGATAGAGCACACAACAGTTTACAGAACATTATAGGTCTGAGTGCCGATAGAGCACACAACAGTCTACAGAACATTATAGTTCTGAGTACCGATAGAGCACACAACAGTCTACAGAACATTATAGGTCTGAGTGGCGATAGAGCACACAACAGTCTACAGAACATTATAGTTCTGAGTACCGATAGAGCACACAACAGTCTACAGAACATCATAGGTCTGAGTACCGGTAGAGCAGACAAGTCTACAGAACATTATAGGTCTGAGTGCCGATAGAGCACACAACAGTCTACAGAACATTATAGGCTTGAGTGCCGATACAACACACAGCAGTCAACAGGATATTTTAGGCCTGAGTGACAATATAACACACAGCTTTCTGCAGGATATTTAAGGCCTGAGCGACGATATAACAAACAGCAGTCTCCAGGAAATTGTAGGCCTGAGTGACGATATAACACACAGCAGTCTACAGGACATTTTAGGCCTGAGTGACGATATAACACACAGCAGTCTGCCTGACTGTGGCGATAGGTCTACAGCACATTATAGGTCTTAGTGAACTTTTTTCAAAAAGGAAACACGGGTTGTTTTAATCTTGTGGATGCAAAACTATATGCACATTGAATTTCAATAAATTAAAAATTATGTTGTGTGAACTTCCTTACTCATGTGTTACAAAAGTCTAACATAATGCTCATTAGCTACTAAGCATCGATACACTGATTCGTTGTTAATAATCTCATTAGGTTTCATTCAACTATATATTCCCATAAATCTTCTCTTTTTTTTAAATATGACAGAAAAATTGTCCCATTTCTGTGCTCGAAGAGATGTAATCGTTGCAGTGTTTTCAGTTTTACTCTTGAGTCATATCTTTGTGCAGAAAAATATAGGTGTTTTGTCTTTTGTTTCAAGTCAAGTCTAATCTAGCCAGTGACCGTTGTAACAAGACTTGCTTGATGTCAAAGATTTTACTAAAGCAAGGATTGTCTATCAAACAAAATAATATAAACAGGTTTTCTCGCCACGTCAAACCCATTAAGTCCACTCTCAAACACACTTATACTCACAGTCAGAGAAACGCTATTATCTAGCCGGTCACGAGCAATTCAAAAGCAAAACAAAACAAACAAAACATATCCAGAAGATGAACTATCCCTATTATACAAGCAGTAAGAGTTGAATCCACTTCAAAATATTTATAGCTAGAGAGAGAAAGAAACCGGCCACAAGACGTGAGAACTATACACTTAAAAAGAAAAAGGAAAGACGCATTTAGAGACAAGATCTAAATAATACTCTCTGACTTTCATTATCATTTATAGAAGTTCATCCTACTCATTGAATCCCTTCCCTTATAGATTTATCAAAACAATCAGATGTTGCCTGTTATGTGTTTCTGAGGTCCTTCTAGTAAACTGGCTTTGGTCACATGATTATGACTCAGTAGTTCTGGTTAGTTTGGCGCTGAACTGAGTGATACGCTAGTGATACACTGGTGTGCGCCAGAATAAGCTAGTGTTACGCTTGTGATACGCTAGTGATAAACTGGTGTGCGCTAGAATAAGCTAGTGTTACGCTAGTGATACGCTAGTGATACACTGGTGTGCGCCAGAATAAGCTAGTGTTACGCTAGTGACATGCTAGTGATACACTGGTGTGCGCCAGAATAAGCTAGTGTTACGCTAGTGACATGCTAGTGATACACTGGTGTGCGCCAGAATAAGCTAGTGTTACGCTAGTGACATGCTAGTGATACACTGGTGTGCGCCAGAATAAGCTAGTGTTACGCTAGTGACATGCTAGTGATTCGCTAGTGTGCACAAGAATAAGCTAGTGTTACGCTAGTGACATGCGAGTGATACGCTAGATGTATACAGCTATATATGCAGCTATATACAGCTGTAGATAGATAACAAGATTTCAATAGTTAAAGGAATCTTCTATTAGTATGTTTCTAATACTTGTATCATAATGTAAGAGCTTAGCATTTAAGATATCTCAATAGTTGTGAAAATATCAGGGTAAAATACATTTTTATTTGTTTGAAAAATCCAATATTTGAATTGATAGATGATTGTGATAACTTAAAAATAAGTTTAAAATCTCTAGAATCTAGAATTTTGCATGTTATAAAAAATTGATTCTTACCAAGCCATTGGTTTCTATTCATTCTATTCACAAAATTGCATTACAACATGCAAATATCTGATATCACTAAAAAATTCTAAATAACTTCCGTTAAAAAGATGTGTCAACAGGTCTTTACAATTATGATGTATTTTTTTCAATTGAGTTGTCCACAATGGACACGCACAAAACGAAGAATCTTTACAATTGTTATTTTTCCAACTGCAATATATGGATTTGAAGAATGGAATGTAAACAAAACGGACACCAAAAAAGATCACTGAAATATTTTAACAAAATTGATCTGAGGCCAATGAAATCAAGTGACCTTAACAAGGGAAAGTAAAATAAAATCTGAAGACTTGCAATATTATCCAGGAATTGATGTGACCTCCATGTCTATCTATAATCTTGAGTATTTTTTTTTCTTTTATTATAGCAATAAATCTAAATTGAAAATAAAACAGAGCAATACTTAACATACCTTCGACTCTGCTTGTACTGATTCTCTAAAGGCTTTGCTTTTGTTACTTGTTATAATCACAAAATCACATTAGACTTACTGAGCGTAAGTTTTGTCAGCCGGTGCCCTAGTCACCTTGGAGGGATCGCCTGTTCAACCAGGATATATGTATCCTGTAAAGCTGTGTGTTCCTCCTCTCCGTCAATGTCCTGGACTGGCACACTGACTCAGCATTGAGACCTGTAGTAGAATTCAGTCTCACAAGTTCGTGGGTAACTGTAGACTGGGTTGGTGGGGCTACCTAGTTTCCTCTTTGGGATGAGTACACATCTGTTTTAGACAATCTATATTGAAAGACTATCAAGTAACTTTTCTTACATAAATTGGCTGTGCCAGCTAATCCACATTGAAAAGACTATGAAGTGGCTTCTCTAAAATACATTAGCTGTGTCAGACAATCAGTTTTAAACATCTTGCCCTCACCTTGCTCTTCCTCTCAATATTATTAAGATCCTGAAGGTATTTGAGCAAAACCATTCAACAATCTCTCTCTCTCTATCTCTCTCTCTATCTGTCGCCCTGTCTCTCTCTGTCTTTCTCTGTCTTTCTCTCTCTGTCTCCCTGTCTCTATGTCTTTCACTGTCTCTCTCCCAACCTACTCACTAGACATGAGACCTTCGCAAGTTCGGCCAACCCCCTCATAGTCATGTAACAAGACATGGGGCCCTCTAGTCATAGCTTGTATCATATCAGTTTTATCTAAATCTTAGAATAGTCCCAGAAACCTTTTTATTAAAAATAAATCTTAGAATCAAGGCTAATATGTTTTGGTGTAGATTTTATATTGAAGCATAATTTTTACCAAAACAGTCTTGTTTAAAATAATTTATGAAATCTTAACATTTAAATAGGGATAGCAACCTTCTCCCAAAATTGAAGTGAGTTCCAGATTCGCTTAAAACCAGAGTAAGAATGTATTGACAAACACCGTTGCTATTAGTAGAACTTTATATTAGTATTTTTCATTGAACTTTAGTGTGATACATGTACTTATGTTCTATATGTATATATTTGTTTAATTTCTCAAAGGGCAAAAAAATGAATTGAAAATAGAAAAATCGATGATTCAGGTGAAAAATCTTCCTAATCTTCCTTTCCCAGAACAGTCAGCAAATAAATAACGTAGGCGAATGAAAATGTTTAAAGTCTAGTTTGCTAGACTCAATACAGTGACGTGTGTCTGGTTTAAAAAAATCGACCTCTGCAATATCTAATGTATTTAACTTTGGATATTCAACATTTTAGAAGTGATTTTATTGACAAAATCTTCCATGATTTGGCATAAATTGCGGAAAGAGTATCAACAGCATAAAAATAAAATGGATCCTTGTGAAGGCTTTGGATCAATAAATTTGACAGCAATCTGAAAACCCCGCTCTACGATTGGGACCATGACATTTATCCTTTTACTAACATGATTCGGATATATACCACCACCGATCTACCTCTTCCTAGAATCTAGATATCTTAAGAAGTAATCTACCTGTTCTAAACACAAAATATAAAATCCAGAAGCTTAAATCCAGCTGAAATTGTAAGCCTAAAAGTAAAAATCTGTGAATAATAGAAGAACATTTATGAATATGCAGTACTTTAATACACGATTAATCACTAGCGAGCAGCTCTTATTGTCAACTTAACACTTCAAACAGAGAAACGACAGGAAACAAATCTCGAAGCACTTTTGTGTGTATTTCTCATGCATATTAATCTTCTCCCGCCACAAGAACTTTGCCCTAAATAAATTTAGTGCAATGGCTAAAATAATAGAAGCAACAATCAGCTTTCTAGACGAAGATTCCTGGATGAAAGATAGTTTTAAGACTTTTTTGTTTCTATAAAACTTAAAAAAGTTTTTTTCATTTCCATTTTTGATCATTTCTTATTAAACTAAATTTCACGTAAGCATGAGGCTAGAATAATTTTCCTCTCATAAATAGGATATGTGGAAAACTTGATCGTATTTCTCTTTAATACTAATAAATTCCTTTAAATTCTCCTTCTGCGTCGAGTTATTTAGCGCGTGATTAAAAAACTGTTGTTCAACACACGGCGTGAATCCCATGTATAGAAAACAATCATACAAAAATCATGGAAAGACGAATTGTTGCTGTATACATTTTACATCATGAGTGGATAGGTTCGTGCTGAACAATAACAATGTATCCGCTCATAGATAAACTGACTACTCAATAGCACTTTACCAGTGAAGTGCTTCGTGCGAAACAGAGAATAGAAAGTTGTAGAACAATAAATATAAGAGCACGTAGATAGACTTATAATTCATCTTCTACCAGTAAAAATTTGGCAGACGTCACCTGCAACAAGGAAATTAAATACATATTTTATCTTCCCGCAGAGATTTATTTGCCTGTTCAAATCTTTCGTTCCATTGCAATGTGTTGTGGTTGGTTTAACATTCAAACCTTTATGTGAGGCGGTAGAAAAGTTTGCACATTGTCGCGCTGGAGTCTTCACAGTAAGTCATCATTTAAGATAAGGCAAGATTTATTTATATTGTTGAATCTCCTTTACCAAAAAAAAAACCAAACGAAATCTAGATTTCATGAATACGTTTTTCAAGAGTATTTGAAAGATGATCATCAAAGAGGTTAAGCTTCATTCTCACGTGAAATAAACACGGTTAGATCTAGTTAAATTTTTACTGGAAAGTCTCGAAAGAGAATTTTCATTTAATATATCTATCAATCTATCTATATCTATATCTATCTATCTATCTATCTATCTATCTATCTATATATATATATATATATATATAGTTTGAAGATAACTTTGAACAATTGTGTATAATAAGAGTGTTCAATTGTGGGAGCTTATCATAGATATAGAAGACCTTACCTTAAATTCTCTTCATACGACACTGGTGTTGCAAGCGGAGGACAAATTTGTCACTTGTCCTCCGCTTTCTTCTGGTGTGACTGAGGTGTGTTCGGGTGCCGTTCCGACCTTGTGCTGTTGTTTTTCGTTTCCGGGTCACTGGAAGTTTAGCAATAAATGCCTCTTTCTGTGGCGGCACGGTGAAGATTTTCCTTTTTTTGTTGAGGCTTGGTTTTGTTTTTAGAATGAAATATTTCTCTGTTAAGCATAGGTTGCATCTGTTTGTTGCTGCTGAATATGGCTGCGCTCTTTCGATTATATTTCATGATAAGTGGTATTCAGTTTTTTATTCCATAGGTATGTATATGAATTCACTTAAAGTTGTGGCTGCTTTTTTTTGTGGTTAGGTCTAAAGCTCATGTATGCTGGTTGCATGTGGTTTTGAACACGTTTTCTGTTATTCCTATGTAGGTGCCCTGTTTTTTTTCGAGGGTTTCTGTTCGACAAGTGCCTTATATACCTCTAACTTTTGAAGGCACTGGCTTTAGAGCGGGCAGGATTTTTTTTATCTCTGCAGTTGCAACTTTTTCCTTGTTTTTCTTTTATCTTAGTTGATTTTATTGTGGCAGGAAATAATTTGTTTGATATATATATATAAAGATTCAGATATATAAATTATAACGTGAAAAAAATTAAGTTTGTTTACTCCTGTGCGCTCAGACCATTTCCAGGTAGAAGACATTAAATCAATAACTGCCAATGTAAAAATAATGATGCTTGTATAACTTCACATTCTCTTCTATGTATTCAGGAACAGACCTTCCATATGTCGCTGATAGTTCTGCTGCTGCTCATCTCATGCTTTACACCAGGTAAGTTTTTATATATCATATATACATGTGGGTATATAAACATAGTAGCAGATAGACCAAAACCTGTTATATATATATATATATATATATATATATATATATATATATATATATATATATATAATGTATGATAGGGTCTACATGCATGACTATAACAGAATGAATTATAATCTGTGATATATGTTTATATAAATAAGAGAGTTATAGAATGAACTAAAATCTATGATAAGGCCTAAATTTATGAGTGTAACAGAATGGGTTATAAGTTATGATATATGTATATACGCCCAAAGATTTACAAAATGGATTAAAACCTGTGATAGGCCTACATGTATAAGTGTAACAGAATGGATTATAATCTATAATATATGTATATATACTTGAGGGTTACAGAAAACACTAAAATTTGTGATAGGGCCTACATATAAGAGTGTAAAACAATGGATTATAATCTATGATATATGTATATATAGCTGAGAGTTACAGAATGGACTAAAATCTATGATAAGCCCTACATGTATGGGTGTAACAGAATGGATTATAATCTGTGATACATGTATATATACCAGAGAGTTACAGAAAGGATTATAATCTGTGATATATTTATCTATACCTGAGAGTTACAGAATTGACTAAAATCTGTGAGAGGGCTTACATGTATGAGTGTAACATAATGGATTATAATCTATTATAAATAAATATATATATATATATATATAGTTACAGAATCGACTAAAATCTGTGAAAGGGCCTACATGTATGAGTGAAACAGAATGGTTTATAATCTATCACGTATGTATATATACCTGAGAGTTACAGAATGGACTAAAATCTTTGATAGGGCCTACATGTATGACTGTAAGAGAATGGATTATAATCTATGATATATGTATATATACCTGAGAGTTAAAGAATGCAATAAAATCCTATGATATGGCCTACACATATGAGTGTAACAGAATGAATTATGTTCTATGCTATATATAAATATATATATATATATATATATATATATATATATATATATATATATATATATATATATATATATATATATATATATTTATATACCTTAGAGTTTTGAAAATAGACTAAAGTTTGTGGTAGGGACTATATGTAAGAATGTAAAACAATGGATTATAATCTATGATATATGTATATATATATATAACTAGTTTCTAGTCTTTTGCGAAAGTAGATGTAGGCAATTTTGATTTATATGACTATAGTACTTAGCTTTTGACTAAGTGGGATGTTAACAATATTGAACCGTATAATTAAAGTTTCTAAGGTTTTACGTGAGTGAGATGTGAACAAAATTGGTCTGTTGACGATGGTTTCTAGGGTTTTATCTAACTGAGATGTTATTAATTTTTTGGCTCGTATGACGATGGGTGTATCCCTTCTGTTTGTATGGTCACTACTAGGTGGGTTTGCGTGTTTGAAATTTTTTGATAAAGTAAACCCGATCGAAATTCCAAAAGATCTTTTTTTGTTGTTTATCAAAGATGGGGGCTATTGTCTTATCTTTTCGTATGCTATGAATTTTTTTTCCGGGGGTGTTCGTAATGTGGAGTGGAGTTCAATCTCCACTAAATATAATGTAACTAAAAGGAGACCTCGATTAAGTCTTCGCAAGTTTATCGCTGGTGTAATTTTTTTTTTTTTTTAATTTTTGATACATGCACTGTCCTTGTGGTTTTACAGAACGGATATAAGTTCTCGGCACTCGATATGAAGGGATATTTCTGGTTTACCCTAATCGTTTACTGTCAGCTGGTTGGTTATTTTGTTTCATATTAAGGATTTTATGAATTTTTTCTCCAACCTCTTCCTCCATTTCTGTTGAGCTGGTCCCATCCTGCTTTTGGGTTATGTACATATTAATACTGTGAAAGAAATACAGGCATTATTCTACCCAAAGCCTGTGTCTCAAAAGTGTTTTTGTATAAACTTATCATTATACTAAATAATGCGATTCACAACTTTATAAAATGGTCTTTTATCTGAAAAAAAAAGCTTGATAGTTCCTGACATGGATTTACTTATGTCGCAAGTTAGGATAAACATATAAATCAATTATGAAACAGAAAGTTTTTTTTTTTTATCCTTCTCACTCCAGCCGAGCCAGTGTGTAGTCCTGTGAGAGAAGGTCAGCCAACAACCTTGAGCTGTAATGTCAACCCAGCAAGTTGTTCTAGTGACAATTTTTTGATTTGGAGAGCTGACAATGTAAGAGCTGCTCAATGTCTCCGCTCGCTACTGTGCGGTGTCAAAAAAGACTTCTCTGCAACAGCTACCCTCAGTTCTGCAGGCAGTTCTACACTGACCATCAACAGCGTGTCCAGGACTGACCCTTTTAACATGGAGGTCAAGTGGACATGTCTATCATGCGGTGTTGACCCAATCACTGCCTGTGAGAAGCTGGAAGTCTATGGTGAGTTCACACAATGTATACATTTTTCGCTTTTTATAACCTCTTTTCAATTTCTCTTTTAATTTACTGATAGATGAGATATGCCAGAAAAATGGTCTGGACCTCATTAAAGTTTTCAGAGTATTGCCTATGGACTTTGTGATCTGATTGTTACTCCTGGAGCGTTGAACACTTGTATTTTCTTTGTTTTTTAACTTCCAGCTCGACTCAGCCACTGATGTGAAATTCACTTATACTGTTTAATGTACCGAATAAATGTTTGTAATACCTTGCTTTGTTCCGAACATCACAATCATTTGCTTCTTAATACAAATCACGTTTTTGTTAATATATTTAATTTTTTTTTCAGAGCAGTTAACTGCAGGAATGTAGAACTGGTGTTGAACTATTAAATGAAACATAATAAAGTGTAAACGTCAGATTTAATAAGACTGAAGAGTTCTCTGATGATGTCATAACAGAAAATTGAATAGATTTCCGTTATAGTTTGATAGCATTTTGCCTCAGATCATGCTTTCATCTGCTTCACTGAGTTAATGTTATATGTAACATGCATAATTACAGTGATATCAAAATGGTGTCAAAAGTCTAAGATTTTTGTTTCTGCCATTCATATAAGTTTCTACATCTATCGTTGCAAAGATTTCCAACTATTTAAAATAACATAAAACTTTAAAAACCATACCGCTTCAACTTTATGATAAATCTTTGAATTTTTATATCGAAGGGAAGCATGAAATATATACAAACAAAATCCGAAAGGCTGCCTGTGGACAAAGGAAAAAAAAATTTAAGTTGAGCTGGAACTGTATTACTTCATCTCCACCGTTTTCACTAGTCATACCTCGCTGAGGGTGGTTCACTAGTCTTACCTCGCTGCGGGTGGTTCACTAGTCTTACCTCGCTGAGGATGGTTCACTAGTCATACCTCATAGCGGGTGGTTCACTAGTCTTACCTCGCTGAGGGTGGTTCACTAGTCTTACCTCGCTGAGGATGGTTCACTAGTCTTACCTCGCTGAGGGTGGTTCACTAGTCTTACCTCGCTGAGGGTGGTTCACTAGTCTTACCTCGCTGAGGGTGGTTCACTAGTCATACCTCGCTGAGGGTGGTTCACTAGTCATACCTCGCTGAGGGTGGTTCACTAGTCATACCTCGCTGAGGGTGGTTCACTAGTCTTACCTCGCTGAGGGTGGTTCACTAGTCTTACCTCGCTGAGGGTGGTTCACTAGTCTTACCTCGCTGAGGGTGGTTCACTAGTCATACCTCGCTGAGGGTGGTTCACTAGTCATACCTCGCTGAGGGTGGTTCACTAGTCTTACCTCGCTGAGGGTGGTTCACTAGTCATACCTCGCTGAGGGTGGTTCACTAGTCATACCTCGCTGAGGGTGGTTCACTAGTCTTACCTCGCTGAGGTTGGTTCACTAGTCATACCTCGCTGAGGGTGGTTCACTAGTCTTACCTCGCTGCGGGTGGTTCACTAGTCATACCTCGCTGAGGATGGTTCACTAGTCATACCTCGCTGCGGGTGGTTCACTAGTCATACATCGCTGCGGGTGGTTCACTAGTCTTACCTCATAGCGGGTGGTTCACTAGTCATACCTCGCTGAGGATGGTTCACTAGTCATACCTCATAGCGGGTGGTTCACTAGTCATACCTCGCTGAGTGTGGCTCACTAGTCACACCTCGCTGAGGGTGGTTCACTAGTCATACCTTGTTGTAGGTGGTTCACTAGTCTTACTTTGCTAAGGTTGTTTCTCTAGTGATACATCGCTGAGGGTGGTTCACTAGTCATACCTCGCTGAGTGTGGCTCACTAGTCTTACTTTGCTAAGGGTGTTTCTCTAGTGATACATCGCTGAGGGTGGTTCACTAGTCATACTTTGCTAAGGGTGTTTCTCTAAGGATACATCGCTGAGGGTGGTTCATTAGTCATACCTCGCTGAGGGTAATTCATTAGTCATACCTCACTGAGGGTGCTTCATTTGTCATACCTCGTTGAGGGTGGTTCACTAGTCATACCTCGCTAAGGCTGGTTCACTAGTCATACTTTGTTAAGGGTGGTTCTCTAGTGATACATCGCTGAGGGTGGTTCATTAGTCCTACCTTGCTGAGGGTTTTTCACTAGTGATACCTCGCTGAGTTTGGTTCACTAGTCATACTTTGTTAAGGGTGGTTCTCTAGTGATACATCGGTGAGGGTGGTTCATTAGTCATACCTTGTTGAGGGTGGTTCACTAGTCATACTTTGTTAAGGGTGGTTCTCTAGTGATACATCGCTGAGGGTAATTCACTAGTCATACCTCGCTGCGGGTGGTTCACTAGTCTTACCTCGCTGAGGGTGGTTCACTAGTCTTACCTCGCTGAGGGTGGTTCACTAGTCATACCTCGCTGAGGGTGGTTCACTAGTCATACCTCCCTGAGGGTGGTTCACTAGTCTTACCTCGCTGAGGGTGGTTCACTAGTCACACCTCACTGAGGGTGGTTCACTAGTCATACCTCACTGAGGGGTGTTCACTAGTCTTACCTTGCTGAGGTTGGTTCCACCTAGGAAGTCATACCTCACTGTGAGGGTGGTTCACTAGTCTTACCTCGCTGCGGGTGGTTCACCCCTAGTCATACCTCGCTGAGGATGGTTCACTAGTCATGCCTCGCTGCGGGTGGTTCACATAGTCATACATCGCTGCGAGGTGGTTCTAGCTAGTCTTACCTCATAGCGGGTGGTTCACTAGTCATACCTCGCTTTGAGGATGGTTCACACCCTAGTCATACCCTCTCATAGCGGGTGGTTCACTAGTCATACCTCTCGCTGAGTGTGGCTCACTTAAGTCACACCTCGCTTGAGGGAGTGGTTCACTAGTCATACCTTGTTGTAGGTGGTTCACTAGTCTTACTTTGCTAAGGTTGTTTCTCTAGTGATACATCGCTGAGGGTGGTTCACTAGTCATACCTCGCTGAGTGTGGCTCACTAGTCTTACTTTGCTAAGGGTGTTTCTCTAGTGATACATCGCTGAGGGTGGTTCACTAGTCATACCTCGCTGAGTGTGGTTCACTAGTCACACCTCGCTGAGTGTGGCTCACTAGTTTCACCTCGCTGAGGGTGGTTCACTAGCCATACTTTCCTGTAGGTAGTTCACTAGTATTACTTTGCTAAGGGTATTTCTCTAGTGATACATCACTGAGGGTGGTTCATTAGTCCTACCTCGCTGAGGGTAATTCACTAGTCATACCTCGCTGAGTTTGGTTCACTAGTCATACTTTGTTAAGGGTGGTTCTCTAGTGATACATCGCTGAGGGTGGTTCATTAGTCATACCTTGTTGAGGGTGGTTCACTAGTCATACTTTGTTAAGGGTGGTTCTCTAGTGATACATCGCTGAGGGTAATTACTAGTCATACCTCGCTGAGGGTGGTTCACTAGTCATACTTTGTTAAGGGTGGTTCTCTAGTGATACCTCGCTGAGTTTGGTTCACTCGCCATACCTCGTTGAGGTTGGTTCACTAGTCATACTTTGCTAAGGGTGGTTCTCTAGTGATACATGGGTGATAGTGGTTCACTAGTCATACCTCGTTTACGGTAATTCATTAGTCATACCTCGTTGATATTGGTTCACTAGTCATACTTTGTTAAGGGTGGTTCTGTAGTGTTACATTGCTGAGGGTGGTTCACTGGTCATACTTTGCTAAGAGTGGTTCATTAGTCATACTTTCCTAAGGGTGGTTTTCTAGTGATACATCGCTGAGGGTGACCTAACTGCCATATCTCGCTGAGGGTAGTTCACTGGTCATACCTCGTTGATATTGGTTCACTAGTCATACTTTGTTAAGGGTGGTTCTGTAGTGTTACATTGCTGAGGGTGGTTCACTGGTCATACTTTGCTAAGAGTGGTTCATTAGTCATACTTTCCTAAGGGTGGTTTTCTAGTGATACATCGCTGAGGGTGACCTAACTGCCATATCTCGCTGAGGGTAGTTCACTGGTCATACCTCGCTGAGGGTGACCCTTAATGTTCTTTACTATTCTTTATTATTCATTATGTTTTATTATTTTTATTATTTCGTTTCCGCATTACTATAAAGTACCACAAACACATGTCTCATAAAAATGAGACACCAGTGCCAATCGCAGATTCGGCATAAACTGCAAGTGTGAGCCATGTAGCGACACACAAAGGCAAAGGTATGGGCAAAAGGACAAGAAAAGATTGCAAAGAAAGAACTAGGAGCAATCCGTCCTAGCCTCTTAATCTTTACTTTAGGAACCACTTTGTCTTGCGTAACAGGGGATTAAGGTCCATCTCAATTTGACCAACTTACTGAGCTAATGTTAAAGTTACAGGAAACACAATTCCAGCACCTCAGCTGCATCCTGACAACTCAGCTATATCACGCCGGCGCAGGCAGTATATCTGATACCTACAGCGCCCAGGGCCCCTCGCCTAGTCGCGATTCAGCATTGCGTGAACCACAAAAAAAAAAAACACCTCAGAAACGCTCGGGTTTCCCCTGACACCAGTGCTGAAGAATGTGCCTCTCCCTTACGTTCGACTCCTTAACTACTGTAGGTGCAAATGTTGATTCAGGTTGTGAGGATGACGTGGCGCAAATAGTTTAATGCTGGCATGTGTACCTACATATAACGTGACAAGATTATGCGGCGCAACATTAAGAGACCAAAAAGGTCCAAATAATGATGTATCTCCACGATGCATTGATTGTGCATGACTCAAAAGATGAATGCGTGAGGGCGACAGAACAAACTATTTCGTTGATAGAGCGTTTAGGATTTCAAATCTCAACAGATAAAAGTTTTTTTACCCCACAAAACCAGAAAACGTTTCTGGGTTTGTACTTAACTCCACTGATATGTCTGTTCGACCATCTGATTAAAAAGTGAACTCAGTCAGAGACCAGTTAGATGCTGTGCTCAAGCAGACCTACATTTCATTGCGAGTACTCGCAGAACTTATTGGGAAATTCAATGCTTTGACACCAGATAGTAGATATGGCACAATGTTTTGCAAAGCTTCAGAAATCCAACAGAATGTCTCCCTCAAACAGGTTTTTGTGATTATGACAGTCTACGTTTCATTACGGCCTAAATGTGCAAAGACATGTCATGGTGGGGAAACAACGCCAATCAATAGCCTGTTCTGCCAGCTATTACCATGACTACTGATGCAAGCAATACTGGTTGGGGTGGCATTAGCGATGGGGTATTTACAGGCGGTCTGTGGTCTAAAGACGAGCAGTCATTACATATGAATTGTCTAGAACTCAAGGCTGTCTTACTTTCTATTAAAGCCTTCATTTCAAAGAAAGAGAAACTTGCATTCACTTACTGTCTGATAATACCACCAGTAATATGCGTCAGTAACCAAGGCACCACAAAAAGACATCTATCTTATGAACTGTGCATTGGACGCAACAGTTGGATTACAGCTAGCCATCTGCCAGGTGTAGATAAAATTCAGGCTGACAAGAAAAGCCGGTGTCTAGGCTTAGAGAGAGGAGTATTAGCCGCAGAATTATGTAGCGGAGAGGCGCGGTATGATCCATTTGACATCGATTTGTTTGCAAGCAGAATAAATTGGAAAGTTCAGTGCTACGTGTCTAGGTACAAAGATAGTGAAGCTTGGCGCACAGACGCTTTTTCCGTCTCTTAGTCTCATTTGCTTGCGTATTTTTTCCTCCTTTCAGCATTATATGTATTTCAAGAGCTTTAAACAAGATAGAAATGGACGAGGTAGATTGTGTCGTTATAGTTCCGTGTTGGAAAACGCAAGTGTGATTTCCCAAGCTTACAAACCTCATCATAGATGTACCAATCTCACTAATGGGGTCCAAACAAGTTTTTCAACATCCTCACCACCCACATCCACATCCTGTCCTAAACAAGTCCAGGATGATAACTTGCCGCTTATCAGGCAAATTTTGCAAACAAGCGGCATTCCAGCAGGCACTGTCTGCATCATCATCGCTTGAGAGAGGAACAAGGAAACAATACGCTTGCCACCTCCAATAATGGATACTTTTTGTTGTCAACGGGATGAAGACATTATTTTATTGAACCCAAAAACTCTCTTAACCTTTTTACAATCATTATTTGATATAGGTCTTGGTTATAGTGCCTTACATTCTGAAATATCTGCTGTCTCCAGCATAAGAACTCTATTGTCAGATAAGTAGGCACATTGACACCAAAGGAAATCACCTCCTTATACGAAAATTCATGTGGCCCAGTTGGCGCCACCGTCCTCCGTTGGGAACCCAGAGGTTGTCCCCACATTTCTAAAATCTTGGTGACCTGCTGATACCTTGTCCTTGAAAAAACTACTCATGTGAATGCTTTTAGCTACTGGCTAAAGCAGTCAATCATTGATGCATTTAAAAATACGAGTGTTTAGCACTTATCCACTCAATAAAAGACATGACAAACCTTTAGATTTTCTTGTTTTATTAAACGATTTACATGTTATCCGACCATGTCAAGATCTAAGTTCGAACTGAAAGTGAAATCGAAAGCTCTTAGTCTCCTCAGTGTTTCCTTGCTGAGCTCTCGTCACAATTTTGGATCCAAACAATGATCACGGGTTAGTCTTTATTATTGTCCATGATATAATAGTCCAAACGCCACTCAACCGTAATTATGTGGCGAGCTAACTCTCCCACCGCCTGGATTAATGGACAAATTACACCTAGCGATACGTGGGTTCTTAATCAGACAGCAGATATACAGGTAGGGTCTGTCTCACACAATGGTGTCGGCCGTGAGTATCAATTAAGTCGCCAAGACAGGCGTAGTTTGCAACAAAACATTTTGGGGCTTGGATAAAAATGTTAATATAAATCATAAAGATTAGCATACACGTGGTCAGCTTTTATCAAATACAGGCTGGCAGAAGAAAGATGGGTCGATGAGATGCATGCTAAATCTGCCGATATTTATTAATCGCACGTTGTGTATGAAAAGTTCAAACTTAGAACATTAAACCACGCTATTTGTCTCATAATGATATCAAATAGTTGGTTTGGTTGAGTGATCATTTTATATGCCTGTTATGCCTTAAAATATTTTCGACATCGATTTTTTCTAATAACAATCAATAGCACGGAGATTTGAACTTAACCGTATTTTTTACTCGACGGACTCGGTATTACTCGTAATATCTAGAAAAGTGTTATCACATTGATAACGTTTTAGAAGCAATGTTCCCGTTCCTTCGCTGTGTCAATTTACTCTGGTGACTTCTGTGAAGTGAAAAAGAAGAGGTTGGGGAGGGAATGTCTTACGCATATTACTTTTAAAGTCTTTTTGTGAAAACTACTGGACACCATATTAAATTGTTTACATACAATGTGACAATCTATAACTCACACCAATAGGGTTACAGCTGTGGACATTCCCGGTAAACATAATGTTGTCACAGATAGAGAATCTCAGGTGGATAAGAGCGATATGGAATGGCCGCTGAATCAATCTGTATTTCAACGGATCATTTTGATTTTTTGCCCATTTTAAATTGATATTTTTGCTTCACGGTTAAACAGTCAGGTACCAAGATAAGTGTTATAAAAAGCTGATCTTGGGACTTGATGCCATATTACTGGATTGCAAGTTTTTTTTTTCAAAAGATGTAGGCTTATGATTTTCCTCCGTTTCTCCCAGTGGTTCTTAAAAAGATGGACAAGGAAAAGGTGGACGTGCTTGAGATTCTGCCAAGGTGGACAAATCTAACCTGGTGGCCACAAACTCGCAACCCAATTCTGATCGATCCCCAACAACTAATTCTACAATAACCAAAGTTTCCAAATCTATGCCACCCCAAAATGGTACTTTTGGTCTGTCTCTTATCAGGAGACGCATATAAAATAGAGGAGTTGAGGGCAAGTCTGCTTCAGTCATCCTCTAAGCTTGGCGACCGACAACTAGGAAATCGTGATACGATTATTTTCGGAACTGGATACAATTATGTGATTGGAAATACATTGATCTCCTGCACCCTACTAAGCACAAACTTTTAGACTCTCTGACTGACGTGTTTACTACTGGTACAAGCTGTTCGTCCCTTAACTCAGCGAGATCAGCAGTTGCCTCTATTTTAGTGGACGAGCGTACTTCTATTGGCGATGCTCCTCTGATGAAAACATTTTTGCACGGTGTTTTCAATGCCAGACGTTAATGACCTCTTTATACCTTTACATGTGATGTGAACTTTCTGCTCAATTATTTGAAACGCATCAGTCCTGTAGCATCATTATCTCTGAAACAGCTGAAGTGTAAAACCACCGTCTTATCTACTTTAGTTGTCCTCGCAACAAGCCCAATTTTTAATTCTTTTTCATGGACATAGAATGAAATTGCATAAAAACCTTCAGGATGAATCATACGAATTCTGTTATAACTTTACACTTCTCCAGGGTTTTCTTAAGATTTTATTTTTTTTTACTTGTCTTTCCTACCAGTTTCTCTTGTTTCTCACTGATACTGGTTCTGCTTGGTAAAGAGTGGGCTAAGAGGAGCTGTCTTAGATAAACTGCCAGCCTGACCCTCTTTAGCTAGTCTATGGTCTCTGAAAATCTTTCTTTATTTAGTCAGCATTTATTTTATGAATGGATAAAAGCGTTTTATGGTGGTGGTAGTGATAGCACATCCACATTATCTTTACATATCTCGGTTTGTGACTATCAAGAAACTCTGAAAGCAGTTCACCATTGGCATAATTCACCATCAATGTTTCATTGTGACTCTGATGGTCTTAACTGCTGACTGATAGCATCAAGCTACAAGAAGACACTGATAGTGATTGGGATCTCAAGTGTTGCTGTGGCTGGCAGGTCAGCGAGTGGCTTCTTCAGCAACACCGGACTTCTCCAGCAACACCGGACTTCTCCAGCAAAACCGGAGTGATTCTTCTATCAGCCATGCTGATGTGTTTTCTGTCTTTTTTTTTCTCACTTTTTAAATTACTTTTGTTTTGATTGTTTTCTTTACCACTGCTTTGCTGGACGCTTCTTATCTGAATAAAAAGTCAATTTCTACACAATTAAAAAAATATATTTAGAGAAAATAAGAAGAAATTCTTCTTTTCGTCTAAATCTTGGAATCTAGATGGTGGCTCTTTAAGCATGTTTAAAGAACATATTTACATATCCCAGCCAACTTTGCCATGACCTACTGGTTTATGTAACACACCTACAGAAGTAAAGCAGACCAACAACATCACTCTCAGTGATACTAAACAGAAACCTGAAAGGATTTCAACAAACGAATTATGCCCACAAGCTACAGTGATCTTTTAAAGATATATAGATACCAGAGACAAGCTATCATTTTTAAGTGTAATATTATTCTTATCAAACTTCTTCTTATATCAAGTCTTTTCTTCCCCAGCGCCACCAGAGAGCCCGTCCTGTACAGTGAGGGAAGACACCGAGTCTGGAGATATCAAGTCTGTCACTGTCTCCTGCTCTACCAGTAAAGTTTATCCCAAGGCCAGGTGTAGGTTCTACAGAACAAAAGATGTGAGTCATGTTCTCTGGTTGTATAGACTTTGTGTTGTGTGTCTTGTTTATCTTACTGTTATTAGGGTGTAAGAATATCACATCAGTGTTTTAAAACTTGATAGGTTTTTGAGCAAAGGAAAAAAACCGAAATTCTTTCATTGCAGGTTATTCAGTAGTTTGGTCAACTTGGTGGATCTTTCACCTACTTTTTCCTTATCATAATTTTTACCTTGTGGCAGTAGCAGGCCTACATGTATTTGGTTTTTCTTTACACACACATGTACATCGAAACAACTTCATTAGTCACTATTTAAAGTATCATTTAGTTAATCCCGTCTTTGTTTGTTTTTATTTTATTGTTTACCATCCACCTCTTTGTAAAAACTTTATACTTTTACAGTGGTTAGAGATGGAAGAAGTAAGCTAGCACCGTTGGACAAATAAAGTCTTGTTTTGCAACGTCACAACAAAATGCACACATATACGAGTGTGGTCGTTGAGCCCAAATACAAGTCACGTGGATCCTCTGATTTAAAACTGTTGGACTGTACGAAAGCCAGGACTAAACAGATTACGTGGGTGGTTACTTACTTCTTACCGGAATGGGACCCACTAGTTATCTATCGAAGCTCAGTGCATCTCCCTACTCTAAGTAATTGCAGGCCCAACTTATTATGGTATCGTGGTCCACCTGGCTGTCTCTTTGTCGGGTAATAACGGCATCAAATGCGTTTTTAAGTGGATGTGAAAAGGCACGGACTCCCTCATCCTTTCGATTCTTTGCTTTGTACTAAAGAATGCCCTCCGTAGCACAAATTAAGGAAAAATGGAGAGATATACAATAAGAACATTCGGGATGTCCCGGGTATTTTCGTAATTTTCCGGAGCCGCTATAACTGTTTTGGTCAACTTTACTCATCCTGTGTTACAAACAATAGTGCTCTAGAGAAACATTGTGCTCAAAAGTGTCGTAAAATATTATTTTAAGCATAATTGTACATCCTTAAAAACAGCAAACATTTTTTTAAAAGTATTACTCTTTGCAAGGTTAATTTACATCAGGAAAAGGATGTAATCTAGAAATATATATATATATATATATATATATATATATATTCGGAACAGAAGAAAAACCGAAAAAAGTTTGCGTCACATCGTGCATCCATGATATGTATTTAAATACATTTACAGGGTAAAATTAAGGATGTATCGTATTATCTTAGTGATTTATTTTTAAACTATGATAATGAAAGGTGGCAGTTTGAGTGATCTCTCACGGCCTCAAATTAATATGTCGGACGATTCTAGCAATCACTGAAATGAAAGGACAAAAATGTTCACGTTTTTGCTCAGTCTGGACATCTGCGTGTCCTCATTAACCTGTGGTCCGTAGGGCAACAATATTCCTTTTCTCCCAATAACATTTTCTTATAATGTCCAAGATCTGGTTAGAGGTGGCTGGTCTTCCTTCAAGGTGGCATTTTATCTCGGACTCCACATCTTTTCAGAATTTGTCCTATAGGACGGAAACCCTCTTCTTGGAAATGAGCTGTAGATATTCCCACGTTCTCTCCATCCGACCGAGGAATCTGTTTCCCCGACCCGTCCGTTGCCATAGAACTTATCTACTGCCACATCTATCGGAGCGTAGTTCACAACCTTATCTCCCTTTGCAGTGGTCATCACTGGCTGACAATGACGAGAGACACGGAGTTATCGCAGATGTTCGCAGATGGTGCCGTAAAAGGACAGGATGCCGTTTTAGATTCTTTGAGTGTACTTTTAAATCTGTACAAAGAAGAGAGGGAGCTACAAATAGACACTATACTATAGAAGGCACTAAGCAATATCTTGAGATAGTTTTTACAGATTGTATGAGAGTCGAAGGGATTTTGACTTTTGTCTTGTAAAGAAAAAATTGAGATAGATCTTTGGTGAAAAGAAATCCTTGTGGATTATAAACAAAGACTACACATCTCTTTGAGATTGTCACCCACAGAAAGAAAATGCTTTAGATGCTGGATGGAACTTTAAAACTGAATCACAAATCTGAAACTGATGTGAGAGACAAAGATAAAGATTGAAAAAATAGTGAAAGAACTTTTAGCGTGATTGTTAAGCAAGACTGTTGTGGTAGAAAATATTAAAAATATAATTAGGTTAATAGAGAGAATATTATGAAAGATATCTCTTGATCGACAATTATAGGTTAAGAGAGAGAGACAGAGAGACAGAGAGACAGAGACAGACAGAGAGACAGAGACAGAGAGACAGAGACAGAGTTAGAGACAGACAGACATGTACACAGAATGACAGAGATAAGGACTTAGAACCCAGAAGAGGATGAAGACTCAGAGAGGTGGACGAGAAAGAGGAAAGAAATAAAAAGGGATTTAGAGACAGAGGAATGGAAAGAGAGAGAGGCTATAAAATAAGAGTTATCGAAAGAGAGAGAGAGACAGAGATAAGGAAAGACTGATGGAGAAAAGAATTGAAAAAAATAAAAAAAGATGAAGAGAAACATAATAAGTTAGGAAAGAGTCATGGATGGAAAAAAGAAAAAAAAGGGGGGGGGATGTTGAGAGAAAGGGAGATAGTTGGGATATGGAAAGAGAAGAGTGGAAATCAGAAGTTATTTTAACGCTTTTCTTCATCTCGCCAAAACATTTTTAATTAAAAAACCAAGAGAAAACAAACCCGAAGATATAAAATGTTCAAAGTACCTGCTAGCTTAGCAGTGAATGTATCTCATACACAATACTGAATCGTCTCATTAGAAACAGTGATGATCCATGAAGCTCATCTCACCGTTGTTTTTCTTTACTTCCAGGGAGGTCACTCGGTAGAGATAACCAACCCAGTCTACAGTCACACAGAAACTGGTGAGACTCCAGTCTACTACAGGTCTCAATGCTCAGTCAGTGTGTCAGTCCAGGAGCTGGGGGAGGGGACACACAGCTTTACAGGATACATCTATCCTGGTGTGACAGGCGATCCCGCCAAGGTGACTGGGACACCGGCTGACAAAACTGTTACCCTCAGTAAGTCTGATGTGATTTTCTGATGATAAAAGTAACTACAGTAAAACCTTTAGAGAATCAATGCAAGATGGTAGAAGGTAAATTAAGGCTGGTTCTGGTCTTTTTAGTTTAAATCTAAGATTATATCAACCAATGGCGAAAAACAAAAAACGGGGTACAGGCTGACAATAATGTTATTGTTGCCCTCAGTAAGTCTAACGCCATTTTCTGATAACAAAAGAAACCACAGGAAAACCCTTAGAGAATCCATGCAAGATGGTAGATGATAAGTTAAGGTTGTTCTGGTTCTCATAGTTACAAAAGTTCTGATAATATCAAACAATAACATAGAAATATTAGCAAAATTCTTGAACTTTCCCATAGGAAGACCTAGAAAGTTACATGTTTTTTTCAAGTCTGTGTATTTCGGTGACAAGATGGCCACTCGAGCTATGGAAATGTAAGATCTTGGGTTTGGAACCCCTCTCGGCCTGAGTAAGTGATGAGCAAAATTTGTTCAGTAAACAATCTCGGGCCTATCTGTAGGAGGAACATATCCAAGCCATAATAACATTCTTAACAACATATAATTGTAGCAACAATCGAGGCTTACCTGAAAGGTGATGAATGTTTCCAACTCTGACGACCTGTCGTCAGGAACGGAGTGGTAATATGAGATACACGCCGGCCGTTCCCAGTCACACTTTAGCCTGTCACAGTTGTGAGTACGGTACGTCAATCCAGTGTTAGCTGAAAACCTTGTGACTGCATTATGCATCGAGCATGAAACATTGGGCGTTCAGACAAAAATGTTTTAATGATGAAAGTGATATGAAGAGCGTATTACCACTTCGTTCCTGACGACAGATTGCAAAATATTAGAAACAATCATCACCCTCAATATAATCTTCCGATGTAGGGGAATCCGCGCGAGGCCTGTCCGGATCACTTTCGTTTCTATCTTGACCTGGTGACAATGGCCTTTGGCCAGCCTTAGACAGTGGGTGGGACCGGATGAATCTAGATCTAGGTTTGTGTTCGGTTTTCTTCTCACGCGTGTGAGATTTTTTACCTACTCCTGTCTTTTTCTCCTCCCACTCCGGTGAATGTTCTGGGATTGGTGGGAGCTCTGGCACCAATGAAGAAGAAGAAGAAGAAGAAGAACAAGTACAAGAAAAACAAGAAGAAGAAGAAGACGAAGAAGAAGAAGAAGAAGAAGAAGAAGAAGAAGAAGAAGAAGAAGAAAGAAGAAAGAAAGAAAAAGAAGAAAAAATCAACTTTGTTTCCTCTTTTCCCCCCCCTTTTTATTTTCGTTTTTGAGTTCATGTAGTTCATTAGTTTTATTCTGATACCTCACAAGAGTTCTTTTGAACTGCTTCTAAACTCGTCTTGTTGTTTCCTTCCTTTCCAAAATCTATTTCTTCATGGAATGGTAATGTAGCCCCTTCCACATTTGCAAACAAAGTCAGAGACAAAATTAAGTTCTCTTCCGACAACCAAAAACCTAGAAGGTGCGGATAGTAGTATTAATTCTATTTTCAGCAGAAGACAGATGTATGCCCTATAAGGCTAGAAGATTGAAAAAATAATGGGTGTTATTGCCCAAATGTCTGGGGAAAATTATATTATGTCGCCCAGAAGGCTACAGAAAATTAGATTGCCAAGAAGGCTACGAGAAATTATATTACCCAGAAGGCTAAGGAAAATTATATTGCCCAGAAGGCTACGGAAAATTATATTACCCAGAAGACTACGGAAAATTATATTGCCCAGAAGGCTACGGAAAATTTTATTGCCCAGAAGGCTACGAAAAATTATATTGCCCAGAAGGCTACGAAAAATTATATTGCCCATAGGGCGAGAATATCTTGCTCAAAAGGCGACGAGCGTTATGTTCAGAAAAAAAAATGATAAAAGGATTGCCTATAGAGCGAGTTAAGATATTTAAACTCAGAGGATCAAGAAACTACAAAACAATGTATGTGTAACAAAAACTGGAAATGCAATCAGTTCCAAGAATTCAGATTTCAATTCCTTTTTCAGTTTCCAAAGGTCGTCCGGTTTTTCTGCTTTTAAAGTAATTTCTATTTCCAAACATTTGAGATAAAACTGAATCTATATCTCAATATGAAAATAAAGATGGAAAATATTGAAAACAAGGAACCAAAAATGCTTTGAAAAACAATTACCCAGACTTTGATTATAAAAAAAAGTCTTACAAAAAAATCAATATGCAAGAGGAATCTTTAGTAATAGGTCATACATTATAATAAATAATCAAAAAAAAACAAAAAAAAACAAATAACCAAATTTTAAATGAAACTATGCTCATCATGTATGAAAGCCGCAGGGACAGATGACAGTAATCTGTAGTGTCTCATGATACCTCAGGTTTCCTCTTTGTTCTCCTCAGGTTTCTCCCAAGCCTCCCATAGCTGCCGCCCTGAGGCGGTACAGGGTTACTTCCTGGAGGAATCTACCACTTGTACCTGCAGCCTCAGCTCTGATGGTCACCCCAGGGGCACCGCACAGTGGTACAAGGGAGGTCAGCTAGTTGGGTCCGGCGGGACTCTAGTTGTGTCACGTGACAGGAGCAGTGAGTCTTGTGATAATAATGTTAGGAATCAGTTGTAAGATGATGATAACAAAACTTTGGTTTTGGTGAATGGTGTACATTAAGTCTGCCACTGGGATATATGATTACTTTAAGTTCCCAAACAACATAAGCATTGACTCAAATTTTCTAGCCATGATTGACATTATCCCAGGTATATGGGAGTTCAAGACCAAAATAAAAATTTTCCAGAGATTTTCACATTTATGAACATTTTGGGTGGATTAGTTGTTGATATAATATGCCGTATCCCTGTCACATCTTCCCATTTTTATCCCCCATTCTCTATGTTTTTGCCGTCATGCTGCACTAAAAAACTATGGCAAAACCAGATCTTGTGGAGCTGCTCCCTCCACCCCCACAACAATAACTCAAGATTGAGTACACTACATCACGTTAGAGATTCTGAGTCTTCGAAATTCTTGCTACTTCCTCATATCAGGGAATCATCTCTTACTGACGAAATAAAAACATGATAAAGTCCTGAGGTGTTTAAAAAAATTCCACCCTTTAAGTGACAGTGGTACTTGTGTATTATGACACATTCACTTTCCACCCTTCAAGTGCCAGTGGTACCTGTGTATTATGACACAATCACTTTCCACCCTTCAAGTGCCAGTGGTACCTGTGTATTATGACACAATCACTTTCCACCCTTCAAGTGGCAGTTTTACCTGTGTATTATGACACAATCACTCTCCACCCTTCAAGTGCCAGTGATACCTGTATGTTATGACACAATAACTTTCCACCCTTCAAGTGCCAGTGGTACCTGTGTATTATATTTCTCATAACAACCCTTCAAAATGCCAGTGGCACCTGTGTATTATGACACAATAACTTTACACACTTCAAGTGTCAGTGGTACTTGTGTATTATGACACAGTCACTTTCCACCCTACAAGTGCCAGCAGAGCCTGTGTGCTGACACAATCACTTTCCACCCTCCAAGTGACAGTGGTACTTGTGTATTATGACACAATCACTTTCCACCCTCCAAGTGCCAGTGGTACCTGTGTATTATGACATAATCACTTTTCACCCTTCAAGTGCCAGTGGCACATGTGTATTATGACACAATCACTTTTCAGACCCGCAATGCCATACAAGTTGCTTATGAAAATGTATCTGTTAAGTATATAAAGTGTGAGAAGTAACATAAATAAAATGACCAGCGGGCCCACAGCTTCACCTGTTTTGCAGATTTTGCTGGGACTTTCGACACGCCTGTTGTATAGTGAAGCAAATAACCACCCGTGGTTCCCAAATCAACCCACAAACTGTATTGGTTTGATAAGTAAAGCTAGATTAAGCGGGTTAGGTTAAGATCTTCCAGTGGCATACTAAAGCCTTGCTTGTTCGTCTCACTGCTGGTAGCACTGTCTGCCCTGTGTGTATTGCTAGTACGGGACGCATGGTCTTTAAACTTCGATAACTAAAGTTGAAGTGACAGACACAAGTCTTAACAGAGCTGCTGATGATAATTGTTAGCTTACAGTTATATGAGGATATTTTTCAGTTTCCGATTCGGCTCTTGTAGAAGGTGAATTACTCTCGGATCATAACTCTAATATGACTTGAAAAAAAATACTCACTGAAGTAGTGTATAACCTATTATACTATCACTAGCTATGCCATAAGCTTCGACATAAAGGCCCTTAAGTTACAGCTTATGATCTTGAGTGCCCTTAAACTCAGAATTCTCTGTATTTATTTCAAACTCAGCAGTTGTAGATGTAACAATTTTTGATGCCATAAAACCACAGGACTATGCATCTGATTGCCTGTAGTCTTCCCAACGTGGCTGATTATTTTTATCAACCGACACCTGAAGTTTTTGGGAGGGAGATTGAAGGAGACTGCTACGTTACCATGGACTTTCTATGAAGCTCTTTATATATAAAATTAATGTGAAAGCTAACATGTCTGATGAAATTTAAAGCGTATATATATATGTATGTATGTATGTATGTTTGTATGTTTACAGGTTTTCTGATCGGCACTTCATCAATAAAGAATTTAATTGTGTTTTATCTAGCAGCAAAGGAAATAGGAAGTGGGGGTAGAAGTGCCATTTTGAGCATGTTGATAGCCAAACTGCCCAGGAAAACATCAGAGATGCTGGAATGGCTGGAGAAAAAACCTATAATTGAAATTCAGGTTTCGTAGATTAAAACTGATATGTTTCAAATTATTTTGAGTGAGAGATATTTACCTTTGTTAGTATGCACAAATCAAATTTATTTTATTGTAATAAAAATTGCAAAACTAATGAGGAAAAAAATCAACAGAAGTTCAGACAAAATGTAAATCTGATGTATATTGAATGATAGATAAGCATGTGGTTAGCTTTCAATGCTAAAAAATAATCAAAACAAGAATTAAATATTTATAGCGGATGGGAGATTCACGTTGTTTGTTTTTTGTCTTGGTGACTCGAGCCTTTTTATCAGCCTTGACCTTACCCTAACGATCTCAGTAATCTCACCGTGTTCTCATCCCTCTCTCCCCAGATCCTGAGTCTGTACAGACCTACACATGTGAAGCAGTGTCTGACTTAGGGCAGAAGCTTGGAACAACTCTCACAGCAAAGTTTGCATGTAAGAAAACACAGAGAAGATCACAGAAATTTTTCAGAAGAATATGATAAATAGATTGGGAATTGTACATTTGGTTCATTAGAAGATATACATACATATGTATATATACATATATATATATATATATATATATATATATATATATAGAGAGAGAGAGAGAGAGAGAGAGAGACAGACAGACAGACAGACAGACAGACAGACCAAAAATTGGCACATCTGCTTAGCTCTATCCTGTAGACACCGACAACAAGAAAACGAGCAAATATAGTAAAAGATGTTAGAACAACAGTAGAAAGAACATGTGCGGACGCAGAAGACATACAGATAGCATTAAAGCTTTAAAGATTTCCATCAGGTCGTAGAAATGAGATTTGTAAGAAGGCAGGGCTGAAGCAGAAGTTAGAACTTAGTGGAGAACAGATTTTAACAGAGAGAGAAGAGCTAGGAATGAGTTGGAGTCAGGGAAGGAAACATAGAAGACTATCGAAGGGTTTAGAGGTTCAAATTCAGAGTGAGCACTACATGTGAGATTATCTAAGGAATAAGTTTCTGATTTCTTAAGGGTGGAGATGAAACCATTTTTGATGAAGGCATGAATAAGTTTCAAGATACATTATTATGGTAGAATAGGGTAATGAACAAGTTTCAAGAGACATTATTATGGTAGAATAGGGTGCTAAACAAGTTTCAAGAGACATTATTATGGTAGAATAGGGTAATAAACAAGTTTCAAGAGACATTATTATGGTAGAATAGGGTAGTGAACAAGTTTCAAGAGACATTATTATGGTAGAATAGGGTGCTAAACAAGTTTCAAGAGACATTATTATGGTAGAATAGGGTAATGAACAAGTTTCAAGAGATTATTATGGTAGAATAGGTTAATGAACAAGTTTCAAGAGACATTATTATGGTAGAATAGGGTGCTAAACAAGTTTCAAGAGACATTATTATGGTAGAATAGGGTGCTAAACAAGTTTCAAGAGACATTATTATGGTAGAATAGGGTGCTAAACAAGTTTCAAGAGACATTATTATGGTAGAATAGGGTGATGAACAAGTTTCGAGAGACATTATTATGGAAGAATAGAGTGCTAAACAAGTTTCAAGAGACACTATTATGATAGAATAGAGTGCTAAACAAGTTTCAAGACACATTTTTATGGTAAAATAGAGTGATAAACAAGTTTCAAGAGACATTATTATGGTAGAATAGAGTGATGAACAAGTTTCAAGAGACATTATTATGGTAGAATAGAGTGATGAACAAGTTTCAAGAGACATTATTATGGTAGAATAGGGTGATGAACAAGTTTCAAGAGACATTATTATGGTAGAATAGGGTGCTAAACAAGTTTCAAGAGACATTATTATGGTAGAATAGGGTGCTAAACAAGTTTCAAGAGACATTATTATGGTAGAATAGGGTGCTAAACAAGTTTCAAGGGACATTATTATGGTAGAATAGGGTGATCAACAAGTTTCAAGAGACATTATTATCGTTCAATAGAGTGATGAACAAGTTTCAAGAGACATTATTATGATGGAATAGGGTGAAGAATAAGTTTTAAGAGACATTATTATGGTTCAATAGAGTGATGAACAAGTTTCAAGAGACATTATTATGGTAGGAGAGAGTGCTAAACAAGTTTCAAGAGACATTTTTATGGTACAATAGGGTGATGAACAAGTTTTAAGAGATATTATTATTATGGTTTAATAGTGTGATGAACAAGTTTCAAGAGACATTATTGTGATGGTCCTCAGGATAAAACAAAGAAGTTCGTTTACTCTGTACACTTTAGTTCATTGGAACCCGCTGGCGTCAATTGTTCAGTACGGAAATCGGAGAAGCCCAGGTCGCGGACAGGATCCCTGGCCATATCAGAATCTCGTACCTACTCTACAGTGGGGAAGCATGTCTCCCATCGCTCGTCTCGCGCGACATCAAAACAAACCAGAATCAGCACTAAACGATGTTCTGCACCGCAGGACAATGACAGAGAGAGAGAGAGAGAGAGAGAGAGAGAGAGAGAGAGAGAGACAGAGAGACAGAGAGACAGAGAGGGGGGGCAGTCTTGCACCGATGCCACCACTTGTGAGGGAGGTCCCTGTTCTGATTCTGATACTTTGTCGATTGTGCGAAACCAGTTTGAAATGCTAATGGGTCTAGTACCCATTGCAACAGAACTAAAATAAGCGAACGACGCTTTTAATGAAAGCGCAGTGGCATTACATGATGCACCTTTAGATCCGTTTCCATTGGAGATAATGACTAATGAGCACCATCCCTCGGAGGTGGCACACAATTTACAAAACCATCCCTCAGAGTTTTCACACAATTCACAAAGCAATTTCTTTGAGTGCACACAATTTACAAAGCCATCCCTCGGAGTTGGCACCCAATTTACAAAGCCATCCCTCGGAGTTGGCACACAATTTACAAAGCCATCCCTCGGAGTTGGCACCCAATTTACAAAGCCATCCCTCGGAGTTGGCACCCAATTTACAAAGCCATCCCTCGGAGTTGGCACCCAATTTACAAAGCCATCCCTTGGAGTTGGCACACAATTCACAAATCCATCGCTTGACGTTGACACGCAATTTACAAAACCATCCCTCGGAGTTGGCACACAACTTACAAAGCAATTTCTTTGAGTGCACACAATTTACAAAGCCATCCCTCGGAGTTGGCACCCAATTTACAAAGCAATCCCTCGGAATTGGCGCTCAATTTACAAAGCTATCCCCAGGAGCTGGCACCCAATTTACAAAGCTATCCCTCGGTGTTGGCACCCAATTTACAAAGCCATCTCTCGAAGTTGGTACACAATTTACAAAGCTATTCCTCGGTGTTGGCACTCAATTTACAAAGCTATCCCTCGGTGTTGGCACCCAATTTAAAAGCCATCCCTCGAAGTTGGCACACAATTTACAAAGCTATCCCTCGGAGTTGGCACACAATTTACAAAGCAATTTCTTTGAGTGCACACAATTTACAAAGCCATCCCTTGGAGTTGGCACACAATTCACAAAACCATCGCTCCACGGTGGCACACAATTTACAAAACCATCCCTCGGAGTTGGCACACAATTTACAAAGCAATTTATTTGAGTGCACACAATTTACAAAGCCATCCCTCGGAGTTGGCACCCAATTTACAAAGCCATCCCTCGGAGTTGGCACACAATATACAAAGCAATTTCTTTGAGTGCACACAATTTACAAAGCCATCCCTCGGAGTTGGCACCCAATTTACAAAGCCATCACTCGGAGTTGGCGCACAATTTACAAAGCTATCCCCAGGAGTTGGCACCCAATTTACAAAGCTATCGCTCGGTGTTGGCACCAAATTTACAAAGCCATCCCTCGAAGTTGGTACATAATTTATAAAGCTATTCCTCGGTGTTGGCACTCAATTTACAAAGCTATCCCTCGGTGTTGGCACTCAATTTACAAAGCTATCCGTCGGTGTTGGCACCCAATTTACAAAGCCATCCCTCGAAGTTGGCACCCAATTTAAATAGCTATCCCTCGGTGTTAGCACCCAATTTACAAAGCCATCCCCAGGAGTTGGCACACAATTTACAAAGCTATCCCCAGGAGTTGGCACAAAATTTGCAAAGCTATCCATCGGAGTTGGCACACAATTCACAAAGCCATTCCTCGGAGTTGGCACACAATTTACAGAGCCATTTCTCGGAATGCACACAATTTACAAAGCCATCCCTCGATGTTGGCACCCAATTTACTAAGCCATCCCTCGGAGTTGGCACCCAATTTACAAAGCCATCCCTCGGAGTTGGCATACAATTCACAAATCCATCGCTCGACGTTGGCACACAATTTACAAAACTATCCCTCGGTGTTGGCACACAATTTATAAAGGAATTTCTTTGATTGCATACAATTTACAAAGCCATCTCTCGGAGTTGGCACCCAATTTACAAAGCCATACCTCGGAGTTGGCACAAAATATACAAAGCAATTTCTATGAGTGCAATCAATTTACAAAACCATCCCTCGGAGTTGGCACCCAAATTACAAAGCCATCCCTCGGAGTTTGCACCCAATTTACAAAGCCATCCCTCGGAGTTGGCACACTATTCACAAATCCATCGCTCGACGTTGGCACACAATTTACAAAGCCATCCCTCGGAGTTGGCACACAATTTACAAAGCAATTTCTATGAGTGCACACAATTTACAAAGCCATCCCTCGGAGTTGGCACACAGTTTACAACGCTATCCCTAGGAGTTGGCACACAATTTACAAAGCCATCCCTCGGAGTTGGCACACAATTTACAAAGCCATCCCTCGGAGTTGGCACACAAATCACAAAGCCATCGCTCGACGTTGGCACACAATTTACAAAGCCCTCCCTCGGAGTTGGCACACAATTTACAAAGCCATCCCTCGGAGTTGGCACACAATTTAAAAAGCAATTTCTATGAGTGCACACAATTTACAAAGCCATCATCCCTCGGTGTCAGCACCCAATTAAATAGCTATCCCTCGGAGTTGGCACACAATTTACAAAGCCATCCCTCGGAGTTGGCACACAATTTACAAAGCTATCCCTCGGAGTTGGCACACAATTTACAAAGCCATCCCTAGGAGTTGGCACACAATTTACAAAGCTATCCCTCGGAGTTGGCACACAATTTACAAAGCTATCCCTCGGAGTTGGCACACAGTTTACAAAGCTATCCACAGGAGTTGGCACACAATTTACAAAGCCATCTCTCGGAGTTGGCACACAGTTTACAAAGCCATCCCTCGAAGTTGGCACACAATTTACAACGCTATCCCTAGGAGTTGGCACACAATTTACAACGCTATCCCTAGGAGTTGGCACACAATTTACAAAGCCATCCCTCGGAGTTGGCACACAATTTACAAAGCCATCCCTCGGAGTTGGCACACAATTTACAACGCTATCCCTAGAAGTTGGCACACAATTTACAAAGCTATCCCTCGGAGTTTGCACACAGTTTACAAAGCTATCCCCAGGAGTTGGCACACAATTCACAAAGCTATCCCCAGGAGTTGGCACACAATTTACAACGCTATCCCTAGAAGTTGGCACACAGTTTACAAAGCTATCTCTCGGAGTTGGCACACAGTTTACAAAGCTATCCCCAAGAGTTGGCACACAATTTTGGCAAAGAAACCTCCATCCTCTCAGGTTGGCACACAATTCACAAAGCCATTCCTCGGAGTTGGCACACAATTTACAAAGCCATTTCTCGGAATGCACACAATTTACAAATTCATCCCTCGATGTTGCACCCAATTTACTAAGCCATCCCTTGGTGTTGACACACAATTTACTAAGCCATCCCTCGGTGTTGGCGTCTACCTCCAAAAACCACACGTCTGAGGTAATGTTAATGGATTCTCGGTATAGACGTCCACCATTGCCATCCCTCGGAGATGGAATCCATTGAATTTTCTTATTTTGCCGATGTTTCAGGCACCAATGAACCCTCAGCGGTGTCTCTGAATACCAACATTGGCAAGGGCATAGGAAAAAAAATAATAATAATAATTATTATAATAATAATAATATTAATAATAATAATAATAATAATAATAATAATAATAATAATAATAATAATAATAATAATAATAATAATAATAATAATAATAATAATAATAATAATAATAATAATAATAATAATAACAATAAAAAATTCATTTATACCAGCGCATATCCAAAATAATTAAAATGCTCTATGCGCTTACAAGAAAAAAGAATAAAAGATAGAAGCAGGCTAAGAAGTCAAGAAGATACATACATAACATACAGAATGTTGTACATGGCATAATAATTACATACCTTATATAAAAAATATCATGCACTAACACTATATTTGCTTGAAAATAACAGTTCAAGTAAAACATCATCTACTGTAGGAACTGGTCTTGTTAAATAAATGGTGGTGAAGCTGCACTTTAAAGGTGTCTATGGCATCAGACTCTCTGATATATATCTGGGGGAGCCGATTCCACATGGTTGGTGCTACATGAAAATGATCCAGCTTGCCGCTAAACAACATAGTTTTTATGTGTTTTGACGAAATTGTTCGGTCGTTAGCAGATCTAATGACCGTGATGGTGTGTAAACTCTTAACATGCCAGTTAGGTATTCTGGTGCCATGTTGTTCAGGCATAAAACAAAAAGAACAGATCTTGTAGCAGATACGATCATTTATGTTCAACCAGTGCAGCTCTATTAACATTGGCGTAACATGATCTCTCTTACGCTTTAAGGTAATTAATCTAGCAGCATTGTTTTGAAGATTTTGTAGTCGTTGCAATTGTTGTTTTGGCAGACCTGCCAACAAAGAAACACAATAATCAATTTTTGTTAGTATTAGTGTAGTTACAAGTGTTTTTGCAACATTATGGTTTATATACTTTCTTATTGAGCTGATTTTTTTCTGCACTTGAAAAATATAAATTCTTACAGAGATTTGAAACAAGAAAACATTGACATATCTTGGTCTCATATGGCCCCGAGATTTTTCACTTTCTTACCACATTACAACGTATGTCATTAGAATCAAATTTTTGATCACGGGCAAGCTATCGATGGATTTGCTGCGAAAATGATATCATCTGTTTCCTTCTTCGTTTAGCTTGAGTTTGTTGATGTTCATCCATGAGATGATATCTTGTATGCAGTGGGTGGTTGTATGTATAAGTTGGTGTATGTTTTCAGTATCCAACGCTCCATACAATTGGGTGTCATCAACGTAATGGTGGTAACTTATGCTAGTAATGCCTAATAAAGACAGACAGTATTTTAGTATACATGATAAAAGAGAACAGGACCTAAAACTGAGCCTTGAGGGACTCCATATTTGAGAGGAAGATTTTGAGACAGGTGTTTCATTTCTCATTTTAACACAATAAAAATCTATTGGTAAGATATGACATAAACCACGTAAGTGCCTAACACCCGACACGAAAACAGCTTCTTAAGCCTGTTTATAAAATTTCATGATTCATAGTGTCGAAAGCACCTGTTCAGATCGAAACGCTTGCAAGGAGACATAAACTTTGTCATCACCAAAGTCAAGAATACCTAAGAGTCACTTTTAAAAGTGCAGTCTAAATCTTTATGGTGCATCTTGTATGCGGATTAAGAACTAATCCAGCCTAATTGCCTTTTAACGTCTTTTAGGACTTGGCCTAATACAACTTTTTCAGGAACTTTTGATAGAAAATTTAAATCTCTGAGATGGTGTCGCTACCTTTGAGACGGTTATGCAAGAGAATCAAAATTAGGAAGTCAAGGTAAAACTCTCAGAAGATGTCGCCGCCTTTGAGACGGTTATGCAACAGAATCAAAATGAGGACGTCAAGGAAAAAAATCGCAGATGGTGTCGCCGCCTTTGAGTCGGTTATGCAGCAGAGTCAAAATGAGGACGTCAAGGAAAAACTCTCAGATGAGGTCGCCACCTTTGACACGGTTATACAACAGAGTCAAAATGAAGACGTCAGGTGTGGTCGCCGCCTTTGACACGGTTATTCAACAGAGTCAAAACGAAGACGTCAAGGAAAAACTCTCAGGTATGGTCGCCGCCTTTGACACGGTTATACAACAAAGTCAAAATGAAGACGTCAAGGAAAAATTCTCAGATCGGGTCGCCCTGCGCTCCAACGCCTCACACGCTCTAGATGTCGTTCCCCGACAATTGTTTCGTGGCGAGATTAAAGAGGAGTATAACTCTCTTTGTCACGTGTCCTACCCTATCACCGGCTTCTTGTTTGGCCCGAATATCTCCGACAAGTTAAAGGAAATGAATGACACATTAAGCGTTTCCAGGTTTACTCGCCGCTTTCAGCCCTTTAAACGCGGCAACAAAAGTTTTCCTTTTATAGGACAACGCTAGTTTTGGCGAACGAAGGGAGGAGGCAATGCCATGCAAGTTCCACAGCACCACGCCCGCTCTCGGCTTAAAGCAGACGTTTCCGAGGAAAAAAAATAAAGGTAACTGCAAGAATTGCAGTTGACACTCAGGGAGTTAAAAAAGAAGGGCGGATTAAACACTTTATAAATGTATGGCGGGAATATACATCTGATTAGAGAGCGTTACAGGTTGTAAAATCAACTTCGTGACTTTCCCTTGGCAAGCAATGTTGCCTCGCCCGTTGCCTTTACGGCGAAAGGAAATGGCAGCACTACAGTGTGTGATTAAAGACTTTCTCCGTGATGAGGTGATAGTGGAGTGTGATCGGGAGGATAATGATTATGTAAACACTGTTTTTATGCGTGCAAAGAGGGAAATCAGGGACGTAGTAAAACAGTATAGGATGATCGTCAACGTTAAAGAACTCAATCATCATGTTCAATATATTAATTTTAAAACGGACTCTCTTGAGTACTATTTAACGCCAATTGAACACATTTGCTTTATGGCTAGCATAGGTATGGAGGATGCCTATCATTCTGCCCCCATACACCCAGATTACACGAAATATTAGAAGTTTACAGTTACTGAGAAACTCTACAAATATCTTGTTTTGCCAGAAGGTTACAGGGACAGTCCCCTAAGTTTTACAAAGCTCACAAAACCAATAGTTTCTCAAACTCATAAGCATGGCATTTTCTGCAGCTTATATATTGATGACCTTTATATTCAGGGATCTAGCTTTGATGGATGTCACCAAAATGTTGAGTACGCAAGTTCGTTGCTTAAAAGGTTGGGTTTTGACATAACTTCGAAATCGAATGTAATTCACGGAAAAATCAAACATCTAGGATTTGTGTTCGACTCTAGGGCTATGGCGGTCTCGCTCGGCCCACATAAGAAGAAAAATAAAGGAAAAATGCTCTTCGTCATTCTTTACACAGATCGATCTAATCCGGTCAGAAGGTTAGCTCAAGTGGTTGGTGCTTTAGTTGCATGTTTTCCTGCCACTCAATATGGGGAAATCGTTTTGTAGAAACTTAGAGTCCTTAAAAGAAAGAACTTAACCCTAGACCCACCATACGCTGTCTATAAATCAGATGTATCAGGATATGCTATGGGCGCGATAATGAATGGCGCAGCAACTCATGGTATGTGGAGTGACGGAGAACGTAAAGACCACATAAATGTGTTTGAGTTAAAGGCAGCCTTGTTCGGTATTCAATCGCTATGCCGCGATCTCCAGCACAGCCACATTAGAATAGAAACAGACAACATGACAACATGACACCAGTGTCGTTTATCAACCACATGGGTGGGGCACATTCTTTCGCTTGCAATGCAGTTACTCGGGAACTGTTTCTATGGTGCAAAGCTCGTTCTGTTTGGCTCTCGGCATGCCACATCGCAGGTAAAGATAACAGAGCCGCTGATAGCTACAGCAGAAAAATATCCATTCATACTGAATGGTCTCTCTTCGCTAAACTTTGTGCAACATTTGGTTAACCTGCCATAGATTTATTCGCTGCCCGCACCAACCATCAACACCCGCGATATGTTTCCCTGTATCCTGATCCTAACGCGGTGGCTGTTAATGCCGTTTTTCATGTTTGGACTAAATACGTTTACATATTCCCGCCTCTCAACCTTATTTCTAGGACACTAAAGAAGCTTTTGGAGGACGGCATTAAGAAGTCGCTTGTGGTGGTCCCATAATGGAAAACACAAAGCTGGTTTCCCAGAATGATCATGATGTTTGTGGAGAAACAGTTCATCTGAAGCCATCGACAACACTTTTATAGCCCCCCTCAGACCTGGAGGCAGTTCACCCTCTCTCCCAAAGCTTCATCTGATGGCTTGTATCTTATCAGGACAAAAATAAAAAGATCTAACATTTCTCGAAACGCCTTGAAAATCAGAATGAACAGCTGGCGTAAGAAAACTCGGACACAATACAATGCATACCTCAAACGGTATGAGGCCTTTTGCCAGCGCCATGGATCAGAACCCTTGACACCAACAAAAACAATAACTGTAGATTTCTTGACTGATATGTACAACAGTGCCTATGGTTATAACGCTATTAATACGGCAAGGGCAGCTGTGTCTGGCATTAACTCTACAGGATCGCATCCCCTTGTGTGTCGGTTCATGAGAGGCGTGTTCAATTTGAGGCCCAGCATTCCGCGTTAAACTCAGATATGGGACGTTTCTATTGTGTTAAATTACTTAAGAACGCTGCCGGCAGTGGAACTCAACTTGCATATGTTAAGCGCCAAACTTGTGACGCTCTGCGCGTTAACCGCGGGACAGCGCTGCCAGACTCTCCATGACTTGGATATTGCTCACATGCAAATAACACATCATACAGTTATTGTAAGGCAAGGTGTTATGGTTGATCTATTCATTTCCTCACCCTATTTTGGTGCGTAACTTTTGGGTAGCGGATCGACTAGATCTATGTACGTTGTTTTGCTTTAATTGCATAATGTCTGTGTTTTAAGTCCAAAGCTTGGTCTTCTTTAATGGACACAGCCCGTACTTGTATGGTCAAGATTCTTCTGGAATCTCTGACCTAGTTTTAGCATAGTAATGATCTCATCACCCTTTGTTTACCTTTTTTTTGATCGGTTGATAATTGCTAATGTCCACCAAGAATATTCTCTTACTATTTATGTAATTCCTTTTCTGGATGATTCGACGAGAAGTTGTATAAATAAGAGGCGAAATTATGTTCAGTTAGAAAACATCAAGTTAACCTGCAGTGAATTGAAGATTCTACCTACAGTGAGTTAAAAGTATACAGTTATTATAGAGTCAAGCTCTTGTGTTGGATTAAACAGTTTGTAATTTTTACTTATTTTCTACGGACGAATCGTGTGACTGTCTGTGTATATTTTGATACCCCTAGACAAACAGAGCCTAACAGATCACCCCCATCACAATCTCTTACAGCAAGGTTCCTTATCAACACGCTCCTCAAGACTGCTTCACCTAAGTCTCCACCATCGGTCATAACCCTCAACGCATATCGGGAAGTCAGACGTTCGTGCGTCTTTACTTGTCTGCGACATTATTTAAAACGCGCAAGACAACGTTATACGTTCGTCTACAAAACTGTTCATCAGTACTCACTCCCCTCGTGGAGGTTTGACGCAGGACACACTAGCAAGGTGGACTAAGCTTATCCTCATGTAATCACTACTTGACACAAAGGTATAAACCGCATAGCACGAGACAACGTTATACGTTCGTCTACAAAACTGTCCATCAGTACCCACTCCCCTCATGACGGTGTGACGAAGGACACACTAGCAAGGTGGACTAAGCTTATCCTCATGAAATCAGGACTTGACACAAAGGTTTAAACCGCATAGCACGAGACAACGTTATACGTTCGTCTACAAAACTGTTCATCAGTACTCACTCCCCTCGTGGAGGTTTGACGCAGGACACACTAGCAAGGTGGACTAAGCTTATCCTCATGAAATCAGGAATTGATACTTGGTTCCTTGTTGTATCATTTTGTATTCGTCTCCCTCCCCCCCCTACCTCCAATCTTATAGGATTGTCACATGGAATCTGAAGCTCTTGGATATTTGTCAATGTGGATACGTGACCTTTGAAATGGATAGATGGTTTGAGAATGAGAACTGGTGGTCACCTGTGTTATCCTCAGAGACACGGTCATCTTACATTATCAGCATCCCGTATAGTTTGGTGCTTGACCCTTAGTTCTCCCACTATGACTGCTGCTGAGGATGTTAAGCATCTATCTGGCAACTTTATTGTTTCTTCTTCACTAAGAGATTGTATTTCGCATCACTTTTACAGTTTATCTCCAAGCTCCCCTCGGCAACTTGCCTCTACCAATAGAAAGAAATGCTTAGAGCCTTAAATCTTCAAAAACATCAAGCTTGTACAGTAATCAGAAACACCAACTGTGTAATCACCACTGGATCAGTTGGTGATGCAACAAAATGTTGACCATGTGTAGAAAAGTTTCAGAACAATTACATTACAGTTTAAAATAAGAAAAAAAATATATGAGGCTTTAATGATCAAAGACTGTGAGAGCCTCTAGGCTGATAATTTTTTTCCGAAAATTTTAAAGCTTTTGAAAGTTACGCTCTTTTTCTCTTTTTCATAGATGTCAGAACTGTCCTTTTTGCTTATTGACAATGAAAAAATTAAAATCTTTTAAAATTTTCCTTCTTGCAGATTAATTCTTTTTTCCTACAGTGATATCAAAGATGAGCTGGTCTTTTCGAAACAAAGGAATCAACTTTATAATTTTTTTATTGATATGACTGCTTCACATTCATAGTTTTATTTTGAAAATGTCTTTTTTTTTCTAGAAAAAAATTGATTTGACATGTGAAATCATACAATGATTAATGAAAAAAAGAAGATTCTTTTACACAAACATGTTTGTTTGATCTTTGTTTTAACTCAATACCCTGTGTTGGTATCAGGTCAAATCAGACTGGGATTATTGCATGTTTTTATTGTTTTATGTTCTGCAAATCTCCAAACTGCTTAAGGAATGCTGGTGTAGAATCGTCATTTTCCAGATTTTCCTAGAGAGAGCAAAACCGAAACTTAACTGATAGGGTTTTTGTCCTGACTTTCCCCAGATGTCCCAGAGGTCACCTTTACCTTGGACCCAGCACAGACCACATTCAATAAGGGAGACAACCTGGAGTTGAAATGTTCTGGTCAAGGGAATCCTGACCCCACTCTGACCTTGACCACAAAGGAAACCACAGACAACCTGACTAATGACGCGACAACAGAACTGACCCACACACTCACTCTAGACTGTATGGACACCAGTGTGTATGTCTGCTCTGGTCAGAACAGTCAGGGAACAAACAGAAAGGAAATCAGTATCGGTGTGCGCTGTGAGTAGATTATAAACAGGAAATAGAAGGTTTATAAAATGATCAGCCGGAAATATAGTGTTGGGTGTATCAGGTTTATCTTATTGTGAACAGAATTTTTATAAAACATTAAGGCTTGTCTATCTTTTGCCTTTAAAATATGGTGAGAAACTCTCCATTTCAGTCAAACAAATTTACTTATTACAAACTTCACGTGAAAACATTTAGATTTTATTAAGAGGAAAAAAATGCAAAACATGGATTAATCTGGTTCGATTTAAATGAATACGGTTATATATTGTTTTATTTTGATTGAGCCCATCATATATCTCAAGTAGTTCCCTGAAATCAATAACCTACCACCTTTCGACGAAATCTTTGAATTAAAAAAAAATATCTAAATTTAATGCAAAGTTCAAAGGACTGAATCAAGATTCCTTGCACTCAAAAGGCAACACATTCCAAGGGTTACATTTAGCTTTCACGCACTCAGAATGCTACATCGAGGTTCAACAGTCCGTTAGGGTCACAACTTTGTACACACAACCAAGGGCTTTATCTATGTTCCTTACACCCAAAAGGGTACTTCTAGGTGCTACAGTCTCCAAGGGCTACATCTAGGTTCCACACACACAAAAGGCTACATCTAGGTTCCAAACACTGCAGCACATGAGCTATTTTGGTGTCATACAGTTATCTTTTGTCTTTCCAAAATATTGAAGAAATTTTCATAAAAATTTATAAAGTGATGCAAAATGCAAGCAGGAAATATTGAAGAAATTTTCATGCTGTGTAATCAATGAAACAGACAACACATTTCTGATGTACAATGAAGATCTATATAAAATATAAAGTGATGCAAAATGCAAGCAGGAAATCTTACCTTAGCAAAGAGCGGGAAAAAGTGTTTTGCAAGTTTTAGAGAATTGCAAAGTCATACAATTATTGTTTCATGAAATGCTCACCAGTGCATAATATAATTTTATGTATTGAATGGTATGCTTTGAAATATCTCTAAAGTTTTGTAATAATTAACTGAGGAATGGAACATAAGAATAGTAGTTCGCATAGCAAACAAATGTAATCTAATTCTTTTGGTGGAAAAAGTTTGATCTCGTCTCATTCCATCAGTTGTGTCGCTTATTTCAGGCCCTCAACAACTGAGTCCGTTGTTCAACTCAAAACCTCAAGTTGATGCTGCCATCAGAGAAACTGCTAAACTTGGTATAGAGATCTACGGCTTCCCAGAGCCCAGAACACTGACTCTACAGAGGACAGATGATGACTCAGACTTGATTTCAGCTCCTCGCCACTCTGTTCAGTATACAGCCGGTGAGGCGCCATTTGGAGTTGTGAATGTGACCATCTTTGATCTTGTGGAGGCTGACTATACCAACTACACCCTGACACTAGACAATGGTTTGAGAAATGCTCTGGTCTATACTTTCTATCTAAATGAAGGTGAGACATAAAATTGTATGTATTTGTCACAAACTTTTGAAATGTTGCTATTCAAAAATGACATTGTGATGTATGAAATCGTATTTGAGAGATAATTTAATTTTTAATAGTTCTTTCTTTCATCTTGTATTCTGTAAGAAAATTTATTTTACACTCTGGAGAGCATGCTATTTTTGATGTCTAGAGTGAATGGCAAATGTGTTTGTATTAAAAATATAGTCATTTTTGCCGTAAAAGCTTAACATTTAAACTGCATATAATTACAAAAAAATAGATCCTTCAATGGTCACAAGAGTCAGAAACTTAATGTAAAAATGTTGATCCACATAAGGCTCTCAGTGTCGACATAGCAGAATGTATTCTCCCAATCCTATCTACATCTAATCAGAAGGAAATTTTCTCTTATATGTCGCAGGCACTTACAGCTGTAGCTCAGTGTTACACAAATTTTGTTTTTTAATGTGCTGTACTGAGGGAATACAGTGTGTAAATCTAAGGCTACCTTCTCCATATAGGATTCTTAACGAACTTTTGGGGACATGTGACTTAATGGGCTGCAACCATTGTCCTCTCCTAACCCCTTCCCCCATTTTTTGACGGGACACATGCTGTAAAAGTTATAATCAGATCTGTAAATTATTTTAGTTAATTGATCTGCAGATATGGTAACATGTATTTTCCCCCTGGTAAGCCGTAATACATAACAGTTTTAATTTCCTCCTTCGGCTGTAATTTAAAAAGATTTGAACTGATTTTCGTAGGTATAACAGTTCTTCTAAAAATTTTATCCTCCAGAGTTTTGTTCTCAGTCTCTCCATCTGAGATATTCCTTTTACAAAGCTCAAAAGTTCTCCGATTAGAACTCACGAGTTCAGAGATTTATACTACAATACAGCAGGACTAAGGTTTATTAGTAAGAATGGTTATCATTTCTTTCTATTTATCACATATTTTTGTTTCATAATCTGTACATTGATTTCTCATTTTCTATCTGATAGTTGTTGCTGGTGCTCCTGAAGAAAGTATTGTCAATAAAGATGACTCCTTGAACATTTCTTCTATTGTTATTGGTGTCATCGCCGCGGTCATCATCACTTGTTTGATTGTCGTCAACATCTTTCTTGTGAAGAAAAACCGAGGTCTTAAAAAAGAAAGATTGGATTTCCAGTACAAAAATACAAAACGTAAGCTTGATCATTTGATGGTAAAAAAATATATACATACGTACTAACTTGAAGATGATAATGAAGACACAGAAGAAAGTACGTATGTTTTGTTTTATCAAATTTTTTGCAGCTATGTTGATGCTTATGATTTTACTATATTTCTTGTAGGCTCTCGAATTGAATATAAAGTGCATGCAATATTTCAAGAGCTGTAAGCTGATAATAATACAGTTTTATACACTATTGATGGGGGAAAATCTGTTGTTAGCAGCTGATTGTGTTATACGTAAGTAAGCTTATCAACTACAAGAAGTACTGACCACAGTAGTCACAATGACAGCATTTAAAATATCTAGCTGTCTGCTCAATCCTGAATTAAAAGCCTCAGTAAAACTTTTGAGTTGAGAGATTGTCTTAAAGTTGTTTTTTCATTAAAATCAGTAAACGGTGTAAGCAGGAAGGCTCCCTCTTTAAAATCTGGGAGGACTGCTGCCTTCTAATACCAGTAGTAGTTTGAGTAAAACTTTAAACATTCCATCAGATATTTTGGTGGGGAATGTGAACTTCTTAAAACCTTGATTACTTTCACCTTAAGATGGACTTTTGGGGAGAATATGAAAGTTACATAGCAATTCTGAAATTTTATACATTTTTCATTTTATGGTCATTATTATGAAAAAATACAAAGACAGTAATAGTTAATACCACTAATTACAAATGGTTTTGCGTCTGTAGGACTATATTACTTTTTATTTTAACGTTAAGATCACTCAACATTCTATCCTTTCTTATACTTGTTTCAGAATCAAACCCACAGAGCCTAAAAAATGATGACTATCTTGTTCCATTAGAAGTGTCAACAATCACCTCACATGTCTCAATCAGTGTCCATCCCAAACCCAGACAGTATGAGACCATCAATGATATACCATCTACCACAAACATCACACCAGTCTCAGCTAGTATTCCTCCCAGACCAAGACAATATGAAACTGTTGATGATATACCAACTATCACAGATACCACACCTGTCTCAGCCAGTAAGCTTCCCCAACCAAGACAGTATGAGACCATCGATGATATACCATCTACCACACCTGTCTCAGCCAAACTCCTCCCAGGGACCGCCCAGTATGAAACCATCCAGGACATGGCTACCACATCCAGAACTTACAACTCCACATCCCGTCAGAACGTTGAACCAATGAGTGTCTACCATGACCTGGAACCTAACCACTTGACCATTGGTAATCTTGGATCGTGTGGACCTTACAGCAATGTCCCTGGTAAACATGGGGAAAACCTCGGAAATCCTGCCATAAATTACGCCTATGTTGATATGTCGTCTTTTAAGGGGAGTTCTCAAAACAAAAAGGTTACCAAACAAGATTATCAACATGTAGAAATGAAATAACTTTATCTAAAATTATGTAAAACGAAATGGTTTGAGATTTTCTTGGCACATTTTGTACTTGCGAAGTAACAGACTAACCTGGTGAAACTAGTTTAACTTGAACAGATTTTGTGGATCGGTTAATATTTATTGCAAACTTTATTTCTTTCTCATTTTAGGTTATATTTGTTTAGGCCAAAATCTATTGTAAACTTAGCACACATAACAGGTGGCATTGTGAAGAAAAAAAAACGTAGATGATTTATCAAAGACCAAAAGAATCTTCTTATCTACAAATTTGAAAAGAAAATTTTGTGGTTTATGAAAATTATATTGCTGGTATTTCAGATTTCGGCAAAATCTACCTTTAGACTTTTATTCTCACAATAGACTAATCACATGAGAAATATAATCATAACATTGTAATAAAAAATCCCTGTGTTTAAAAAACCTTACCTAGCCAATTTTACAAAGCGACATTTCACTTGGTAAATATCAGATTATTTTGCTGTGGTTTTGCATTGTTCAGTTTGGTGTGATATTCAATCTAACTGGGCCAACTTACCTGAAATAAAGGAACAAAATTTTACTCTGCTTGCTTAATTATATTTGAATTCACCTTCATCAAACAAAATAAGATATATTTAATGACATATGAAACATTTTAGTTCCATGACTATTTTAGTAGTTAGTAATTCATAATAATTATAATAAAATATTCTCCTGTATTCAGAACTGTAACATGATATTTAGAAATTGCTGAACTATTTCGTACATTGGCTTTTTTGCATCTCATTTATTGTATAAGAAAACTTAACATTTCCATCTCAACTTTTGCATACATCTTATATATGTATATATATTTATATTAAAATGCATGTACTGTTGCCATTTTAAACCTCTTTTGCAATAAAACGTACAATTAATTTTTAAAGATTGTTGTTCACTTTTTTATCATTAATAATATTGAGGCATGTACATGTAATATGTTTGGTACTTGTGTTTCACTGTGTATTGCTATACAATATTTGCATCCTAATTAAGTTCTGACAAATTGTAAAAGATTACAAACTTGACTGTAGTTTTATAATCCCAAAATTCCGCCATGGTCAGTCAAAATCCTTGAGTTTTAATTTCACCAGGTATCTTCGTATAAGGTGCATTCATTCATTTTATCCCCTAACAGCTAGCCACATCTAACATCATTTTAGAAATATAAAACAATGAACTTTCAAAAAAGGTATTTAATTTTTTTTTTTACAAACTGACCATATATCCATAAAAAATAGTAATTGCATGGATTTAAACAGACAGAACATTGTAACTTTAAAAATGGAACACAATTAATACAAGAAGTAATTAAAAACATGGTTACTCTATAGATGCATAAATTCTAAGCCCCCCAAAAATAGAACAGTACCCCTATCCGAACCTCTAAACCATGAAATGATTATGTTTAAGCCAGACGCAATTAAAAAACAAACAAGCTAGGAGATGATTCTTTTTAGTGCAATACAGATGAACCCATTTTCTAATACAAATTTCCAGCACTTCTGTGAAATAATCAGACCCTGTGCGGTTATGTCAACTGCGTAAAAATGTTAGTAATGAGGAAGGGTTCAGTGAAATTGACGATAACTGCGATCGCAAAGCTATTGAAAATTTCCAAAAAACGAATAGCATATGGTTAGGTATGTCACTTTCAAGATAAAAAGATTTTCCATGAATTGCCTCTCTTCAATTTGGATTCATGTGGCATGTAAACTTTTATTTTGTCTGTTTAAAATGTAGGGGTTTTATAGAGGCGATGAACATTGTGTACAATATCTAGAATGTCTAAATTTCAACCACAAAGGCTAGACTTATACACGCAAAAGGTAACATATGATAACAAGATAACTCATTGTCAAAAGTTTCAAGTTCCAGGGTTGCCACTCGGGGGAAGCTGCTGAGGAGAGGAAATAGACAGACATTGTGAGAGAGGAAGAGAGAGAAAGGGAATGACAGGGATAGGGAGAGAGAGACACAGAGATTGGGAGAGACGCAGTAACAGATCCTCTCCTCCAGCAGGTTAGTTGTGTCACACTCTGGACCTCCCCGGCAATAGCGCCTTATTTCCCTCGTGGGAGGAATTGGGTGAAAGTGACGTCCACTCGACAGGATCTCGAGTCCACTCCTCCCACGACGTCCAGGCACTCAACACGATAGAGTTTTGCAACAAGATTTCCTCTTGCCACATCAGGATTTACAAATATTACAACAAGGTTTGTACCTGCCACACTCCAATTTTCAAATATCGCAACAAGCTTTGCACTTCTCTCACTACGATCTACATATATTGCATCAAGGTTTGTACCTGCCACACCACGATTTAAAAATATTGCAACAAGGTTTGTACCTGCCACACAATGATTTAAAAATATTGCAACAAGGTTTGTACCTGCCACACAATGATTTAAAAATATTGCAACAAGGTTTGTACCTGCGACACTACGATTTTCAAATATTGCAACAAGGTTTGCACTTCTCTCACTACGATTTACAAATATTGCAACAAGGTTTGCACTTGCCACAGCAGGATTTACAAATATTGCAACAAGGTTTGTACTTGTGACAGCAGGATTTACAAATATTGCAACAAGGTTTGCACTTGCCACAGCAGGATTTACAAATATTGCAACAAGGTTTGCACTTGACTCATTACGATTTACAAATATTGCAACAAGGTTTGCACTTGACTCATTACGATTTACAAATATTGCAACAAGGTTTGCACTTGACTCATTACGATTTACAAATATTGCAACAAGGTTTGCACACAACAACGAGGCGTCGTATTTGCTCTCTGTGTCGTCGCCATCACAAAATTTTATATCACAGTTTCCAAGTATGCAAGTTCGATTTATTCAAAAAAGAGAGCAATGGAGGGGTAGGAAAAACTAGATTTGATCTAACTTAAACAATAAACAGGTATTATTGTACCTCCGCATGGAAGAAAGTCTGAATGGTAATCATAATAGTACTACTACTACTACTACTACTACTACTACTACTACTACTACTACTACTACTACTACTACTACTACTACTACTGCTGCTGCTGCTGCTGCTGCTGCTACTGCTACTACTACTACTACTACTACTACTACTACTACTACTACTACTACTACTACTACTACTACTACTACTACTGCTGCTGCTGCTGCTGCTGCTACTGCTACTACTACTTCTACTACTATTACTTCTACTACTACTACTAGTTCTACTACTACTACTTCTTCTACTACTACTTCTGCTGCTGCTGCTGCTGCATCAAATTTGATGATGATGATGATAATGATGATGATAATAATAATAATAATAATATAATAATAATAATAATAATAATAATAATAATAATAATAATAATAATAATAATAATAATAATAATAATATTTATAATATTAATAATAATAATAATAATAATATTATTAAAAAGACAAAGACAAAGAAGAAGAAGAAGAAGAAGAAGAAGAAGAAGAAGAAGAAGAAGAAGAACGATGATAATGACGATTTTGATGTTGATGATGACTTGTTTTAAAGTAGAAATTATCTTTTAAAGTTGAAATTATCAATAATATGCTTAAAAAATTTTGCAACAATATTAATATGATATTTGTTCTTTTAAAATGAATCAAATTTGTAGTCCCTTTATGGGATTTTATCTTGAAACAAAAGAGCGAAAAAACTTGGTCCGACTGCCAGATAATTTCCATGGTGGATGCCTGGATACACAAGCTTGCATCATGCCGGTTCAGCGGATTTGTTTCTAAAAATAGCGTTCGTGGAAATTCTCAGTTCTCATTTCTTGTTTATGTAATTTCCTCGCTTGTGAATCACCTGGTCTGGCATCCTTTGCCCTTCCCACACGGTTTCCCAGTCTCACGGTCAGGCAGGCCCTCGTCATTGTTGGCGGTTGACCACTCTGTCCAAGGTCCCCAGAGGGCAGGAGCTGGCACGGGGTTTCCCGGTGTCACGGTCAGGCAGGCCCTCATCATTGTTGGCAGTTGACCACTCTGTCCAAAGCCCCCAGCAGGCAGGAGCTGGCACGGGGTTTCCCGGTGTCATGGTCAAGCAGCCCCTCATCATTGTTGCAAGTTGACCACTCTGTCCAAAGTCCCCAGCAGGCAGGAGCTGGTAGGGAAAACAAGACAGCGGTATTGGCGTTCAATAAGATAGCCTTAACAACTGCTAGGCTAACGATTCGATTCCTTTATAGAACTAAAAAGTATACCATTCCGGTCCGACTTCAACCGCGCTTCCTTTCCTCATTTAACTAAAAACATATTTTCACATTTTTTTATGTTTCTACAACACTAAAGCCCTATTTGAATCTCCCTCAATCACAATTATACATTTGGTTTCTCTTTTGCATTCGATCACCTATTATTTATGATATCCTGTATCTGTGTGTATGTCTTTCTGTCTGTCTTTGTTTTTCCATTCCCTCCTCTCTCTCTCTCTCTCTCTCTCTCTCTCTCTCTCTCTCTCTCTCTCTCTCTCTCTCTCTCTCTCTCTCTCCGTCACCCTCATATAATAAAGTTTTTTGAAGACAACTTAAAGTATCGAGAAAAATATTAATCTTTGAACCTGACATGTTACTTAACAAACAATTAATTACATTCATTTCTACTTTTGCCTGAAATAACAAGAGAAATATAGATAAAGACAAGCTTACAAAGAGAAAGAGAGACAGAGATAGATAGATAGATAGATAGATAGATAGATACACATAGCGAGTGACATAGAGAGAAAGAAAGGCACACAGAGAGGGGAGGGAGGAAGAGACTTCACACAGAGAAAAACGAGAAAAAGAGAAAAAGAAATAGAAACAGAGAAAGAGTGTGTGAGAGTGAAGAGAAATAAGGAGAGGCACAGAGGTACTGGAGACAAAGAGAGGGTGCTATATAAAGGAGAAAAGAATGGGAGAAACACAGAGAGGTAGAAAGAGGAAAGCGATATAATTTCAAAGACCGAGAGAAAAGAAGTCAGAAAAAAGGAACAGAGAGAGAATAAGAGAAAGAGGAGAAAGAGAGAGAAAGAGAGAGAGAGAGAGGGGGAGGGAGAGAGATAGAGAGAGAGATATTAAAGGAAGAGAGGGTAGAGGGACAGGTAGAGAGATCGTGTGAGAGGCAGAAAGAGAAAAAGAAATTAAAAAAAAGATACTGTAAAAACAAACAGTGAAACATAGAAAGACAGAGAGAGAGAGAGAGAGAGAGAGAGAGAGAGAGAGAGAGAGAGAGAGAGAGAGAGAGAGAGAGAGAGAGAGCGAAAAAAGAGGTACACAAACACAAAGATAGAAATGAGAATAAAAGGTTTCGAGGCACACAGGATAGACACGGAGGCCATGAAAGAGAGAGAGAGAAAGAGAGAGCGAGAGAGAGAGAGAGATTATCTATATATAATGGTAAATTGAATTGCAAGTGTGTCATAAAGTTTGACAGTATGGTAGGCCATATTATTTATTTTTAAATTAATGCTTTTCCTTCTTTTGCTTTGAAAAAGCTATAATTTATAATTTTCTGCAATTAAATTCTACGTTTCGCGATGACTTAAATGCAGTATAAAAATAGTTCAGCCGACCATACTATCAAATTTTATGGCACAATACTTTGATGCTATTTACATTTCTGCCATCATTTTTCTGGCTTTCTAATTTTATTCAACTGACCTGATCTAAAAGCAAATGCTATTAGAAAAGAATTGAAAAGTGTGATTTTTTTTCCTTCTTATTTATAAGCTTAAGATTATTTGAAAATAACAAAAAAGAAATCACATTTAAGGAGAATTTAGATCTTTCCACGGCAGAATTAAGACACTGTATAGAAGTTCAGAGATAGACAGGAAAAATTCCCTATTTACCAGATCTACACATTTATCTTGAGTTGAGTTTTGTGAAAAAACAATTTTATAATAATGATGTAAACACCAAAAACCAAAACCTATTATTTTATTATTATTATTATAATTATCATGATTATTATTATTATTATTATTATTATTATTATTATTATTATTATTATTATTATTATTATTATTATTATTATTATTATGATTATTATTATTAATATTCTTATTATTCTTATTATTATTATTATTATTATTATTATTATTATTATTATTATTATTATTATTATTATTATTACTATTCGGCACCACTATATTTTTTTACTAAACTTTAATGAATGAACTTCGTCATTTGGTATTTAACAACATTTTGAGAGATGCGTGATAAAACTGAATCCATGCTGTAATCTCACCGGTTATTTTTAAACTTATTAAAAATAAATGCTGCTTCAATGGAATGAATATGGTGATAAAGCAGAACCAAGCGGCCTTCTTTACAGCTTTAAACGAATCGTTTGTCGGAAAAAGCAATTCCAGCCATGGATGAGATAGAATGTGTGTTCCAGAGCTTCTCGAGAAGTAAGCTAGAGGGTGGAGTTTTCAGCCATCTTGAAACTTCAGAGCCTTCTCGGAGAAGCGGTGTAGGATCAACTCGATCAGGAAATTCAGTGTAGACCTAGATTATTTCAATATTCAAATATTTAGTAAATATAGATCTATATCCTGCTATCAGTTTCACCATGCATTAACTATTGTAGACTTGTGATGGAGGTAAGTTTCTTATATGTAGATCTGTTAATTCTGAGGTTTCCTTACCTTGCCGGCAGGTTAAGATTCTAGAGAGAAGAAATATAAGACGATACGTATATATACTTCCTGCTACACATTATCATGTTGCAAAAACTCTACAGAGATAAGGTTTGAGCGCAGCTTTTATGTATGTAAGGCTACTTTTTAAATGATCGCTGCAACATGAAGTCTCTATCAATACTGAAGTATTATTTTGACTATAAGTACAGCCTATTAACATATTTCAGTTAGCTGTTCATAATCAACGACCAACAGAGAGAGAGTGAGAGAGAAAGAGAGAAAGAGAGAGAGAGATAGATAGAGAGAGAGAGAGAAAGAGACTAAGAAAGAAAGAAATCAAAAGGCTCATCAGTTTGATGTAAAGGAGCTATGGAGAGAGAGATACATGACCATGAAGGAAAACAATACAAATGAAATCTTCATCATGCTTTTTCAGGAAGCTAAAGAAAAACTAGTAAAATAATGGAGAGGAAAAAATAAGGAATAGAGAGACAGAAATACCTTTTGCAAGCGGAGCGAATTAAATTTTTACACTACAATTATCTTTGTGCAAAATAGAAAAAGCAAAAATAATCTTCTTCCCTTACTATAGATCTGCTCAAACAAAACATTCCATGTATAGTCTATCTGCTAGTGACAGATCTGTACATTCCATGCATAGTCTATATCTGCTAGTGACAGATCTAAAACATTCCATGTATAGTCTATCTGCTAGTGACAGATCTAAAACATTCCATGTATAGT
>JAWDGP010006615.1:0-11544 GCA_033675545.1 Elysia crispata
GTTGTAGTTGTAGTTGTACTTGTACTTGGTGTAGTTGTTGTTGTACTTGTACTTGTTGTAGTTGTAGCTGTAGTTGCACTTGTTGTAAGTGTAGTTGTAGTGGCACTTATTGTAGTTTTAGTTGTAGTGGTTGTAGATGTAGTTGTACTTGTACTTCTTGAGTTATACTTTTTGTAGTTATACCTCTTGTAGTTGTACTTGTTGTAGTTGTAGCTGTAGTTGCACTTGTTGTAAGTGTAGTTGTAGTTGCACTTATTGTAGTTGTAGTTGTACTTGTAGTAGTTGTAGTTCTACTCGTTGTAGTCGTAGTTGTACTTGTACTTGTTGTAGTTGAAGTTGTACTTCTTGTAGTTGTAGTTGTAGTTGTAGTTGTACTTCTTGTAGTTGTATTTGTACTGTAGTTGTTGTAATTTTAGTTGTAATTGTAGTTGTATTTGTTGTAGTTGTAGTTGTAATTGTACTTTAGTTGTAGTTGTACTTGTACTTGTTGTAGTTGTAGTTGTTCTTGTACTTGTTGTAGTTGTACTTTTTTAGTTGTAGTTCTAACTGTTGTAGTTGTACCTGTACTTGTTGTAGTTGTAGTTGTACTTCTTGTTGTTGTAGTTGTAGTTGTACTTTTGTAGTTGCAGTTGAAGTTATACTTGCTGTAGTTCTAGTTGTACTTGTACTTGTTGTAGTTGTAAATGTACTTGTACTTGTTTTAGTTATAGTTGTAGTTAAACTTGTACTACTTGTTCCTGTAGTTGTAGTTGTACTTGTTGTAGTTGTAGTTGTACTTGTACTTGTTGTTGTTGTAGTTGTATTTGTACTTGTACTTGTTTTAGTTGTAGTTGTACTGTTGTAGTTTAAATTGTACTTGTTGTAGTTGTAGTTGTACTTGTACTTGTTATAGTTTTACTTGTACTTGTTATAGTTGTAATGTAGTTGTACTTGCTGTAGTTGTAGTTGTACTTGTTGTAGTTTTAGTTGTACTTGTACTTGTTGTAGTTGTAGTTGTACTTGTATTGTTTTAGTTGTAATTGTACTTGTTGTAGTTGTAAATGTACTTATTGTAGTTGTAATTCTACTTGTAATTGTTGTAGTTGTAGTTGTACTTGTTGTAGTTGTAGTTGTAGTAAATCTTGTAGTTGTAGTTGTACTTGTTGTAGTTGTAGTTGTAGTTTTAATTGTAATTGTTGTACTTGTACTTGTTGTAGTTGTAGTTTTCGTTTTACATGTTGTAGTTGTGGTTGTAGTTGTACCTGGTGTAGTTGTTGTTGTATTTGTACTTGATGCAGTTGTAATTGTAGTTGTAGTTATACTTGTTGTAGTTGTACTTGTTGTAGTTGTAATTGTAGATGTACTTGTTGTAGTTATAGTTTTTCTTGTACTTTTTATACTTGTACTTGTACTTGTTGTAGTTGTAGTTGTAATTGTACTTGTTGTAGTTGTACTTTTTTGTGTACTTGTCGTTTTAGTTGTACTTCTTTTAGTTGTAGTTGTACTTTTTGTAGTTGTAGTCGTACTTGGACTTGATGTAGTTGAAGTTGTAGTTGAACTTCTTCTAATTGTAGTTGTACTTGTTGTAGTTCTAGTTCTACTTGTATTTGTAGTTGTAGTTGTACTTGTACTTGTAGTAGTTGTAGATGTAGTTCTGCTTGTTGTAGTTGTAGTTGTACTTGTTGTAGTTGTAGGTGTATTTGTTGTAATTGTATTTCTACTTGTACTTGTTGAAGTTGTACTTGTACTTGTTGTAGTTGTAGTTGTGCTTGTTGTAGTTGTAGGTGTACTTGCTGTAGTTGTAGTTTTACTTGCCTTTGTTGTAGTTGTAGTTGTACTTGTACTTGTTGTAATTTTACTTGTACTTGTTGTAGTTGTAGGTGTACTTGTTGTAGTTGTAGTTGTACTTGTACTTGTTGTAGTTGTAGTTGTACTTGTACTTGTTGTAGTTGCAGTTATACTTGTACTTGTTGTAGTTTTAGTTGTACTTGTACTTTTTGTAGTTGTAGTTGTAGATGTGGTTGTACTTGTTGTAGTTATAGTCGTACTTGTTGTAGTTCTAGTTGTACTTGTACTTGTTGTAGTTGTAGTTGTACTTGTAGTTGTAGTTGTACTTGTTGTAGTTAAAGTTGTAGGTGTACTTGTTGTAGTTGTAGTTGTAGTTGTACTTTTTGTAGTTGTAGTTGTACTTGTACTTGGTTTAGTTGTAGTTGTACTTGTACTTGTTGTAGTTTTAGTTGTACTTGTTGTAGTTGTAGTTGTAGTTGTAGTTTTTGCAGTTGTAGTTGTAGTTGTACTTGTTGTAGTTGTTGTACTTATTGTAGTTGTACTTGTACTTGTACTTGTTTTAGTTGTAGGTGTACTTATTGTAGTTGTAGATGTAGTTGTAGTTGTAGTTGTACTTGTTTAAGTTGTAGTTGTAGTTGTACATGTTGTAGTTGTAGTTTTATTTTTTGTAGTTGTAGTTATAGTTATACTTCTTGTAGTTGTAGTTGTACTTGTTGTAGTTATAGTTGTTTTTTGTACTTGTTGTTGTTGTTGTAGTTGTACTTGTTGTAGTTGTAGTTGTACTTGTACTTGTTGTAATTGTAGTTGTACTTGTACTTGTTGTAGTTGTAGTTGTACTTGTTCTGATTGTATTTGTTGTATTTGTAGTTGTAGTTGTATTTGTTGTAGTTGTAGTTGTACTTGTTGTAGTTGTAGGTGTACTTGTTGTAGTGGTAGTTGTACTGTATTTGTTGTAGTTATAGTTGTACTTGTTGTAGTTTTAATTGTACTTGTACTTGTTGTAGTTGTAGTTGTACTTGTTCTAGTTGTAGTTGTACTTGTTGTAGTTGTAGTTGTACTTGTAATTGTAGTTGTAGTTGTACTTGTTGTAGTTGTAGTTGTACTGTAGTTATATTTGTACTTGTATTTGTTGTAGTTGTAGTTGTACTTGTACTTGTTGTAGTTGTAGTTGTACTGTTGTAGTCGTACTTGTACTTGTATTTGTTGTAGTTGTAGATGTACTTGTACTTGTTTTAGTTTCATTTGTAGTTGTACTTGTTGTAGTTGTTGTTGTACTTGTATTTATTGTAGTTGCACTTGTACTTGTACTTGTTGTAGTTTTAGTTATATTGATGTAGTTGTAGTTGTACTTGTTGTAGATGTAGTTGTAGTTGTAATTGTTGTAGTTGTAGTTGTACTTGTACTTGTTGTAGTTGTAGTTGTAGTTGTATTTGTTGTAGTTGTAGTTGTACTTGTACTTGTTGTAGTTGTAGTTGTAGTTGTACTTGTTGTAGTTGTAATTGTACTTGTAGTTGTAGTTGTAGTTGTACTTGTAGTTGTACTTGTTGTAGTTGTAGTTGTACTTGTACTTGTTGTAGTTGTAGTTGTACTTGTAGTTGTAGTTTTAGTTGGAGTTGTTCTTGTTGTCGTTGTACTTCTTGTAGTTGTACTTATACTTGTACTAGTACTTGTTGTAGTTGTAGTTTTACTTGTACTTGATATAGTTGAAATTGTACTTGTTACAGTTGCTGTTGTAGCTGTACTTGTTGTAGTTGTAGTTGTACTTGTACTTGTTGTAGTTCCACTTGTTTTAATTGTAGTTGTACTTGTTGTAGTTGTACTTGTTGTAATTGTAGTTGTAGTTGTACTTGTTGTAATTAAAGTTGTACTTGCTGTGGTAGTAGATGTACTTGTACTTGTTCTAGTTTTAGTTGTATTGTACTTGTTGTAGCTGTAGTTTCACTGTTGTAGTTGGAGTTGTAGATGTACTTGTACTTGTTGTAGTTGTAGTTGTAGTTGTACTTTTTGTAGTTGTACTTGCACTTTTTAAAATTATAAATCTACTTGTACTTGTTGTAGTTGTAATTGTACTTTTACTTGTACTAGTTGTAGTTGTACTTGTACTTGTACCTTTTGTAGTTGTAGTTGTACTTGTTGTACTTCTACTTGTTGTAGTTGTAGTTGTACTTGTACTTGTTGTAGTTGTACTTGTACTTGTACTTGTTGTAGTTGTAGTTGTACTTTTACTTGTTGTAGTTGTACTTGTTGTTATTGTAATTGTACTTGTTGTAGTTGTAATTGTACTTGTTGTACTAGTAAATGTACTAGTTGTAGGTCTAGTTTTAGTTGTAGTTGTACTTGTTGTATTTGTATTTGTACTCAAACTTGTTGTAGTTGTAGTTCTTCTTGTTGTAGTTGTAGTTGTACTTGTACTTGTTGTAGTTCCAGTTGTACTTGTTGTAGCTGTAGTTGTACTTGTACTTTGTGTGGTTCTAGTTGTACTTTTACTTTTTGTAGTTGTAGTTGTAGTTGTACTTGTTGTAGTTCTAAATGTACTTGTTCTAGGTGTAGTTGTAGTTTAACTTATTGTAGTTGTAGTTATAATTGTATTTTTGTAATTGATGTTGTTCTTGTACTTGTTGTAGTTGTAGTTGTACTTGTCCTTGTAGTGGTAGTTTTAGTTCCACTTGTTGTAGTTGTAGTTGCACTTGTATTTCTTGTAGATGTAGTTATAATTGTTCCAGATGTAGTTGTACGTGTTGTAGTTGTAGTTGTTCTTGTACTTGTACTTGTTGTAGTTGTTGTTGTATTGTTGTTGTTGAAGTTGAAGTTGTACTTGTTCTGGTTGTTCTTGTACTTTTTGTAGATGTAGTTGTACTTGTACTTGTTGTACTTGTATTTTTAGTTGTACTTGTGGTAGTTGTACTTGTAGTTGTACTTGTTGTAGTGGTAGTTGTACTTTTAATTGTTGTAGTTGTAGATGTACTTGTACTTGTACTTGTTGTAGTTGTAATTGTACTTGTTCTAGTTGTACCTGTTGTAGTTGTAGTTGTACTTGTTCTAGTTGTTATTGTAGTTGCACTTGTTGTTTTAGTTTTAGTTGTACTTGTACTTGTTGTAGGTGTACTTGTACTTAATGTAGTTGTACTTGTACTTATTGTAATTGTAGTTGTAGTTGTTGTAGTTATACTTGTTTTAGTTGAAGTTGTACTTGTACTTGTACTTGTTATAGTTGTAGTTGTACTTCTACTTGTACCTGTTGTACTTGTAGTTGTAGTTGTAGTTGTATTGTTGAAGTAATAGTTGTACTTGTAATTGCACTTGTTGTAGTTGTAGTTGTATTTGTTGTAGTTATAGTTGTACTTGTCCTTGTTGTAGTTGTAGTTATACTTGTACTTGTTGTAGTTATAGTTGTACTTGTTATATTTGTAGTTGTAGTTGTAGTTGTTGTTGTAGTTGTAGTTGTACTTGTACTTATTTTAGTTGTAGTTGAACTTATTGCAGTTTTAGATGTAGTTGTACTTGTTCTAGTTGTAGTTGTTTTTGTTGTAGTTGTACTTGTTTTAGTTGTAGTTGTACTTGTTGTAGTTGTAGTTGTAGTTGTACTTGTTGTAGTTGTAGTTGTAATTGTACTTGTTGTAGTGGTAGGTGCACTTGTTGTAGTTTTAGTTTTACTTCTAATTGTTCTAGTTATAGTTGTACTTGTACTTGTTTTAGTTGTAGTTTTCCTTGTTATAGTTGTAGTTGTAGTTGTACTTGTTTTAGTTGAAGTTGTACTTGTACCTGTTGTAGTTGTAGTTGTAGTTATATTTGTACTTGTTGTAGTTCTAGTTGTAGTTGTACTTGTACTTGTTCTGGTTGTAGTTGTACTTGTACTTGTTGTAGTTGTACTTGTACTTGTATTTGTTCTAGTTGTACTTGTTGTAGTCGTAGTTGTACTTGTTGTAGTTGTAGTTGTATTGTACTTGTTGTAGTTTTAGTTGCAGTTGTAGTTGTACTTTTTGTAGTTGTATTTGTACATGTACTTGATGTAGTTGTAGTTGTACTTGTTATAGTTGTAGTTGTACTTGTACTTGTTGTAGTTCTATTTGTAGTTGTTGTAGTTGTAGTTGTACTGTACTTGTTGTAGTTGTAGTTGTACTTGTACTTGTTGTAGTTGTAATTGTACTTGTACTTGTTGTAGTTCTAGTTGTAGTTGTTGTAGTTGTAGTTGTACTTTTACTTTTTGTAGTTGTAGTTGTAGTTGTGCTTTTTGTAGATGTAGTTGTAGTTATACTTTTTGTCGTTGAAGTTGTACTTGTATTTGTTGTAGTTGTAGTTGTACTTGTTGTAGTTGTAATTGTGGTTGTACTTGTTGTAGTTGTAGTTGTACTTGTACTTGTTGTAGTTGTAGTTGTAGTTGTACTTGTTGTTGTTGTAGTTGTACTTGTACTTGTTGTAGTTGTAGTTGTACTTGTATTTGTTGTAGTTGTAGTTGTACTTGTTGTAGTTGTAATTGTGGTTGCCCTTGTTGTAGTTGTAGTTGTACTTGTACTTGTTGTAGTTGTAGTTGTAGTTGTACTTGTTGTAGTTGGAGTTGTAATTGTACTTGTAGTTGTGGTTAAACCTGTTGTAGTTGTACTTGTTGTAGTTGTACTTGTACTTGTTGTAGTTGTAGTTGTACTTGTTGCAGTTGTAGTTGTAGTTGTAATTGATATATTTGTAGATGTACTTGTACTTGTTTTGTTGTTGTACTTGTACTTTTACTTGTTGTAGTTGCAGTTGTAATAGTTGTACTTTTAGTTGTAGTTGTAGTTGCAGTTGTACTAGTTGTACTTTTAGTTGTAGTTGTAGTTGCAGTTGTAGATGTACTTGTTGTAGTTGTAGGTGTACTTATTGTAGTTGTAGTTCTACTTGTACTTGCTGTAATTGTAGTTGTACTTGTTATAGTTGTAGTTGTTTTTGTACTTGTTTTAGTTGTAGTTAAGCTTCTACTTGTTGTAGTTTAATTTCTATTTGTTGCAGTTGTAGTTGTACTTGTACTTGTACTTGTTGTAGTTGTGGTTGTACTTGTTGTTGTTGTAGTTGTAGTTGTTCTAGTACCTAGTGTAGTTGTAGTTGTACTTGTACTTGTTGCAATTGTGTACTTGTACTTGTTGTAGTTGTAATTGTACTTGTACTTGTTGTAGTTGTAGTTGAAGTTGTACTTGTTTTTTAGTTGTAGTTGTACTTGTACTTGTTGTAGTGTAGTTGTACTTCTACTTGTGGTAGTTGTAGGTTACTTGTACTTGTTGTAGTTGTATTTGTACTTGTGTTTGTTGTGTTTGTAGTTGCACTTGTACTTGTTGTAGTTCAACTTGTACTTGTTGTAGTTGTAGTTGATCTTGTTTTAGTTGTAGTTATACTTGTTGTAGTCGTCGTTGTACTTGCACCCGTTGTAGTTGTAGTTGTAGTTGTACTTGGTTTAGTTGTAGATGTCCTTGTTGTAGGTGTAGTTGTACTTGTAGTTATTGCAGTTGTAGTTGTACTTTTTGTAGTTGTAGTGTAGTTGTACTTGTAGTTGTAGTTGTAGTTCTACTTTTTGTAGTATTAGTTGTACTTGAACTTGTTGTAGTTGTAGTTGTAGTTGTAATTGTTGTAGTTGTAGTTGTACTTGCACTTGGTGTAGTTGTAGTTTAATTTGTTGTAGTTTTAGTTGTAGTTGTACTTGTTGTAGTTTTATTTTTTTGTTGTACTTGTACTTGTTGTAGTTGTAGTTGTACTTGTTGTAGTTGTAGTTGTACTTGTACTTGTTGTAGTTGTAGTTGTAGTTGTACTTGTTTTAGTTGTAGTTGTACTTGTACTTTACTTGTTGGAGTTGTAGTTGTACTTGTTGTAGTTGTAGATGTGCTTGTAATTGTTGAAGTTGTAGTTGTTCTTCTTGTAGTTGTGGTTATTATTGTACTTGTTGTAGTTGTACTTGTTGTAATTGTACTTGTTGTAGTTGTAGTTGTACCTGTACTTGTTGTAATTGTAGTTGTAGTTGTACTTGTTGTTGTAGTTGTAGTTGTATTCGTTGTAGCTGTAGTTGTTTTTGCACTTGTTGTAGTTCAGTTGTACTTGTACTTGTTGAAGTTGTACTTGTACTTGTACTTGTTGTAGTTGTAGTTGTAGTTGTACTTGTTGTAGTTGTAGTCGTACTTGTTATAAATGTAGTTGTAGTTTTATTTGTTGTAGTTGTAGTTGTATTTTGGTCTTTGTAGAGTATATAGCCAGTAGTTGGTACTTGAAGTTTTTAGTTTTGTGCTTGTAAAGCTGCAATTGTTCTATTTTTATTTGAAAATTTCTACTTTGGTTATGTAGTTGTAGTTGTACTTTTTGTACTTGTAGTTGTACTTGTACTTGTTCTAGTTGTATTTGTAGTTGTAGTTGTACTGTTGTTGTTGTAGTTGTACTTGTTGTAGTTAAAAATATGGATGTACTTGTTGTAGTTATACTTGTACTTGTTGTATTTGTAATTGTAGTTGTACTTGTTGTATTTGTAATTGTAGTTGTACTTGTTGTAGTTGTAGTTGTAGTTGTACTTGTTATAAATGTAGTTGTAGTTGTACTTATTATATTTGTATTTGTACTTATACTTGTAGTTGTAGTTGTACTTGTACACGTTGTAGATGTAGTTGTGCTTGTACATGTTATAGTTGTAGTTGTACTTGTACTTTTTGTACTTGTAGTTGTAGTTGTACTTGTTGTAGTTGTAGTTGTACTTGTTGTAGTTGTAGTTGTAGTTGCACTTGTTGTATTTGTATTTTTACTTGTACTTGTTGTTGTAGTGTACTTATTGTTGTAGTTGTAGTTGTACTTTTTGTAATTGTAGTTGTAGATGTAATTGTTGTAGTTGTAGTTGTACTTTTTATAAAAAAAGTTGTAATTGTTGTTGTAGTTTTACTTGTTATAAATGTAGTGTAGTTGTACTTGTTTTAGTTGTAGTTGTAGTTGTACTTGTACTTTTTTTAGTTGTAGTTGTAGTTGTATTTAATGTAGTTGTAGTTGAACTTGTACTTGTTGTAGTTGCAGTTGTACTAGTTTTTGCCTAGCATGTAGTTGTGGCTGTATCTGCATTTCTGTACTTGTTGTAGTTATATAGTTGTAGTTTTATTTATTGTAGTTCTACTTGTAGTTGTACTTGTTTTAGTTGTACTTGTATTTGTTCTATTTGTAGTTGTAAATGTACTTGTTGTAGTTGTAGTGCTTGTAGTTGTACTTGTTGTACTTTGTATTTGTACTTATAATGGTTGCAGTCAGAATTGTACTTGTTGCAGTTGTAGCTGCAATTTTTGCTGTGTTGCAGTTGTAGTTGTACTTGTACTTAAGTTGTAGTTCTACTTGTTGTAGCTGTACTTTTACTTGTTGTAGTTATAGTTATACTTGTACTTGATGTAGTTGTAGTTGTACTTGTTATAGTTGTTAGTGCTACTTGTTGAATGTATCTGTAGTTTTACTTTGTACTTGTAGTTGTAGTTGTATTTGTATCACTTCTAGTTTATAGCCAGAAGTTGTAATGGTTAGGTAGTTGCAGTTGTAGTTGTACTTTTTGTATTTTTATTTGTACTTCTACTTGTTGTAGTTGTAGTTGTACTTTTTGTACTTGTAGTTGTATTTGTACTTGTTGTAGTTGTAATTATAGTTGTACTTGTTGTAGTTTTAGTTGTACTTGTTGTAGTTAAAGTTGTGGTTGTACTTGTTGTACTTGTACTTGTACTTGTTGTAGTTGTACTTGTACTTGTTGCAGTTGTAGCCTTTAGCTACCTTTTTCAGGTAATAGAAGTTGTACATGTTGTAGTTTGTAGTTGTAGTTTGCAATTGTACTGTTGTAGTTGCACTTTCACTTGCACTTGTTGTAGTTCTAGTTCTACTTGTCGTAGTTGTAGTTGTAGTTGTACTTGTACTTGTTGTAGTTGTAGACGTAATTGTACTGTAAATGTAGTTGTAGTTTTACTTGTTGTAGTTGTAGTTGCAATTTTGTACTTTTTGTAGTTGTAGTTGTAGCTGTAGTTGTACTTGTTTTAGTTGTAGTGGTAGTTGTAGGCTTGTATTTTTAGTTTAAGTTTTTCTGTTTGCTGTAGTTGTAGTAGTACTTGTTGTAACTGTAGTTGTAGTTGTACTTGTACTTGTTGTAGTTGTAGTTGTACTTGATGTACCATTGTTGTTAAAGTTGTACTTGTTGTAGATGTAGTTGTTGTTGTATCTTGTTGTAGTTGTATTCTGTACTTGCTGTAAATGCTCTTGTGCAAGTTTAAGTTGTAGTTGTAGTTGCAAAGAAAATTTTAATATTTATCGTAGTTGTAGCTGTACTTGTTGTAGCTGTAATTGTAGTTGTAAATTGTTGTAGCTGTAAAGGCACTTGTGCTTGTGTGTAGTTGTAGTTGTACTTGTTGTAGTTTGTAGTTGCATTTGTTGTAAGTGTAGTTGTACTTGTGGCTTTTTGGGGTTGTAGGTTGTACTTGTACTTGTTGCAAATGTTGCACTTGTACTTGTTGCAGTTGTAAACTTGTTTTAGTTGTAGTTGTAGTTGTAGTTGTACTTGTTCTAGCTGGGTAGCCAGCTTTAAAATTTTTACTTGTTGTAATTGTGGTTGTTGCACTTGCTGTAGTTGCACTTGTACTTGTTGTGTTGAAATTGTAGTTGTACTTGTATTTGCTGTAGTTGTAGTTGCAATTTGGGTACTTGTACTGCACTACACTACAATTAGAACAAGTACAAGTACAAGTACAACTAAAGCTACAAAAAATACATTTAGAACTACAACTATAACTACAACAAGTTAAACTACAACTTCAACTATAACAAGTACAACTACCACAACAACCACAAAAACTACAACAAGTAACATAACTACAACTATATTAAGTACAAATGCGAGTACAACTTACAACAAAGTACAAACTACAACTACAACAAGTACAACTACAAATACAACATTATTATCAGCAATAACTACAACTACAACAAGTACAAGTACAAGTACAACTAAAACTATAACAAGTAAAAAAGTACATTTACAACTACAACTACAAAAAATTACAATAAATAACTTCAACAAGTACAAATACAAATATAACTACAAGTACAACTAACATAATTACAACGACAACTACTACAAGTACAACTACAACTACAACAAGTACACAAGTAACAACTACAACTAGAACTAGTACAATTACAATGAAATCTATAAAGAAAACTACAACAAGTACAACAACAACTGCAACAAGTAAAAGTACAAGTACAACTAACACAAGTACAAGTACAACTACAACTACAACAAGTACAACTACAACTAGAACAAGTACAAGTACAACTACAAGTACAACAAGTACAACTCCTTTTACAACATGTATGGCAACCTATCCACAGATTTCAACAAGCTACAAGTACAAGCAATAACTTAACACAAGTACAAGTACAACTACAACTACAACAAGGTACAACTACATAAATCCAGAACAAGTACAAGTACAACTACAACTATAAATGGGAAAGTACAACTACCACAAGAACTAAAAACAAGCCCAACTACAACTACATTAAGTACAACTACAACTACAACAAGTTAACATTGCTAACCAAGCAACAGGCAGAATCAAGGAAATTGCAATATGTACAACAACAACTTCAACTTACAAGAAAAAACAATAACAACTGCAACTACAACAAGTAAAAGTACAACTACAAAAACCACAAGAACAACTCCAATTTCACAACAAGTACAACTCCAATTCCAACAAGTATAAGTACAAGTACAACTAGCAAGAAGTACAAGTTCAACTACAACTAAATTAA
>JAWDGP010006616.1:0-32068 GCA_033675545.1 Elysia crispata
TTTTATTCCAAGAGTTAGCTCCCATCACTCGTAAGTTTGTTCCCTTTCTAACAAGTAATACGATACAAAAGATTTATATTGCTCATACACTCATCCAAATAACTTGAGTGAAGAGAGAGTTTTAAAAGGAGAACCAAATCTTATGGACGTGTTTTTAACAAGCAAACGTTTTACAGCGGAAAAGAAGCTTCGAGTTGCAATGTTTACTCACACTTCCCTTACAAGTATGTTTCAGCTCTCTTATTCGTTCGGGGATATTTTTTGGCCCGTCAAGTTAAAAGCGGAGAGATATCGTGTTGTAAGCTTTCAAAAGTTCTGAAGAAAGTTCTGGAAAGTGTATTTTAACTACAACTCATGCCATTTCTCCCCAATATGTTTTGCTGTGCTCGCATTCACCGTGGGAGAACGCCATCATAGGGTGGCTGGAATCGGCCCCATCCTCTTCCTCCTCACCTCCTCTGCTCTTTTCGCTCTTGTTGATGTTTGCCCTCTCTGCCAACGTCCAAACTTGCCTGTAAATGGTATCGCTCGATTTTTATCATAAAGATATTCCATTACAACAAATTCTCTCTCTCTCTCTCTCTCTCTCTCTCTCTCTCTCTCTCTCTCTCTCTCTCTCTCTCTGTCTCTCTCTCTCTCGCTCTCTGTCTCTCTCTTCCTGCTCTTCCTCCTCTCTCTATCTCTTCCTCTTTCTCTCTCTCTATTTCTCTCTCAGACAGACATACATCTCCCTCCGTCTGTTTGTCCGTCTGTCGTCTATATACTGTCTCTCTCTTCCTTTCTCTCTCTTTCTCTCTCTCTCTCTCTCTCTCTATATTTTTTCTCTCTGTGACAGACATATATCTCCCTCTGTCTGTCTTTTATTCTGTCTGTCTGTCTGTCAGTCTGTCTCTGTCTCTGTCTGTCTGTCTGTCAGTCTCTCTCTCTCTCTCTCTCTCTCTCTCTCTCTCTCTCTCTCTCTCTCTCTCTCTCTTTCTCTTATTTAGACGCGTCACCAAAAAAACGTTTTCGGAAAATTAAAGGCAAAAAACGTGATATTATGTTCTTATAATACAAAAGTGAATGCGCGAACTACTGCCTGTAAGCACAGCTGGGCAGAGATGACAGGAATAAAACCGGAAGTAGTCCTACAATATAGGCGGCGAAGTCTCTAAAAGTAAAAAAAGTCTTTGATAAATCTATATTCTATAAAGCAAGATCTAAAGAATCTATGACAGTTGCTTGGACATAGATTCTTGATCTAGGTTCTTGATTTTTTATAGCATCTAGACTAAAAAAATATAACACGACTGATTGATTGCATCTTCCAGTAATGTATAATGTACAGCACGGCTAAGGGTTTTTCAATGTCATCGAAACGATCAGGTCTTCGGCATTCTTTTGATCAAGGTTGCCACTACCTTTGAAAAAAACCAATGTGCTTGCATGTTCAGTTGAATGAAAAAAAAAAATAATTGATTGGGGAACAATTCATAAGAACATTTATTTATAGATGTATTATAAGCCGCAAAAATGTCTCAGATAACTCAAAATATGATGCGAGTAAAAGAAATTACACTATATAGATATGTGCATGAATTTAAAAAAATGGTTCAGATATGGCCACAATTGGAACAACATACTATATCAGTTAATTTTAAACTGATATAAAATAAATGCGGCATGGATTGAACCTATCCTTTTCTTTATGTCTTATTTGTATTCAATTCCATTGCGATGTCATCAAGGCTGCAAAAAGGGTTAATAATAACCGTGTTTTCATTACATTAACGCGACAGGATAAAAAAAAAATAAGTAGTAATGGCTGGGGCTATACATTAAAATGATTTTCTTTGTCAGGGACATATGCGGCATCAGAGACCAATCACATTGCATTGAATATGGTTTTCACATAGAAAAAAATTCTATTGATCTAAGCTTTTGCTTTTTCCGTAATTAATAATATTTGAAATGTTATATAACTATAAAGTGTCTTTTTTAAGACAGTATATCCCTTAATCAATCAAATAAAATATAACGGCTGTACATCAAACATTTTTGTGAATATTTCAGTTTCCATAAAATATTCATGTTGAACAAGACATCATCATAATTTTAATTTTATACCTTTTCTTTGAAAACATGTAAGAAAAGAGAAAAAGATAGAAATTACATAATTATGTGTTGATAATTTATTTTCCTTGTTTTCTTTTGTAATTTTTTAATTGCATGGCTTTAAAAAATTTTTAATTAGGTCATCCAGAAAATCGAAAACGAAATACGTTGACACATACACTTATCTATCATTTTGGTTTTACTTCCATACTTAATAACCACTCTCCGATCATGTTACACTTTTTATTGGCTATGCTTTGTTTGATATATTTTTAGAATTGAATAGATTGTGTATCTATTCAGCTTGTAACAGTCCGACCACCGTCAATCTTGGGTTTCCTGAAGGAAGAGAAGATGCACCTATACGTGAGTGATAGTAGCCTTCTTTGAGCAATAAATCTTTTAAAATGTAATCCATACTGTATTGCCAATTGTGGAATCTAACATGGTTATACAAATTTTCACTAAGATTTTGCTTTAAGGGATATTTAAAAAATGGGAAATTCATCTGAAAATCCAAATGTTTTTCTTGTAGTCGACTTAAACTTTTTCATTTTTTCCTTCTTAATATTATTACAATCTTCTCACCTTTTTATGATATTTAATTTTTTTTTGTGTGCTAAAATCGAAAACTTTTTGAGGGTATGATCCAAATCAGTATTTTAAATACCGTTTAAGAAAATTTGTTGTTATCATTTATTTTTTCCCAAAACAATAAGTTGTGTTAAGAATAATAACAGATACAAGCAATCAACTAATTTTTTTTTTAGTGTTTTCTTTTTTAGCTGCGAATGCGCTTGGTTTTTCGAAATTAATCCAGGCAACTTCGAATCAAACTTGGACATTTCAAGTACAAGATACGCGTATGTCAAAAAATTTTTTTCACAAATACTTTGAAATAAACTTCTACGGTTTAGAAACTAGGTATAGATAGAGATGTAAGTAAATTTGATTTTCACAATAATTCCTATTGCGAGTCATACATTTAATTTTTTCATGGACTGCAAAGAAAGCAAACGAAAAAGTGTTACGATAAGCCGACACAACAAGATCACTCATAAATAAAATACGTAAACGCTTAGTAAATCTTTTGGCCATATGATGAGAAGAGAGAAACTAGAACATCTTGTAACAACAGGAATGATCGAATAAAAATGCAGCAGCGTGAAAAGATGTTGGATGGATTAACAAAATGGCTCAAAGTAGGAAGAATGACAGAAGCACTGAAAGCGACGAGGTAAAGAGATGCGTGAAAGGATATGATCGCCGAGGCTAAAGAGCACGGCACCTGATTGATTGGTGTCTATTAGTTTTTGTAATGCACGAAAGAGAAATTGGATATAGATGCCAATCACTAATTTATTTTTTACTCAAGTAAATGAGGTGTCAGCATTCAACTGAGGAATAATGAATCAACTGATGTTTTTCATTGAGTTCCTTTATATCTGTTGTATGTAATTGCCTGATAGTAATGTTGCACTTTATATAATATGAATTTATGGAATATCATCGATTTCACAATTTTTTTTTACTTGCTTTGCTGTTTCCAGTTTGATACTGTAGAAGTAACAGTTCACATCCTCGATGTTAATGATGAAAGTCCTAAGTATACCCAACCCAGCTACAAATTTGTTGTAGATGAAAATCAGCCACGTGGCTCTCTTTCTCTCTCTCTCTCTCTCTCTCTCTCTCTCTCTCTCTCTCTCTCTCTCTCTCTCTCTCTCTCTCTCTCTCTCTCTCTCTCTCTCTCTCTCTCTCTCTGTCTCTCTGTGTCTCTCTGTTTCTCTCTGGTTCTCTAGAGAAATAAAGAAGTTTGTTGACCTGGCACTGGTTTAATTAAAGATACATATCCTTACCTAGAAACACAGTTCATTTTCTTTTCATACATGCCTTGTTTATTAAGTTAAGAGATTAGCTAAAGTAATTCATTCTTGAGCCCCACAGTCCAAATGAAGTTAAAACTCTGAATTTTTGAAGTGTTTTGAAATAAAGACATTGACATATTTACGAAGCCTAAAAGGGACAATTATACATCTGAAATCCTGCTCATCAGTATAGTCGTTTGTAATTTTGGCTTGTTCCTAACTCCAAAGAAGAAAGAAAGAGAGATGAACCGGCAGCTTAGAAATGTCTAGAAGACACACAATACTACAATGTTGTGATCGCATAATTTAGTCTCAATTTGTAATAATACAATAACATGGTTGGGGTACGTAGTTAAGTGTCAAAAATATTTGTGAGTTGGGCGTGCTACATGTACTGTAGTTTATCAACTTAATTATCACCACAATGAAATGATGTAATATATGTTTGAAAAAAAAAGTGTCCATTCTTCTGCTAACGAGGATCAGGAGAGATAAAAGGTTTTATAACCTCCATTTTTGAACTGATCTTAAAACTTCACAAACAAAAACAGAAGCAATGATACTAGCGAGATTAATGAGGATAAGTTTATTTAAGGAGATATATAACTTAATAAATTTGGTTAAAAACAAAATCAGCATAATTAAAATCTAGATGTAAGATTTTGTGACAAAGCTGATATATGGGCCTTATTGTATTAATCTACGTAATCCGATTTATCTGGTCACTTGATCATTGTTAAGGATAGAGTTTCACGCCCTTGTATTTTTATTTTTTGGGTGTTACTTTCTCATTTTTTTTTTTTTATGTAGGTTGTGACAATGATCTTCCAGAATCACGTAATTCAGGAGTCTCCTACAGTATATTCCAGGACTAGATGGAACTGAGTAAGTACCAGATGTAAAAAAGTGAAATGCAATTATAGGAGAGTTCACAAGGGTTTAATCGATTTTTTTTCCTCTTATCTGCTTGATTCTTCAAATAAAGATTCACATTGGAGAACTAAAAATTTGTTAAAAGTATTCTGTATTGTATAGATGATTTATGATCATTGAAAATAAATGATTGAAAGGAAAATGTTCCAAAATTACACTCAGAGATTTGTAACTACAGGATAGTGTTTTTGCAGAAATTATTTCAGTTCCCGAAATAATTTGTATGGAGGGTTTTCTTTACCTCTTATATTTGAGAAGACAAAGTAGTTTTTTATCTGTTTTTTTTTTTTTTTTTTTTTTTTTTTTTTTTTTTTTGGTTTGTTTGTTTGCTTTTTATCTTTCTTTTCATCTTCCAAGCAGCAATCTTTGTCCTTGATTTTTTTTTTTTAAATGAGCATACTCTCTTGAAAGGATGTGTGTTTTATTTTTAAATCATGACAATTTTCATGTTGTTAGATAAAAATGTGATGGTGAGAAAATTAAAGTCTTTTTGGTAACAGTTCCTGAATTCTAAATTTTCTATTTACTGCTTCAGTATTGATGGATCATCTGGCGAGCTAACTACATTGCAACCCTTTGATTATGAGTTGAAAAATATTTATCAGCTCTTGGTTGCGGCTACTGACTTAGGAGTAAGTCCTCGTCAGACTATTGTGCCAGTGAAGTTTCTGTGCGGGATCTTCAAGACAACCCCCCCCCCCCCTCCCCCCACTCTATGAGGAGAGAATGTACACTCGTAACGTGTCCGGGGGAGTTCCAGGAGCACCTGTCATTACATTTTTTGTACTAGGGCAGGCTGATAATTAAGTCTCCACGTTTGTTAATAACTAGTCAATTTTCGTCAAGCAATTCGAGCCTCAAAATTTCAAGTACATATACTCTCGAACCATTTTTCTAGACTTAACTATAACAACAAGTTTGTGCGGACGTCATTCGTGCTCATAAATTTTGCAGTGACGCGCAACACATGATGTGGTAGCCATGTTTATGAGACAATGGCACGACTTCCAATGACAGCCTTCTCATCAAACAGCGCTCTGTTATCGAGTTTTTGGCAGCTGAGGGATGTTCTTAAGCTGCAAACATTCCATGCAAGAAATGGTACAGAAGACAGTTTATGGTGAAATGTGCATTTCAGACTGTGCAGTTCGCAAAATGCGGGTGAGAATTTTTGTTAAAGTGGGAAGACCCAGGAGAGACATTTCTGCGTGATCGAAAAGCGTTCGGGTAGGCCCCTTTCCGGCATCGGACACGGCTCATCGAGAGAAAGTTGACTGCATGATTAGAGCTAATCGAAGGGAGTCAAACAAAAGGAAATTACCTGCAGATGAAGAAGGCATTTCTTGGAAAAAGAACGAGTGCACCATATCGCCACAACTGTACTGGGTTACCGAAAAGTCTCTGCCCGTTGGGTCCCAAGACGCCAGCTCACTGTAGAGATGAAAGCGCAGAGAAAGGCGGCATGTGTATGTATCAACTCTTAGAGCGTTACAATGCAGAAGGAGAAGCATTTCTGCAACGCATTGTGACTGGAGACAAAATCCTGGGTCCACCACTACGATCCAGAATGTAAAGCCCAATCGATGGAGTATAGGCACAAAACTTCTCCAAGTCCAAGGTGAAGTTCAAGGTTGTTGCCTCTGCAAGAAAGGTCTTGTTCACCGTTTTCTGGGACATGGAGGGAGTGGTCCCCACATGGAATTTCTGGAGCAAGGGAGCAAACTGTGAACTCTGAGCGATATATTTCAACACTCCGAGCTCTCAAACTCCGACTCCAGACGCGTATCCGGCGTGATAAGGACTATTCAATCCCTGCAACACGACAATGCGCGCCCGCACACCAGTCGCCAAACTCAGGACGCCTTAAGGCAGCTGGAACTTACGACCCTACTTCCTCACCCTGCATACAGTCCCGATCTTGCCCCCTCTGACTATTATTTGTTTCCCCAACTCAAGAAGTACCTGAAGGGCCATCACTATGACAATGATGAGGAAGTTATCGCAGATGTTTGCAGATGGTGCCGTGGACAGCTGTCTGAATTCTTCGCTGACGGCGTGAGCCAACTAGAGAAACGTTGGAGGCGGTGTGTTGATCGCGACGGTGACTACATCGAAAAATAGAGGGCTAAGTATGTAGCTGAGATATTAAGCTTTCGTTTGACGTATTGTTTATGTATATGCTGCCCAGAAAAAATTAAAAAAGTTATGATTGTAAACCGGAACTTAATTATCAGTTTGCCCTCTACGTAAGTAATAGAGAGCTTGTATAGATTAGTATGTGCCATGCCTTTCATTCAATTATTAAAACTAGAATGTATAAACTTAACAATTGTGCACACATTGTAAAAAAAAAAAAAAGAAAATTGAAATAAAAGTCTGGGACCTTCTATTGTTTTTTAATATGTGGTAAACATCAACATAAATCAAAAGTATTAATGAATGAAAGATTTCTAAAAATAATTTCTTGTCAAAGATATGTTTTTCATGAAAATTGATCGTGACAGTTTCTTTACATCCATAAACATTTCTCAGCAAATTAAGTAAAAAGGGAAGTCTGATAACAGCTTACAAGAGGGTTCTAAGTTGTGACTCTGTGATGATTTTTTAAGAATTTATTACTTTAATCAGGCAACAGATGCCGACTCTGTCGACAATATTGTTTATAGACTGGTAGAAGTTCCAGGGCGATCAGATGTTTCAAGCTTTAGCTTGCAAACAGTACAGGGAGAAGCAAAAATTTTTACTGTTCAAGCATTAGAATTGATGTTTCCAGCTTTACCTTGCAAACAGTACAGGGAGAAGAAAAAATTACTGCTGTTCAAGATTTGGAATTTGAATCAGTCTCAATATCAGTTTGTCGTTTCTATGACTGATGGTCTAAACTCTCGGAACATCTTTGCTTCAGCAACAGTCACTGTCAATGTGGAGTTAAGCATGTTGAATGTTGATTGTTTCGAGGACATCATAAAAAAATGCTTCGCGAGATATAAAAAGAAAGACATTAACATAATATTATATACGAAGGATATAAAGTGAGTAAAAATAAACATATACATAAATAGATTAAAAGTTAGATCAGTAGATTGATTAATATTTTTTTGTTTGTTTGAATGACTGATTCTGATAGATGTAAAGTGAGCTTGATTGATACGTTGAAAGTGACTGAAAAATAAGCTGGTTTTTAGATCGATTATCTGATAACGACGAATTACATTTATAGTTTATGTAAATAATACAAACTGACTCTATGAAGAGAAAATCCTGACCATCAGGTTGATGAGCGCCAGAATAAAGCTGCTTGGCCTTGTAGTAGAATAATGAAAAGCCGACATTTCTACAGATTGCAAATCACGGTCGCGTTGGTGGATTTTGTAGACTTTTTAAAAGTGTAGTATGAAGCGTTTTAAGGAAAATTAATAAATCATCAACCTTAACAATGAACATACACGAAATGTACAGATCAAAACAAAAACAAGAAAAAGTATAGCCTAAATGTTAAAAAAAAAAAAAAAGATAATCGATTTTTATATGATAAGAAACTCGACTATGTACTTTTCCTCTGAAAACTGAAGTACTTCAGTCTAATAATCAATATAAATAAAGCATAACACCAGTTTTATGTATGTGTATATATATATATATATATATATATATATATATTTATATATATAAATATTTGTAAATATTGCAATCAAAAAGTTTAAGATTAAAAATTCAAATATTTAATGTATATGACTGATTGTTTGTTTGTTTGTTTTTCTTTTTGTTTTGTTTTTTTTTGTTTCGTTTTTTTTTTTGGGGGGAGGGGTTATTTTATTTTATTTTTTTTTAAATAATAAATATTTTAAAATTGAAACAGTGTGTCACAGCGCATTAGATCCAAGTTCACTTGAAGTTTCTATTTGTCATATGATGATATAAAGTTAAAAAAAAATTTGACAGCTTTAATCATACTCTTTAGATGGCAATTTTTTTTTTTAATTTCTTTTCTAATTTACCCTAATTCATATGGTGACTTTAATGGCTTAGCCTTCCAGTCGCGGGTCAGCTGATCTGACAAAAGTTCTTTAATTATACCTTACAGATTCTATTCTGATGATGTGCATCTCATATTCAGTAAACCTTAGGAGCTTTATTCAGTGCATAGAATTGTGTGTATTCTCTGTTTATTTAACCATGCGTTTCCATTTTTACATACCAATAAAATTTTTCACTGATTTATATATATTAAAAAGTGCTAACTTCGTGTTAAAGCTTTTCCAGTAATTTTACCTCTGTCTGTTTTTATCACTACATTTCTCTCTATATATATCCAATTTTTTGAGTCGTGCCTGCCCTGAAATAAACAACTTACCACAAGAGAGTATTAGAAACATGCATGTGATGGGTATTATTTTGTAAGTACAACTTTATATCTAAACTCTCAGTTGGTTGATTGTTAACCCATAGTTCTTACTTTAAAAGAAAACATCTTTATATGTACCGTACTATTCTTCTCTCAATTTATCTACTTATCTATCTATTCATCCCACAGTTGAATAATCTCCTTGAATTTCACAAAAATAATTATATTATTCTTCAAAATATCTATCTATCTATCTATCTATCTATCTATCTGTCTATATATATATATATATATATATATATATATATATATATATATATATATATATATATATATATATATATATATATATGCAAAATGAGATATATAAACTTCAACTCCTATTTTTTTCATATCAATGGGATTATTGGCAGTGTGTTGGTGGTTTTTATAGCTTGGTTGAAATCTGTTTCAAGTAAAAAAAAAAAGTGAATGCATTTGTCTTCTCCATAGTAATTATTACCCATTCTTTGGCTGACCAATTCCTGCCCATTGCTCAAGAGTTTGCAAAAAATAAAATTATATATATATATATATATATATATATATATATATATACACTGTAAGTATATCTGAAGCATATTCTATTTTGAGCATAAGGGTACAAAAAAAAGCTAAATATAAAGCATTTGACAGACAAACTAAAAGTTGCATCATATGTTGGTATTGTTCCTCATTTAGCCAGCACTGTTCCTGACTTCACAGAGAGCTCTCATTTCTGTAAAGATGTTCAAGAAACTTGGGAGAAATAAAACTCTATAAAGATTTTTTTCCCCTCGTGAGCAAATCATAATTTATCAATTACAATAAAGCTTTTAGTCTCATAAGATTCAAAGGGGCAAATCGCAACTAAAAGAAGATGGAATTTAAAGGTGTAAGTTGTTTTTCATACCAATTTTTAGTAAAGTCTCTTACTTTTTTGACTTTTGAATTTAAATGGTGACTCATATACTTGATATACTTGTTGATTGATCATGAATGGTCAGAGCATTGTCCTTGTTGCTTAATAATTAATTTTATGTATAAAGTGATCAACCGAGAAAAGAGAAGAAAATGCACTTTTGTATGCCATCAAACAGGTACAAATGGTGACAGAATATGAAACAAAAAGCATTTATAAATGTAGCGTTACGAAAAAGTACAATTACTGTTGTCACTACATGTACATCTAATTTGATGAGATATTTAGTCCTCAAAACTGCATTTTTTTTTCAAGTACAATTAGAAAAGAGAGCATTTTTAAATCTAAATACATAAGTGTGAACTTTCCGCAGTTGAAATCTCTATAAAAAGAAAAAAAGAACCAAAGGAGCTCAGTAAAAGTTTCTATGAAGAAATGTTTATGCATTTTAACTTCAAATGAGAGCTGTAAAAATCTGATCTTAGTTCCTAAGAAAAGGCTATCTTCATTCTTTTCCAGTCAGATGCTCATTTTTCCAGGTTTCACTTTCAGAAAAATAAGTCTTGCATTGTTAATCTTAGGATTTAAACCTGAAAACTTCTTGGTACAATAAGATTTGATAGCCCAGGACTAGATCCCTAAGTTGTAGCTTTTTTGAAATATTAACAATACAATCTTTACACAAACACTGTAATTGACATTACCAAATTCTATTTAGACCTCCTAAACATTTATGAGTAAAGCATTTCTTCAAACTCATTTCAAAGTGAGTTTAGGACAAAGGTTATATGATATATAAGTAATGATAAATTTTTAGAAAAACCTGTATAAATTCAAATGCAGCTGAAATATCAGATCTATATTCTCTGAATTTTAAGTTTGATTAAATTGAAAATTCCATATCGATAATTGGCTATCTATTTTTAGTGCTTTCTCATGACAAAGGTATCACAAAATGTCTTCCGCACTACGCATCGAAAACCGGTTGTGCAAGAAAATGCACGTGACCTTGGTATTAAAATTTTCTTAAATAGCATCCTGAAACAACCGACTATTATTGTTTAGAACGGAGATAAAATTCTCGGAACAGTTAACCCAAATCGCACATACGGTGTGGTGGCCAATTGCAAGTGACTGGTGCAGCAAATTCTGATTTTGACCGATTCTGCCTGCTCTAAATCCTTCGGCGAATAATTTTCTGGCTTAAGAAAAGTAAGAAAAGCGGTTTCGACTGGTAAGTACTAATTATCCATGCACGACTCTTTTCTATTTTCTTTTGTCCCATATTCTAATTTGATTTTCTTCGCACCTCTAACTAATGTAAGCTTAGCTTTTTCGCCTAATTATTTAGGCAGGTTTTTTATGAACTTGAACATTTTAAAAGAAGGAAAGGTTGAAAAGGCAGGTTAAAATTTGAAAAGGGAGGTTAAATTCATATTAACCCGATCCATTTCACTTTTCTTTTTAAAAACATAATCGGGATTCAATTTGCAGATATGTAAGTCGGAAAGTCGGATTTTACACCACGTCCAATAAAAAATTAATGTCCAAAGTATTATTACTATAGCCATTAGCACAAAGTGTAAATTAATTTTGCTCAATGCGCAGTGACTATATCTTGCTCTCTAGTTTGTCACCCTGAGAGCCCTTTACATATTCCGAATGCCATAATTATTTTCTATTTCTTTTTTTTTCCTTGATACTGCCAGTGAAGATGCACATTGATTGTGAAAATTAAAAAATAAATAATATTTAGTCTGATCATACATATTTTTTTCTGCTGTTATTACTGAGATGCGTCTATTATTACAATTATCCAAAGAAAAGAGTGAAAAGTGTGTGTGTGTCTGTGTGGGGCGGGGGTTAAAGCGGGATAATATATGAAGGTAGCAATACTGATTTACATCTTGACACTTTAGCAATGCTGTAGTCAAATATAGATATATATATATATATATATATATATACCTCTTTTGGTTCTTAAAAAAAAAAAAAGAAAGAAAGAAAGAAAGAAAGAGTATTTCAATCTATAGAGTGTTTTTTTTTATTATTATTATTATTTACGTACATTTATATTGTAAATTGTTCATAGAGCGGTCTCTCTGCCTGCCACTCTCTCTTTCTCTACCTTTCTCTCTAAATCTCTGTTCTCTATCTTAATATCTCTATTATTCTTTTACCCCGTTTCGACCAACTCCCGTCCTCTTTCTTAATATTCCTGTCCCTTTTTTTGCTCATTCTTTCTTCCACATCATGTTCTCCCTTCTTCACTTCTTGTTTGATTTCTTTTAAAAAAAAACTCTCTTTTTCTCTTTGATTTCCTTCCTCTGTACCCTTTGTCTATCTGCCTGCTTGCTTTTTTGCTGTCTTCGTAACTTGCTTTATAATTTTTTTATTCTTCATTCTTATCCTTCCTTGTTTTCTCCTCTCTCTCTCTCTCTCCCCACCCCCTTTCCTTTCTTCCACTTATCTTGATTGACATTACGTGAATGTTTTTTCTATTAACACATTCATGTAGAATTGCAACAGGTTGTAATTGTTAGATCTGCACGGATATGTTATAAATGTATATTTCGTTACCTTGCACTTTTTTGTTTAATCGCCTTAGAGAGGTTGGCGTAAGGGTGCAGTCTGGGTGCTTTCATTCCAAACAGTTATACAAGAGGTAAAACCACTCTTGCTTAAAGTCACGTTGAAGAGGTATGCAGGGAATTTTATACCTGTAGTTTGTAAAATATGTCTAAATGTCTCTCTCCTCTGACTCCTTTTGACTCGCTCCTACAATCTCTTTCATTATTGCTTCCTCAGTTCTTACTTCTATTTCTCAAGATAATACCCTTCACATCTACCATATTCTCTCCCGGTTTACGTCTCTTTCCAAAGGTCTGTGTTCGGATGTCAGCACCTCTCCGTCTATAAATCGTTTGTACAAACCTTTCTTTTTTACTTATTTCATTTTGGGTGCATTTATACTTTGGTAACGAACGACTTCATATCCCCCCCACACACACACACACATATACACACACGCACAAATCCACGCAAAAAAAAAAAAAAAAAAAAAAAGAAAAAAGAAACATTGCATTTGTATTGATGACTATAGGGATTTTCAAGAACATTTTGCCTGGGCTAAACATTCGTATCTAATGTAGTAAAGTCTTAATAATTTGTTTGGATGTCGTGCTGGAAATATACCGAAAGTCGAGAGCACTCAAGCAAACACGTTCGTACAAAACTGTTAGATAAGGGCTTTACTTCATGAGTATCAAGTCTTGTTGAAGAGACGTGGGAGCATTTTTTTTTAATTAATTTTTTTTTTCGTGCATAGTGTAAAAAAAATATTCGTCTACCTTAACTGTTGTTTCTGAATGAATCCTTCCACACACGGCCGGACCCATCACCTAGCGATACAGCATAATGTATGGCTTTGATCCATCTAAATTTAAACTTTGTTTTATTATCTCAAATAGTAGAAAAAAAACATAGCTACCTTTTGTCGAACCTGCTCTGGATCTCTTCTAAACTTTTTTTTTTGTGCAACTGTTTGAGTCTGGAAATTAGGGAGGGGTAAGGGATCCAGGGGATTACGGCGTACATGAAATAACCGGTCTCTCTAATACCAGTAGTCCTATATTTGAATTGTATATGAAGGTTTCGAGAAAAATCTTGAGTCTGGCTTATGTTTTGAATTTTCGAGAAATTTAGGTGGAAGTCGAGACTAAAATAATTCTAGCCTTATAAGCAGAGAAATTGGCAAAAATGTATATAGCTATATTGGTACACACATAGATAGATTATCAACAGATTAAGAGACAGAACATCTTGGGCTTGACAGGTAAATAATTATGTACATGGATGAAAACCCAGCCAAATAAATGAAAGGATAAAATAAATCATAGCCCTTTCTTGGTTATCACTTTTCTTCAACAAACGAGGTTCATGATTTTCTATTTCATTTTGAAAGTGATAGGAAGTAGTTTGAAAATGATTATTAGTTTGTCCTTGAATAAAGTTCGCTGTCACTGGTAAGAGACATAAGAGCATTTTTTGGGCATAGTGTGAATGTTCCTCTGTTTATTTGTCCCTTCCTATCCTCTCTGTGTGTATATCCGCACTTACTCTCATACTTTTTTTTATCTTTTAGTTCAGCTTTATCTAGACAATTCTGTTTTTGTTTTTTTTTTAACTTTAACATTAGTTGCCTATCAATCTGTCTCTCCTGTCTGACTTTGTCTGATTGTCTATTCTTATCAGTCCGCGCATGTCTGTCTATCAGTCGGTTTCCTTCTGTTTATCTGTCCATCTATGCCTATTTGTATGTCTTTCTGCCTATCTTTGTCTTTTCATCTACCTGCTTGTCTCTTTCCTCTCTTTTTTTTTCTAGAAAAACGATAGTGGTTCATATACAACGTTTTTGGAACGTGTTCACAGGGCGTCAGTTGTATACCTACAACTCACACAATTACCCGCGGGAAGAGCGACGGATGTAGAAATGTAACATTGCGTATACATCTATTTTATTTTTCAGAATTCTTAAGCGGTCTACTGTGAGGCTGTATCTTTTGAATTTTTGTGAATCTGCAAAATTAGCTGGTAATTTTGCATTTTTTTTTAAGTTTCTAGCTTCACGTATAAGAAAATTATAAATATGTAAACTATTCTTGTGCATTTTTGGTTTGCAGTTCCAGATTGATATTATTGTTTATGTCCCTATTTTTGAAAGAAATCGGTCTATAATGAAACCGTCAGAATTAATCTGATACGATTTTGCAATAAAACTTAATAATTTTGCACTTAATTTGATGTTTCTAACTTCGAGGAGAGCGTAGTTATGAATTAAAGGTAAATATCAACTATGATATGTTGATCATCAGCATAAGCTATGACTCTCTTTCATCATAAATATTCCCTGCTCTGCTTGCCACGCGACCAAAATGATTGAATTCATGTGATCTTGCGATAATAACTAATAATTTTGCAGTTTATTTGAAGTTTCTAGCTTTACTGTAAGCGAAGTTATGAACAAGTAAACATTATCCGCTTTGAAATCTACATTACTTTTCCTACTGGCTGAGTCAGGGGCGTGGCGCTTGGCCCGTCAGTTGAAACAGTAATCTAAACGGATGAATCAGAGCATCAGTGAAATAAGATAAAAGCCTCAGACCTAATGGTCCTCATTGGCTTATTTACATTTATGTGACGTCATACGCTCAGTTGGACCTCCCTGTAAGGGCACGTTGTGTCTTCTCAAGAAATAAACCTAATAAACCCACTCGAGGAAGGGGCCAAAAATTGCCATGACGACCGATACATGGTGTTCATTTGAGGTTTGAAAACAATGATGCCACAGTCCACTTCAAATTCAATCTCAAGAGTATTTGTATTACATGTACTGTGGGTGAGGTGCGAAGTGGTATGGGCCGTGTGTTAGCGCCCATTGCATCAGCTTCTCAGCATGAGGTGGCGCCTTCGTTTGTTACAGTTGTAGATTGGAACCCACATATCAGCGTGATAATTTTACAGCTTTTAATCGATGACTTCAAAAATCAAAAAAAAAATTATAATTGCTTGTAGACAATTCTATTTTGTCTCTAAATGTACTATCAGTTAAATTGAATAATGAAGATATAGAACAATGATGCAATTTTTTGGCTGTTGTCTGCTTACTCAATTTCTCCCTCACCCTCTTCCCTTTCAAAAAAGGGGAAATGGGTAAGCCTGAGGGCTATTGGTTTTCGAGTATGTGCTAAAGTAGGGAAGGGATATGAGTAGTGAATTTGCACAATCTTACCCTTGAATGAGTTAAAAATAAATTCTTTCCTGTCATAAACTGATACAATTTTCTCATATATGGATTTTGCATTATGATCTAGATCTAGATATTTAGAATTTTCATTTTGCTTAATTTAGCCAAATAAGTTTCAAAGAAAACAATTTCCTGTAGCAATCCTGGGAAAGTTTGTCAGCATATTCTCTTTAAACCTTTGACTACTGTAACACATGTAGATATAAAAGCCACATAGTATCATTCATAGAACTTTTCAAAAGAAAACAAAATGAAAAATGCAGGTTTCCTGATCTAGATAGATAGATAGATCTAGATCTATCATAGTATCAAACTTACACAAATTTACAAAGAAGTTATTCCTGTTCAATTTTGTAAAAGTTATCTTACAGCTCTAATAAATGCACAAACATGTTGGCTCTAAAACTAAATATAAATTTCAAAAGATTAGGAGAACTGTTTTAACTTTATTGTCTACACTTCTTAAAAAAGCCATGACTTTTTCTTTAAATCTGAACCTTTTCATAACTTTTCCGAAAAATATGGTTTGACATGAAAACAATCTTGTCATATCGTGTTAAGTGAGAGAAGATCCTAATATTTGTGAGAACAATAAGAAAAACCGAAAATTTATATTAGTACTTTCCAGGTTACAAAGAATACGACTATGCAGAACATGATGGATGCCTTTTCTTGAGATGAATTATCTAGATCTAAACCTACATTTTCCAAGTAACTTACAAAAAAATGACGAGTGAGACAGTATAGTCAATTCCTTGACTCTTTAGTAAGTTATCCAAAAACAAGTTAATGTTATGAAAATAGAAAGGAAGTCATAGCGAAATAAAAAAAAACTATCGTTAAACAGAACTCACCTGTGAAGATAGATTTGAGAGACTTTGAATGCGATGTTATGCAGGGTAGATCTACCGGTCGGACTAACCGTTCTTAGTTTGACGCGAGAAATGCGAAAGGTCATCGTGTCTCGCGAGATCTTTTTTCTTCAAGGCGAACGGACGTTCAAAACAACTTTTCTCTTTTTTTTTATATAATTTTGAAATCTTAAAATTAGGAAATATCCAGAGAATTTATAATTTAAAAAATGAGGTTGTTAATATTTTGTCCGCTTTGTTTTTTTTCGCATAACTTTCGTCACGGTTTTTGACACGAAAATGCACTTTGGCGATGATAAGACTAGACTCAACCCCCGACCACTTATTTTTGGGGGCTTTAAGATTATTTTTCAACCTAACTGAATTCCTCGTCATGGTTTAAAAAAAAAAGAGCTAGTATTTTAGACATGTATTAGATTTTGGTAGATTCAAACACCTAGGTGTATTTGACGGAAAAATCTTATGTTTAGAATTTTTAAAACACCCGTAAGACATAACCAACGATTTTTTTCAGTAAAAAAGCATTGGAACCCATGGCTACACTTCTTCCAATGTCTCAGGAGAGAAAAGCAACCTTTGAAGCCTTCTTAAAATGATTTTGAAATGCAGTTTCCTGTAAGGTTTATTTCATGATAGATTTTCACGGTCGATTTTAGTATCGATTTCATAGTTTGGAATTCTGTAAAATTAAAACCAATTGATCAATCAAAATAAAATTTTGCATGTCTGTTGATTATTTAGATTTTCATAAATATGCCAAATTATAGATAGAACCGTAGTTTAGACATAACGTTATGGCTCAAGTACTGCAGTGACGTATACAGATATGCCTTATTTGGCAATGGGTCATATATATATATATATATATATTAGTCTTCTGGATATGGGAAGACCATGACGTAATATTTTTTTCAATCTCGTTTCCTTATGCAGTAGATAAAAGCATGATTATTCAGAAGGAAAAAAGGCTTTAATAATGATTATTTCTTTTGTCTCTATTTGATGAGGGGAAGAAAAAGAAGACGAACGAGGAGAAAGGCGAGGCAGTTATACAAGGACGGAAAGGATATGAATAAGATAGGAGAAAATGCAGAAAGAGTTGAGAGATAGAGACGGTTAGAGATAAGATTAGACACAAACGCAAAGACAAAAAAAATATCCTTGCTAGGTTTCATCAATGTCAATTTTGTGTTCTTCATTTCATTAATTGAAGTAAATGAGAATGTAACTCCCGGTTTGTTTGTCGTTGTTCTTGTTCTTGTTCTTGTTCTCGTTCTTGTTGTTGATGATGTTTTTTATTTATTTTTGTGTGTGTGTGTGTGTGGCAGGATTATCTTTTCGATTTCTAATATGAGTTTGAGTTATCTAAATTTTACTTTAATTCATTTACCGTAATGTTATAATGTTCGGAAGCTGTCAAATGACATATGATGTTATAACTACAGCAATCCTCAGAATGTTTAGAAAACTTGACATTATAACTTATTACTATAATAGTCCCAACCACTAGTAATATCCTTTACACATCAAGACCATCATCAACATTTGTTACTTTTATAACAATCATCATCACTAATTTAAAACTCACAGCATGGCCTTTTAGTTCATCAGCTATGTCAAAATCAAATTCTTCATTCTCATCTTCATCAATGTCGCGATCATCATCATCATCATCATCATCATCATCATCATTGTCATTATCTCTGAATATTCTTTCATCATTATATCAATGCCATTGTCATCTTCATCATCGATCATCATCATCCTCATTTTCATCTATCCGGTTATCACCGTTTTCCCCGTATTGTAACCTTCATCTTCATCTACATTATCATCATCATCATAATCAATAAATTTTCTTATTATTATCGTCGTCATTGTCTTCGCTACCATAACTATCCTTTTTCGCATTCTCTATCTGATCATCAGCAACATGATTTCATTAATCATCATTATTCAGATCTTCACTTTTATGTTACATTGTTGCTTGTTAGCATAATTGATCGCAGTTTACGTAATGAAATTTTTAATCATTCTCTCTCTTCGTCACAATTAACATGGATGGCTATTAGTCAGCAGCTGTAAACCTAAACCAAAGACTTGTAATTAGATCTACCAGCTATGTAAATGAACACATTCTTGACCTTGCGGCGATTGCCTTCAAGGTGAAGGAACGTTAAACTTCAAAACCCCGCCCATGTTAGGTTTTTACGAGATCTTCGGCCGATGCCACAAAACAGGACATACAGCAGCGATATGTCAAATGAGCTCGCTGAAAAAAGTAACTGGTGCAGCAACATCAGACGGTGGTGTCGACACCGGAGGAAGCAGAAGAAGAAAAGGAACAAGAGAAAGAGAGAAATGAAGCGAATACGCAAAGTCACGATGAACTGACTTCAAATTCAACGATTCCAAGTAAAATAAGGAAGTTAAAAAAGAATGAAAAAAGAAGAAGTAAAATGAAAACATGAGCATGATAAAATGTCACCAAGAAGGAAAACGAAAATAAACAAAGCAAGCAAAAGAAAAAAAACAACCTCAATGGCAATGGCCACAATAGAGACAGCAATTCTGAGGAAGAATCTCACACTAACTGTTCCACAGTTAAAGAGTATAAAACAGGGATGAGCAATAAAAGCAAGGAAAAAGAACGAACGAGTGGAGAAAGAAGTAAACCAGAAAGCGGTGAAAATGACTCCAAGTTGACATAAAGTCAAGTTCAATCTGAACAAGAAAGGAGAGCTAGAGGAAGAATGAAAGATACAAAGAAACGGATATCCGAATTTTTTCACAAACAGCAAGTTTCTTAAGCTGTAAAGAGGTCGCACCAAGGTACCCCATCTTATGGGAGGGGGCCCTCCTCTCGGAAGGCTGGAGGAGAAAACAAATAAAAACGCCCAAGCCCCCTACAGAGGATTTTCTAAAGACAAAGAAAATAGAAAGAGAAAAATTTCATCAACAGATTATTTTTTTCAACCTATAAATGGCAAAAGATTTTAAATTTTTTACCCTGAATATCTATGGCTTATGGAATGTTAAGAAAAGGAAAACAATTTTAAGTCAATATAAGAAGACAAAATATCATTCGCCGCTCTCCAAGAGACCTACTCAATAGTTGATGATTCCAATACATTACAAAAAGAATGGTCAGCGATTCATCTATCATCAGGACTAAGCAAAGATTTTATAACCATAATTGACAAAAATTTAGAGGAGAACATTATTAAACATATTGGAAGAAAGGAGAGATATATTGTGTCGGAGGTTAAACTGTACCATGCGATGATTAAGAAAAAATAAATCTCCTTATTGAATTTACTAGTGCCGTTTATAAAATGATCAATAGGTATAGCGAAATAGTTTATCTTGGGGGTTTTAACAACAATACCCTAGATATTATAACATAATCACAGCATGGTTGAGATATTTAAGAATGGGATGAAATGTAAGAACGTTGGAGATACTTGAAGAGAACTCCATTAATGAAGAAAAATTTCACTAGAAGTGTGTGTGGGGGGGGGGGGGGGTGTAGCTCTAAGCTTGGACTACATTTTACTCGATCCGGTCTTAGAAAGTAAAGTTATAAACACTAGCATAAAAAAACGTTGGTTTCTCAGACCATCGAGCGGTTACGTGCACTCAATCTATGCAAGAAAAAAGAGGGAAAGATCTTATTATAAACTAAACACCAACCTTAAAAAGTTGAAAACTACATTTTGAAAATAAAACATTTTCGTGAATCATGTAGAAGCGATCCTACTTACACGAACCTAAATTCCCACATGAAATGGGAGTTGATAAAACCCCAAATAAGAGGCATCAAGAAGCAAAAATAAAGATACAAAAGAAACTAGAGTTACATGCAAATGGAGTAAACGTAATGAGCCCAAATATGGGCAGGAGTAAAATGAATAGTAGAAGGGGGGAAAAATACGAAATTTTTCTAAACCTAGAAGAGAGTAGGGTCGAGAATAACACAATCAACCGTCTAGTTAAAAGAGATGGAGAAATAGTGACCGAAGATTCTGAGGTCATAAAAAAGATAACAAATTACTATGAAGAATTATACACATAAGATAAACCGATAGAGACCATAAAACAAAGAGTAAATGCATTTTCAAGGAATTTACAACTTTCCACTTTAACAGCGGAGCAAAAGCATTGAAGTGAGGCGGACATAACAGAACATGAAATAAAGGAAGCATTGAAAACTATTAAAAAATGGATTTGCACCGGGTCCTGAAGCCTTGCCCGCGGAACTTTTGGCAAGACTTAAAGGATTTTTTACGGATGCTTTATATTACAGCCAACAGGAAGGAAAATAATGTCCCTCTCAAAGATAAGGAAATAAACGGCTTTTATATAAAGGAATGGGACTGCCAAAGGAAAATTTAACTAACTGGCGCCCTATTAGTCTCACCAATGTGGATTATGCAATAATACCAACAGCGCTTGGACTAAGAATAAAGATTATTTTACCACTATCATACATAGTAATCAAATGTTTTTGTAATAGAAATATATATATATATATATATATATATATATATATATATATATAAACACTAGACAAACTGATGACACAACTATTATAATTCATGAAAGTAATAAGGAATCACAAAGTTTTGACCTCAGCTTAGATTATACTAAAGGTTTTGACACATTGTCAATCTCACTCATACTAGGAGTAATTGAAAAGTTTGGATTAGGTAACAATTAAAATCATTGACTAACATTCAATTGACCGATCGCCAAGCTAGCAAAAGTTAAAATGCTGGGATACATTCTGAATATATTCGTCTAGAAAGAGGAGTTCTTCATGAATGTCCATTTTCCCCGTAGCGTTTCATCATTGCCGTGGAAAAGCTCACAATAAGCATTCGCCAAGAGAATAACATTAGCGGGGTAAGTAGCAAATTCAGTGCTTACTACAAAGATACTTCAGTATGCTGATAACAGCACACTTCTTAAAAAATGGATCGAGAAGTATTGACCCAAATTAAAAAGTTTAGCTTATTTTCCGGCTTACAATTAAATGAAAGTGAGTCCAATGCAATGAAACTATCTAAGGCTTTAGGCTAACCGGAAAAAAAATGGTAACATAAGATGTGTGGACAAGACTCCGGGAGAAATAGAAGATAACTGGAAGGGATAATGGAGAAAAGAAGAAAAAAAAAACCTGTCTATGGGCAAAAAGAGAACTATCTATCAATGGAAAATAATAATTTTAAAAACACTGATATTAAGCATAATAAACTAAATTATCAGTAGCCTTGGCCTACCAGTATGCAACTTGAATGTTGTTTCGATGTCTCTGAGAAAAAAAATTCTCAATTCAAACACAAGAGCGTTTGAAAAAGCAAAACAAATAAATAAACAAACAAACAAAAAACAAAAACAAAAGAGAGGATGTAGCATGTTTGGCATTCCTCGGGTACAATCTACAGTTTTCGTTTTGGAAAAGCCAAGGCGGGCTTGGTCGTCTTTTCTGCAGGCGCGGGACAGAGAGACGGTGCACGAAAAGAACGATTTGGGAAAAGCGGATGCTTCATGGCGCCATGTACAGTCGGCGGTTTCTTTTGAATTTTTTTTTACAGGCAAGGATTAAAACGTTTTTATAAAATCAAATTTGAGATCATTTTTGCTAAAACTGAACATCAGATTCGGATTTCGCGTATCGAAGTTATCTAATATCGCGTAGAAGCGACCGTTTTTTAAGGATTAATTCACAAGATATTTATATTTTAATGAATGCAATAGATACGAAATTTTATAAAAGGTATAACTTAACATGTAGATCTTAACAGACTAGATTCTAGGGTCAATTTGTAGAATCGGACCAACTTTTGCTAGAAAGTTATATCCCTTGACGAAATGAACGCATGCTAAGCAAGATAAAGAGGGAGAAACCAATGCCAATATCTTGAAAAATATTTATTTGCGCAAAATGAGAGCTACAAATTCGTATTCAGCACATCAAAATACATCAGATAAATATCATTTGCAAACCCAAATAGCTGTTGGTCCGATAGTAAAAAAACACCGATTCTAGATCTAGCTAAAGTGAAAGGGGGTTGTATTCAACTGTAACTTTAAATACATGTAATGTATCCTTTTAGTGAGTCTCCCTCTCTCTGTCTCTCTCTAACTCTCTGTGACTCTCCTCTTTCGCTCTATGTATCTTCTTTTTCTCTGTGTCTCTCCTCTTTCGCTTTAGGTATTTCCTCTTTCTCTCTCTGTCTCTCCTCTTTCTTTCTCCATCTCTCCTCTTTCTATCTTTGTTTCTCTGTCTCTCTCGTTCTCTCTATCTCCAGTACCACATTTCTTCGAAAAGTACTTTGTCCATCATTATTTGAGACCGGTGTAAATGAAATTTCGAACAACTCTTAACTAACTTATCATGTATTCTTCAATTGAGCAGGCATATACCGATAGCTTTGCTATAAAAAATTTTTATTTCCAAATAAATTTATTTTATTATAATAAATCGGACAGATTGCCTCACTTCTCTGAATCTATTGAGATATCATTTTTTATTTGCAACGAGGAGGGCGGGGGAGGGGAGGGAGAGAGAGAGAGAGAGAGAGAGAGAGAGAGAGAGAGAGAGAGAGAGAGAGAGAGAGAGAGAGAGAGAGAGAGAGAGAGAGAGAGAGAGAGAGAGAGAGAGAGAGAGAGAGAGAGAGAGAGAGAGAGAGAGAGAGAGAGAGAAAATCACACTTTGGTTATATAATAAAGAGATTGATGCCGACTGAGACGTCTGTCATTGGACTAGCAAGAGGATCGAATATGACCGAATCTTGCACGCTGAAGGTCGTTACTTTGCGTATTTGTCACTGTGAGAGACAGAACGACAAAGATACGCGGATGATAGGAGTGAGAGAAGGAGGGATGAACCTTTTCCGTCTCTAGGCCTTTTCCTCAAGACCTGTGCGTAGTGAATTTTTATAACAGTCGGGGTTGAGATAGCGGAGTGATTACATGGAACTCAAAACAGACAAGTAAAGACCAAGATCAATCTTTACTCAAATTTCAATTATGGAAATCGACAAACTTATATCATAAGTATATAAAAGAAGTGCAATTTGGGACAAAAGAAAAAAGAAACATGCAAATAGGAACATAGCAGATGAATATTGGAAAGAAATAGGAAAAGGCATGTACATTGAAGGTACAATTTATTTTATTCATTTTCAACCTTTTGTGTCCTTCTCTCTCTCTCTCTCTCTCTCTCTCTCTCTCTCTCTCTCTCTCTCTCTCTCTCTCTCTCTCTCTCTCTCTCTCTCTCTCTCTCTCTCTCTCTCTCTCTCTCTCTCTCTCTCTCTCTCTCTCTCTCTCTCTCTCTCTTTATTTTGTCTCATGTTTTCTAAATTCCAATATGTCTAATTCAAATCCTCTTTACACCCGCCTCCTGCTTTGATATTTTTCCAGGTAGTACTCGGTGATCTATCTGTCTGCCATCATAATATAGATAGCTGTTAATAGTTAAATAGGTAGTGAGCAAAGTTCTCTTTTCTTTTTTTTTCTACTTTTCAAATTATTATAAGAATGGTTTCTATTTCTTTATATCATTCAATAGAATGGCAAAGGCTTTAAATGTGGAGAGCGCTCAGGGCCATGGTTCGATGAAACACCAAACTGACTCGATAAAATGTTTAGAATATCGACCTATCCCAACATTAAAGACTCAGAAAGAGTGAGAGAGACAGAAAGATTTATAACAATTAACAATTTCTCGCTCTGTCCCATTCTCTCTCTCTCTCTCTCTCTCTCTCTCTCTCTCTCTCTCTCTCTCTCTCTCTCTCTCTCTCTCTCCCTCCCTCCCCCCCCCCCCCTATAAATTTTATCCCTCTCGTTTTTTTCTCTTTTTCATTCTCCCTTGGAAAAAAATGAAGGACTAGCTATTTTCAAACTCATGCATTCAGACTCGACACGATTCAACATTTTCTCTTAACAAAGTTTTTGACTTTTCATGCGTTTACTTTTCTATGCCAATTGCAATAATTGTCTCAAGAGTTTTTACAGCCCCTTACAGAATTATTTTGATGCAAAATTATAGAAGATAGGTATTTCATAACCGTTCTTACAGATACAAGAACAGGTTAGTTAGTTGCGATTATTTTAAAAGGTGCAATATGCAAATTACTGAATTATATTCTATTGTTTTGAATGGTGGCTCGTTATTGCCACATCTCATTTAAAATTCAAAGGCAACCTCATCTTAAATTGCTAAAGATATAATCCAAGACGCACTCAGTCCCCTTGCATATACATGTATTCTCATAATATTTCTTTATTTTACCTGAGGAATAACAAACGTTGAATTGCAGGTATCATTAGGTATCATTTTTATATCTTTTCCTCATAACCCCGTTGCTGGAGCAGTGTTCATTATCTTCTTCAACAGTTTTATTCATTTGCTTTTGTGCATTGGCGCTTGAAGCGTAGCAGGAAGCTAACTGAATGCAACCCCCACCCCTTAAAAATACCTTTCGATTCAAACTTTGGAAACTGGCATGACGAGGCGATACTCTGCAGCCCGAGGAAATAATTTATTTCAATGAAAACGCCCTTCTATAAAATTTATGAAGAAGGTGTATCGTGGCGAGTCATTGGAAAGACGTAGGTGTCTCATTGGTCTGCCGATAAATCCTTAAGAAATCCTTGAAAAAGAGGAAAGACTAGTAGATCTTTAGGCAAATAGAATGTTTTGAAAATATTTTTTTCAAATACTTCCCTCCAAAGGTAGTAAAGATCGGGTTAGCAAGCAACCGGTTTTTAGAATTATTATAAGATTGAACAAGGGTTATTTTAATATGATAGAAAAAATAGCATAGGCCCATTCTTTAAAAAAGCACGAAAGAAGTCATCATTGTGTGAAGCATTTTTCAATTGCAGTCCTCTGGCATGATGTTAGTGTATGTGATATCGCTCGAAGACTAATTGTTTGAATTAATAAGCCAAGCATGGGACGGTTTCATATAGTTCCTTTAACCTGTCAATCAATAATCTATTCAACTGCTTTTTCATAGACGCTTTCAAAAAATTCAACTTATTTATTACTGTAGCAGAGTGTATTTCTAACTATGCTGGCATAGACGCTACCTTGGCCTAGACATAAACAGGTCAAGATCATTCAAACTGCATCTCTCGCTTTAGTTTCATGGTGAATAAATATAGAGCTTCAAACGAATAGGGAGAGCTAAAATTATTAAACACTCACTTGGTGGTCGACTTTTACATCACTGGTTTATAACATTTGGTGATCCCGAAAGGTCATGCCGTTTTATGCAATAACACAGATTTATTTCTAAGGCAGACCATACACACAGAAGGGATGCTAGACATTGCATTCTGCGCTGGGGGGGGGGGGGGGAAGGGATGGTGCGTAGGTTTCGGGAATTTTGAGCTCATGGAATCACAGTATCAATACACTGAGCGACATGTCGCGATGCATTGCATCAGCAAAGATAATTAATGAACTATAATTCTCCGGGAATACAACTGCAAGTAAACTTATTTCTGTCTTCGTAGTCGATACTGTAGCGACATGAAGTGCACTTTTTTCTTGCCTATGTGACGCACAGAAGACGGATAGGGTGAAAGCAAGACAATGTGGGGGGAGGGGGGAGGGTGAAACTCAATGACAGCAACACGTCCACATGAGCCAATGACTCAGATATGGTTTTTTAATCATTTTTTTTTTAATTTTCTATTCTATGTAACATTTATGTATTATTTGGTAATAATCTGCACTAAAATTCGATGAGGAAATCGTTTCTGAAACTTTTATTGTCAAAATGCGAAATTTTTAGGTTATTTTTTATAGCCCAGCTGAGCCTGTCAGTTGCCGCACCAGAAAATATCCGGTAGAGCTTGATATTCTGGCGCCTCGCTAAACCGTCCTCTATGCCCGGGTTTTTCATGTGGTTTTCCCACACACGCAGTGGCTCAGCGCTGTGCTCGTGAAATCTGTCCCTGCGCCTCGCCCAACCACGGTGTGTATGGTGGCTATAAGAGACGTAAGTTACAAAGTTAAACCTTCGAACATGAAGTGGAAAGTGGTGCGCTAAAACTGTCTTCAATTTGAGTGTCAAGTCCAGCGGCGTGGTTCGCTCATGAGGAGACACAGTTTGCGTTAAGAAACATTAAACAGGATGACATTGACTGTTTTATTTTTTTTTATTTTTTTTTTTTACATTACGAAATGTTATTATGTTGTCTCCTCCCTTGACGATCTAGTATGCCTCGCTGAAGGGTTTCCTGGCGTCTGCGTTTGGTTTGATTGATGCTGATCGAGTTTCAGCCCTGTTTAAGCCAACCATACACACAGAGGGGATGCTAGGCGTTGCACAAGGTACAACCCGTTTCAAAAAAGATGGCATCCTCGAAATTTTCAATAAAACAGTAACTGTTAAACGTGTAGTAAAACAATTTAGGCTCAACATAGAACAGTATATGTAGCAACTTGTGTGCAATTTTTGTAAACAAGGAACAAAAGCTCAACCAACAGCAAAGATTAAAAAAAAGTAGTAAAAATGAAATTGAACAGGATTAACGTCAAACTTGAAAAACGTGTTTTGAAACAATATAAATCAGGTGGCCGGTGGGGGCAACTGGAAAAAAAAGCTGTGAAAAGAAAATGCAAAGATAGGCGAGTAAAAGCTTTTGGAAGAAATACAGTAAATAGATCTAGTTTTTATTGACTCATTTAACAATTATTAATTTTAGAATGGCATATGCTCAAAAGTGCGTCCCATTGACGGCCAAGCACCTTTCAACTCTTTTTGGCGAAGTTTGCGATGACAGCCTTCCATGTTGCCATCGGAATGCCACGAACAGTTTCCTCAACTGCTTGTTTCAATTCTTCCAGATCAGCCGGCTTGCGCATGATAGGAAATCTGCTTAGTCAAATGACCCTGCACAAGTAAAAATCGCAGGGATTCAGGTCCGGAGAATGCAGGAGCCCATTCAACTGTAGTCGCGTCTACATGATGATTCGGTCCTGGAACTTTGATCTGAGCCAATGAAGGGTACAGTTCGCAGTGTGGAAGGAGTAGCCTCCATGAGCCTGCATGAACCATCGGGAGTCCACATCGACATGTTTTCTTTTCAGTTTGACGAAGAATTGCTTCAACACGCCCATGTAACGCTCTGCGTTGATTGTCGTTGTTTCGTTCTCGTCGTCGACAAACCAGATGGGGCCAATAATTCCTTGAGTACTGATAGCAGCCCAAGCAGTACATTTCTCCGCGTGAAGGGGCCGTTCGAGAACATACTCAGGTGGAGATCTCCCCCAGTAAAATGCACTTTGTGAGGAAACATGTCCAGACAAATAAAAATGGGCTTCGTCCGTGAACCACACATTGTCAAGAAAGTCAGGCTCACAACGAAGACGTTCACGGAACCACTGGCACATGAGCACCTTCTGCCCCTTGTCCTGATCGTTCAACCGCTGCTTGACTTGCAATGAGAACGATTGCATCTGCAGATTGGAATGCAAAATTCTGTGCACACTGCTCCTAGACAGGCTAAGTTCCTGACTTCTCCGTCTTAATGATTTCTCGTGATCCGCCTGGACGGACTGGAAGACAATAGTGGCATTTTCCGGCGTTGTCTTCGTTTTCGGGCGACCAGAGTTAGTTGCCTGTCCCGCTCGCTTTCGGTGACGATTTTCTGTGCTGCCAAACGTTTCAAACTTGTTTGACCACCTAAAGATAGAATTTTTGGCTGGACATCTGCGCAAGTTGAAGTAGTGTCGAAACTTTTGTTGTGTCTGCAGTTACGTATGCTGCCTGTCTTAGTGTAGAGACGGACACAAAAGGCCTTCTCTACGTCTGTCCACGGTGCCATGGCAAATGAAGAGTGTCTTGGACTATGAAATTGATTTCTTTATAAATTAAGTTGTTGTCATGTGACGTCATTAACTGACGTATAGAACAAAAGGCTTTCAATAGTGCTCAGTAGGGCTTTGGGAGGAAAACGCAAGCGCGGGAAAGAAAGGGTGACGCACCGTAACTTTGCAAAAAAATACTTCTTTTGCACTTCGAAGCGCCATTTCAATGTGTCTCAATCATTTTCTCTAAAATTTTGCACATGCCTGTCACATAAGCGGAAGTTACTTGTGTGCAAATCTCAACTTCTTTTCTCTGTTGGTTTTGAAATAATCACAAAAATAGAGGGTGCCATCTTTTTTTTTTAGATACCCATCTAAAACCAGCCAACGGAACAACTTTTCGCCAATATAGTTCTCGCAATGTGCCTTTAGGCTTTTACGGTCGTCTTTGCAACGTCAAGTGAACTCTCTTATGTGTAGATTCCTTCCGCCAGCATAATGTTCTCGTGGATCTTTGCGGCCAGCGTTCTCTCGAAGCTGACACATTCTAGTCTTGCCCCTATTTCGCCTGCAAGATCTCCGTTGCAGAGCTAGCCCCTACCGATAAATTCCGCAGAATCATACAAAAATTTCCAGATTTTCACGCTTATTTTCTCGTCTGCCACCGTAAAACACGGAGTTCAACGATGTATTCCTACCTCGGGTCCTCCAGTCCATGCGCGAGTGCGACGCTTGGCTCCAGACGTAATTGGCGGTCACCAAAATGGAGTTCTCTGAAATGGAAAAAAATGAAAGAGGTACGGAAATCCAGTAGCCCCTGGGCCTCACCTCGCCATATCATTCCGAAGGAAAAATGGAGAAATAAGCGGTTACCGCTGTCTCCTTAATATTGCCACAACCCCGTATCTTTACCCTATGGCACACACGAAAAACCTTTTCTTCGCAGATAGCTGATAAAACCGTATTCTCAAAGGTTAACTTGGTACGTGGGTGTTACCAGATACCCATGCATCTAGGCGACATCGCAAAAACCGCAGTCATCGCCCCATTTGGCTTATACGACTTTAGTAAAATACAATTCGGCCTTGAAAACGGCCCAAGCGTTTCAACGGCTCATGGATTCTGTTAATTGTACCTTCGTCTACCTAGCCGATGTATTTGTTGCGAGCTTCTCGGAGAAAAAGCACGTGGCTGACATTCAACTAATTTGTAAACAGTTAAAAGACTTCGGACTGGTGGGTAGAAACTCATGGTGTCTTTGTCCAAAAGTCAGTAGATTTTCTAGGCTATCGAGTGTCGGAGTACGGAACAACTCCACTTCCTTCCAATGTCAAGGCCATACAGAAATTTTCAAAGGCTCTAAACATCAAAGGACGACAAGAGTTTCTCGTGATGATTAACTTCTACTATCGCTTCATCCCTAACTAGTCTCCTACAACCATTATACATTGTTCTCAAGAAATCAAACCCCACTAAACTGTTGATTGGATAGGCGATATGATTGCTGCATTTACAGCCCGAAAAAACAGTCCTTGCAGTAGCTACTTTACTCACCTATCCTACACATGGTGCGTCCATCGCATTGACAAGCGATGTATCCGATCGAGCAGTTGGAGCTATTTTGGAGCAATGCATTAGGGGATCGTGGCGCCCTTCACCTTTTTCAATAAACAACTGCGTCCATCAGAATAGAAATACATCACATTCGACAGAGAAATTAGTTCCTAGCAATGTTCAACGTCAGGTTTTCGAGGTTATCCATAACCTTGCACACCCGAAGCAGAAGTCAATTGTAAAACTTCTGACAAATAAATTTGTCTGGTATTATATTAAAAAATTAAGTGAGCAGGTGGAAAAAAGACTGTTTTGCCTGTCAAGCTTCCAAAATACAGGTACGTGTTCGTTCACCGATCATAAGATCTCAGTTCCTCAAAATAATTCAGTTCTATCCACATTGACTTGGTCGGTCCACTTCAAACTTCAAAAGGTTTCGTATATAAAAATATATATTCTTATCATGATTGACCGGACTACTTGTGGCAAGAAGCGATTCCGTTGGTCCAAATATTACTAAGGAATGCGCACGAGCTCTTATTAGACACTGGGTTGCGTGGGATATGTCCTGAGACAAGGGACCTTAATTCATATTAAGATAGCCTATCAACTTTGTATTTGCCTTCACAGAATCACCTCATACAACCCACAATCAAACGACATGGTGTCGAGTTTCACGTTACTAGTTTGTAACATTCTCGTCACTGCACGATAAATAATAAAGATCAGTGAGCACGCGGCTGGATCATTAAAAAAATGGGGGTTTTCAAAAGCACGAGTAATGGATTTTGGCTCAGAGCTGTTCTGAATTATATTTCATGCATTATCTGGTAAAGCCTCTTGCATATACAAATTTTACGAAAATGATCATTTTAGCTTATGACCTCAAATTAAAATGGGAGAAAGAGAACCGTATAGAAAGTCATTATCATCATCAATGCCTTTCTCACCCTTTCTCAGGGTATAGGCCACAAACAACAGACTTCCACTTATCCCTATCCTGGGCATTCCTTGCAGCTTCCCTCCAGCTGATATTTCCCCTTTTCATGTCCTCCTCTACCTGTCTCCACCAAGTTATCTGTGGTCTACCCCTTCCTCTCTTGCCTTGCGGGTTTCACTGAAGTGCATGCCTGGTAATGCTACTTGTTGGTTTTCTCAGCGTGTGTCCAATCCATCTCCATTTACGACGTCCTATCTCTTTATCTATTGGTTCCTGTTCTGTTCTTTCCCATAGAATATTGTTATGAGCCTTGTCACTCCATTTAATTTTCATTATCCGTCTTAAACAGGTGTTGATGAAGACTTGCAGTTTTGAAGTTAAAGTTTTTGTAAGGCTCCAAGTTTCACTGCCATACAAGAGTACCGACTTGACATTTTATTGAAAGAGCCTTATTTTTGTCCTCATAGAGATGTTTCGATCCTTCCATACTTTATTCAATAATCCAAATGCTGCTCGTGCCTTACCTATCCTCGTCTTTATATCTGCTCCTGTTCCTCCTTTGTCATCAATAATGCTGCCTAGATATGTGAACTCTGAGACCTCCTCTAACTGACTGCCCCCCACCATAATCGTTTCTGATCCTGAAGTTTTGACTTTGAGAATTTTTGACTTCCCTGTGTGTATTCTTAGTCCAATGGTTTGGGATGTATCTCTGAGAAGTTTTGTTTTATTTTGCATTTGATCGTGGTTGTGCGATAATAGAGCTATGTCATCTGCGAAATCCAGGTCATCCAGCTGATTCCACAGAGTCCACTGAATTCCGTTTCTTTTTCCCCTTGTAACTTCCTTCAGCAGTCAATCCAGCGCTAGGATAGATAGGAAAGTA
>JAWDGP010006617.1:0-27500 GCA_033675545.1 Elysia crispata
GCTGGAAGAGCAGGTGAAATCGACGACTAAAAATTTCACCTCTTCCTGCCCGTGCAGATGCCACCTCGTACTATTGTTCTGGGATTCTCTCGAGCAAAGGGAAGGTAATTTGGGACTTTTTAAGTGACTGAAAAGACCTGAAACCTGTGCGTACTATCTGTAGTGCATGCTGCAACGTTTCACATGTTTTGAGTAGGCGGTGACTCATTTATCACTCGAGAAAATAACTGATATAGTTTTTAAAAATCTAAATTTTAATAATAATAATAATAATAATAATAATAATAATAATAATAATAATAATAATAATAATAATAATGATAATAATAATGCTCCTCCTCCTCCTCCTCCTCCTCCTCCTCCTCCTCCTCCTACTACTACTACTACTACTACTACTACTACTACTACTACTACTACTACTACTACTACTACTACTACTACTACTACTACTACTGCTGCTGCTGCTGCTGCTGCTGCTGCTGCTACTACTACTACTACTACTACTACTACTACTACTACTTCTAATCATAACAGGCCTAATAATAAAGAAGTACAAGAAGCAGATAAATAATATTAGCCCTGTAAGGCTTAAACCTCTGATATGGCCCACTTCGGGTTGAGATCTTACTTAGTAAGACTGCCATGGCACCCAGAAGGTTGTATGATGATGGAAACAGTTCTGCTGGGTAATTGTGTCTGCACAAAGAACTTGATGTTTAGTTGGTTAAGACGCGTTCACCGAGAGGCCCAGAGAGTCCTTCACTTGAGCAGATATGAATTAGAGCCTCTCTCTGTTGTCACCACTGGTTTCAGGCCTAGGCAACCTTGCGTAGATGTTCGAGGTTGGAAATTTTGGATAATTTGCTTGTGTTAATGGGTTTAGAGAATCTTTTGAGGATATGTCTGATAATGGATACAATAGACGTTTTTGACTTGCCTTTTGTTTTTGAGCTTCTTGTTTGAAATATCTTTTCATGGTTTTGTTAGCTGTGAATCGGAATACTATAACAGTCTTATGATTTGTTAGACGAAAAGTCTCCAACTGGCTTCAAGTATAGTAAGGGTGATTGGTACTTTATCTTCTCTATTGTAGAGAGACTTGTTGGTGATTGTAATTTAATATTAAGGACTACTCTAAGTTGTTTACTGTGAAAAGTGTTAAGCTTGTATTCTTGTTTTGAAAAGGCCCAGGTGCCACAGTTGTACAAAATCACAGTTTTATTAGCCTCGTTTTCTAGGTTTTTTTTGTAATCGCTTTTTTTCCAGACTTATGTGACTTTATACAGAGATGGGTTTGCCAGTAGTTATTTTCTTCACCAGATATTTTTTGAACGGTCAAGTATTCTGTGTTGTTGGTATTGACGTAGATGTTCTCATCTGCCAGATGTTTTTAGATTTCATTTCCGTCCTTGAAGCTGCACTTTACACAAAGACATCGTCATCTGCATAAGCAGGATTTAAACTATCATTGGCATTTTGTGCTGGCTGTCTATATAGTGAACATTGGTGGGCAAAGAAGGCTGTCTCCTTGCGGTGTTCCGATATTTGAGTGAACAATGTTTTAGCGTTTCTAACTTTCATTGACAGGTTTGTATTGCTGAAAAGGTATCTAGTCATGCTTAGTCTTCTTCTATGGTGTCTTTTAGTATATCGAAAAGGAATGTCTGTTGATGGCATCGAAAGCACTTGACAAATTGATTCCTATGTATATATACTCTGCAGAAGATGTAGAAATAAATTATATAACACAGAGGACTACAATTATGTTAATGTCAACAACTTTGAAGTTTTAAAACTAACGGTTTAAACAATACATACATAGAAATGCATGAACTTGCAATATAATAATTTCATCTTTTTTCTATATTTTTTTCCCCACTGGATTTCCGAACTTGAATTAGTTTTGAAATGTTTAGGTCTAGTATGTCTATACTATGATTGTAGATCTAGATGATCACTTGCTGAAGACCCTAGATATCTGCGATGCTTATAGAATAGTTTCGATAAGAAAAAAAATAATACTATAATATTTATGAAAAATGAAATGTTGAAAATAAATGGGTATAGAAGTATATGTCGCCAAAACCGACATGACGTTGAAAACCATCAATATATTTAGACTCAGTGCATTATCAAGGACTGAATCCCTTGTGAAATTTGCAGATTTTTTTTTTTTAACGAGGTTCACTGTCTTTAGAAAGCCGTAAAACCAATGTTTAAAAAGATAGGGTAGGAACAATCAGGTTTAGAGAGTTTTTCAATTTGTACTTCTTTAGGACAGATCCTCCTAGATATATCTAAATCTACAATGCTATTTCACAGAGTTTTAAATAGCTACCTGGATAAAAGTGACGAACTCTGACTGGGTCGAAGAATTTCAAAGAAGGAAGAGGTGTTATGATACGCATTTTAAAATTAACGTTTTTCCCCATGCTTAAATAATTAGTTGTGTATAGCTTTTGAGAACTAAATGTAACGTGTATGTTTCTCAAATAACGCAAAAATTATAGATCAAATACCAATGTTTTTATATCTTCCCAGTTAAAAATACACTACAAAACCAAAAATATTAAATTGACGCTTAAAACACCAAACCAGTTTTTTTTTTTTTAAATAAAAAATTCATTCACAAACAAACTTAAAAATTAGGATGATCTACTCATCTTTTTTTTTTTTTAAATTATTTCTGCCAAGTTGAGCTCTCATTTGTGGAAGTGAAAAAAGATTTGTTTTTTTTTTTAATTCGCCCAACCATTGATATTTTTTCCCTACGAATATTTGATACGAATATAAAATGATTGAAAGAAAAATCAGCATTTGTTTGGTCTCGTTATAAAACACAGCTCACGTGTTGTCCACGGATGCTTTTTACAGGTGTGCATTTCACGACTAAATTAAAACTTGTCACTGGATCTAGTGTTGGAATACGATACACTTAACTTATTGAATACATACATGAAGTTCGTTCACGAATGATTACCGCAAGCCATCATGTTCTACAACGTCAGCTGGATATCAATTCAGAAATATCAAATGACCTAGACGCCAATTCAGGGATAGCAAATTTGGCACATAAAACGTTGATAAATCTGATATACCGAATCTGTGAACATGTTTAATCATAGCGAAAGAATCATAAAGTTTAATGTTTTATTGAAAACCCGCAGAGTTCTTTATGGTTGGGAAAGAACGCAGAAACACGAAGTTGGTACAATTTTTTTTTTTTAATTTTCAAATGAAAAGTTTTCACATGATACATTAGTACGCAATGCTAAAAACTTTGTTATGGATGGCAACAATGAGTGAATGAGGTAATCAAATGTACTCAAGAACAATAGCAATCTAAACAAAACCCCCCTTCCGCTGATTCTGTCTTTGTTATTACTGTTGCATTTTTTGAGACACCCAAATAAGTATTATGCTTGACAATAATACCCCAATTACGGTCTTTCAAGAGTAAATAATCATTGGCCTTAGGGGGTACCCATCGTAATTGCTGCATTTTGTTAGTGGAAACTCCCGAGGGTCTCTTGGTAACATATAGGCTCTATCTGTAGGGATTCACAGTGGAGTGCTTGAGCCAGCCTTACACAAGTTCTCCAAAAAGGGGAGTAGGCAGCGGTACATCCTATAGTCAATATTTTTATAAAGGTATTAAAACTGAAAAAAAAAATCCCTGTAACTGTAAGAAAAACAACAACCCCTCTTCATGCTGTAGCATTTGTGGCGGATCAAAAGGTAATAAAGCATGGCTCTCCTTGTAAAATTATTAAGAGGCTGGGGTGTGATCACACTAGCTCCCACACGTTGTTTTTTTTAAAGAAATGCTACTTTAGTATCTCATTAAAGAGTTATTTTAAAATCATCAGAAAATTAATCTTCTTGATGCTGAAATCATGGCCCATATTATAAGGTGGGCTGAAAAATAATGCCTGCCTCGTTTTAACTCTTTACATTTTGATGAGAATATATAACTGATACATCAAACCAATATTATGTAAGGATCACCGCGATAATTATGTTGAGAAATAAAATAAGCAATGTGTAGCTGAGATCCTAAGTTTTTGTTTGATGTATCATTTATATAGAAGAGTGATCAAATTGTAACAGTTACGACAAAACAGGTATGATTTTCAGCCAATCGTGGTAATATTTCCTTTTTTTTTTTTGCGGCACTGTTACTTATCAGTTCAGTAGTTTCAAAATCGATCCGCGTAAGTTGTAAAAGTATATATTTTGCAATATATCGAGTAGACCACTTGGTTTCGTTTCTTTTTTTCTTCTGAATATCACTAAACACATAACGCCTTTCTTTTTTAGCTTTGAATGCGAACAAGCCCCAAATTTTAGCTTGATAATCATTTCACTAAAGAAAACTATCTGAGCAGTTCGCATATATGTGTGCATCTCAGTGCCCTCCCCCTCCCTTTCCCTCTCTAACACACACATATATACAAACAATTTTATTAGGAAAATCTGACCACTTTGTCATAATTTTATTTTCAAGCATGCGGCTTATTCTACTTTCGAAGCAACTAATAAATCAAACCCAATATAGAACTAGATCTATGACCACTGACCACCTTTTTTTTTTTTTTTCAATTATCATCTCTGTACATAACCAGACTGAAAATATGGATTGCTCCAAAAAATGTGTTGTGTAAATAAAGCTTTCTGATGTTAGTGGTCATTTTGGTGAACAAGGTGCCCAAGTGTCAGACCTCAGAAAAAGATTAAAATTCATAACATCACAACAATTAAATAATTTTATAAAAATCTTTATGATGACCACAACAACAACAAATACCCCCGCCCCTCGCCCACACTCATACACTCACCCCCCTTAAAAACACACACACTAAAAAAAAAACCCCAACCAACCCCCCCCCCCAAAAAAAAATAAAAGACAAAAAGCAAAAATAATAATAATAAAAAAAGATAAGAGAACAACACAAAGTTCATGTTTAAAAATATGTGTTTAATTATAGTAAGTTGCCACAGCAACTTCAGCGTCTTTTCCGTAAAACAAAAAATACATTAACTACACATACGCCCTGACCATTAAGGTGAAACAACTCACCAAGTGGCTGAGGCTTGTCAAGACAAGACGCAAACATAATAAATTTATATACATAACATAAAGAATAATACACTAATCACAAAGGGATGATAAAATATGCAACATTTGCCTTTTAGAAAAGTGGAAGGTAAGTTTGAGAATCTGAGCTGGCAGGATCGCCAGGATTCAACAAATTAGATGTCTCTGTCTAATAATAATAATAATAATAATAATAATAATAATAATAATAATACAATTGAAATGATAACAAATTACATCAAATTCAAGTATCCTCCTTCTCCAGTATATTAATACTCACACCAAATACACTCATACACTCAGTCATAGTAGCCTCAAGCCTGCAGGCCACTTCACTTCTTTCATTATCTTTGTCACTCTGCCACTCTATATTGCAGCTGAATTTAAAGCTCAAGTTTTCTACAGTGCAGTTTAAAAATGACACTAATCCGAGACTAAAACTAAAAATAAAATTGCATCTTATCATATCTCATTCACATGAAACATAGTGGGTACAATACATAAATTAAAGTATGTCACTTAAAGAAAAATGAACAAAAGAAAATATATACAGACGAACAGAGGTTTTGTAGACCTAGTTTTTACACACATATATATATACATTAACTTCTTTTGAGTTTGCCGATGATTTGATTATAAAAAACACAACATACTAGAAGATATCAATGATATGAAGGGTAGCATGTCATTGTTTCAGTTTAATTTACATGGTGCAGGATTCAATGTAAAGATAAGCCACCTGGGGCACACTAGCTACTCGAGAGAGAATGCCATTTCCTTCTAAAGAGACAAATAACAAATCCTAAAGACAGGGCAAAACTGTAACATATCCTACACAAAATGTGGCATTTGTAGCAATTTTGCTCAAAGAGGTTTTGAGGTGTCCTGAGAAACCATTGATGAAATGTAAGTATCAAAAGTTTTATTTACACACACACACACATAGAGTGCCAGTAAACATAATAGCCTTAATTATATTTAGAAATAACAGATAAAAGCATCCTTTTCTCTTTTATTTCTATCTGCTGTTGAAAGTGGACACACATGTTGCAATCGAAACTCCACTATAAATCTCATAAATAAAAATGTTCCTTTTACAATTATCGGATCAAAGGCAGCTTGATAACTTTATCATCACAACCAAATTGTTTCATGACTGACAAAAAAAACAACAAATAAAATAAAAGGGAGGAAGAGAGGGAAGGAGGGGGGGGGGGGGGAGAGAGAGAGATAAAAAGAGGGAGAGAGAACTCTTTTCATCATAATCTTTACAACAAATTCATCCCCTTGCATATGAAAAGCCTACATATGCCACTTTTCTACACTTTCTGTATATGCATTCACGTACTAAGCATTATTGAATTCTTTAGTTTACAAGACTACATAGCAAAAAAAAAACAACCCAACCCCTCCCTACAAAAAAAAAATAAAAAATAAAAACAACAACAAAAAGAGGAAAATGTATAGCTCTTAAAATTCTAAACTGAGGGAACTTTCAATTCCAGCAAAATGTGAAAGGGAGTGAATAAATTAATTTTAGTCTTTTATAAGCTTTCTTTCATGTAAGACTAGTCAATTTGCATTGAAATCTGTCTGAACTCCTTTACTTTTGGCATGAGAAGACTCAAATAGAGACTACAAAAGTCTGTCCTGTTCTTTATAAAAAAAAGAATAAACACATTGATAAAAACCCAACAAAAGCCACAATACAGTATTTCTCATGAGTTCAAAGAAAAATCGAGTCTTTGAAAAGTAAGTCATTATTCATGTTGCAGATGCTCAGATATTCACATGAAGAAATAAATACATAAGTATTGTAACTAATGATATTGACACAAGGTCCACACAGTTTCACAGCCAGAAATGACAGTGTACAACGTTTAACCTCTCACCTTTGCAACAGTGCAGTGAACTATGAGTCACATAACTTTTATGGTAAGACTTCAAATTTTCGGAAAAAATCTGTGTTTCTTTTCACATTACATCTCAAGTTAGTACTTTCAATTTCTATTCCAATGAAAATCTGTAACAGTATTTTACAACATTGTCTGCTAAGCCCCCCCCCCCCCAAAAAAAAAGCAACAAAAAACTCCAACAATAACTGACTTTCACATACGTATTTTTGGGCTCATAGGACTTCACTTGCACTGCAGATTTTTCTACACAATCTTTCACATTATATCTCTTGAAGAAGGCTATAACTTTACATGTTCAATAATACAAAAGGCAAGAATATGTTCTTGAAAATTCATATCGAATTTGAAAGGCAAAGCAATAAAAATGAGTTGATAATCAAAAGCAAGCAAGAATATTTACCTCATTTTTTTTCAAAAAACAATTTCAAGCTACTGACCCTTGGTGTTAAAGAAAGGAAACTATCACAGTTCACCAAAAAGCATTTGAAAATAACTGATAACAAAGGGACATAATAAATATAAAAGAGGGTTCAAGACAGAGCAGAGCTTGAAATTATATCCCTTCCTACTTGAATGAAGCCCAAGCGGAAAAAAAAAGGGTTCACGAACATCCTATTTACAATGAGAATTGTAATTTACAGTTTAAAAAATTTGCACATGATTATTTTGACAGTATCATATCTGTATAAATATGTATCCTGTTTAAATGAGTGATGTCAAGATATCATATTGGTTCTGTTGTTAAATTGTATCAAGTGCTTTTATCCTTGTTATGTTTATAAGTCTTCAAAATGTACTGCAGTATTTCCTCAACCAAATATGCCTTGGAAAATGAATAATAACAAAAAAATAAAAGGAATAAAGCACCTTTGATTAATAAATAAAAGAAAAATCTTTGGGAAAACTTTGAGGGATGAAAATGCAGCACAAATAGCCATGTGACAAATTATGATGTAGAGATAAAGGTAAACCACTGTTCCCCACTGTAACAACTTGGCCTCAGTCCCAGCTAAACACCAATGCTCAGGGCTCTTTGGCAAGTTTTATGTCATCTTCATTTTCAGATAAGATTCTTAAAATGAGACAGAGGCTTTTACGCCCATTTAAATAACGGATCAAATAGGTGGGATAGGATCTAAGCAATGAATGACAGAGCCCTGGCTCATATGAAAACCTCATTATTGTAAGTCCAAAGATGAACTCATTAAGTTACTTAGTGCCTGAAGAAAGTTATCACAAATGAAGTGATCTCTCTACGACCACAGTTTCAGCACTTCAAACTCAGAGGCAGCAGTAGAATGATATCAGCAAGATAAGGCAATCATGAACTGATGGATTTAGCTCTGTTCGTTGCTAAGATATGGCTTAAGACATATCTAACACAAATCTTTCAAGCAAGCCCTAGAGCTAAAGTTGTATCAAACAACTAATTGTGTTTGGCAGCTTAGATCAAATCCTTAATGACAAAATCTTTGAAGTCTGCACATATCTTAATCCATTCCATGCAGATAATTATCAAGACTGATTATGTCAATGTGCAACAGCCATGAAGACTGAAAGGGACTTCACGGTCTTATTAGAATCATGGTATGGCCTCCAGCAATTTCAGCTGTGGCATTCAAATCTTGCATCAGAAATACTTCGCAACCTCCATTTCAATACTAAATAAGGTATTTTGAATGCCTTGAAGCTTCCCTGTTGTCCTTCTATCATCCAAATATTTTCCCTGCTTCATTCAGCTTTTGTAAGCGTGATTCATAGTTACATTGGTGAAACATTTGATGTAAATTCATTCACATGTTTTGCACTCTTTATTCTGAGGGAAACACTACATTCTTTGATAGAGCAAAATAAGTTTAAAGATCTGAAGAACACTGAATAAAAATTGAAAAGAGTTCTCATACCTATTCATCTCATATTTTTTTCTCTCCCTTTTGAATACTTGCGTAAATCTGTAAAATAAAAATATGTTCATTCCCCTCCATCCGCAATTATTCAGTCTTTTGCATCACAGATATTTGGCATTTCCCTTCTTTAGAAGGAATAAACCATCACCTTTCTTATTCTGAGGTCTACTTCATTGGCTCCAAAAAATTAAAAAAGAACAAAAAAACTGAAAAGGCTCTCAATACAAATTCATGTTCTGAATTATTTCATTGTTTCGTATGAATTAAAAACAATTTCATTTATGGACTGAGACATGTCCTATTAGAGGAATTTAAAATTACAAAGATGATTTGATTTTTTCTAAGAGGAACACTTCATAAGAGAATAGAGCAGTTCAATCTTTGGTGTTGATATCATTAGAGACTATCATTAGAGATGAACTCCATTTCATGTCTCAATGATTTCTGATAAGATCACACATGTAGTGCCCTGCACCTAATGACTCATTAAAGAAGCAATAGAGCTGTCATATTGTTTAGGGCGCTATTAAAGGAATCATCAGGAACTGGCGAGGGACCATCACACTCTGCCCAAGAGAGTTCTGTGTCAAACTGTGTTACGCTTGATGATCAGCTACCTAACTCCTCCTCCAGTGCAGCGTCAAGTTCGTCTGTCAGGCCTTGCAACATGTCGTCGATATCACTGAGAACATTGCTGGAATGCAGCTTCTTCTCAGATCTGGCCAAGAAAGAGAAAAAATTAGTTCAGGTTAAAATATGCTGTGAAGAAAAAAACAGGAGCTAAATAGAGGGCATAGATTAAAAAAGTCTGTTAATTCACTCTAAATATATGGATTGGGTAAAAATGATGCTCAAAGCACAAATTTTTATTGTATTTCAAATGCACAAAAAATTTGTACACACACTTGTTTTTTCACAGAGTAATAGAATGCAACATATCTTTATGTCAAATGCAGAATTCCATTAAAATAAAGACTGCAGATTTTTTATATCCTTCCTCTGTCTTCCTTCGATAAATATGAAACTAGCTGTTGAAAAGAGTATTGTTCAATTTTCTGAAGCAAAAGAATAAGAAGCCAGGTAAGAAATTATCTATGAAAAGGTGCTGGATACTACATTACACACATCAATAGCCTATACTTCAATAAAATATAGCAAAAAGGCCAACCAAATTTTTGTCAAAGGGCCAATGATTTAATTGATACAGCGAGAGCGAGAGAGCAAGAGAGAGAGAGAGAGAGAGAGAGAGAGAGAGAGAGAGAGAGAGAGAGAGAGAGAGAGAGAGAGAGAGAGAGAGAGAGAGAGAGAGAGAGAGAGAGAGAGACAGACAGAGGCAGAGACAGAGACAGAGACAGACAGAGACAGAGAGAGGGACAGAGACAGAGACAGACAGTCAGAGAGAAGGGATGATGTCCGTTTCATACTGTCTAAACCAATGCTAAGAAAAAACAGTAATATTATAATTTTTAAGGCCACCCTTACCCATCCTCCTCTGACCAAAGCTGCTTCTGATCTGGTTTTGTATGGCTCAATGTTGTTGTTGCTGTTGCTGTTACTGTTACTACTGCAGAGAGATTTGCTGCCACAGGCGACTTGTCAGCTTGGAGTCTTGCAGGCTTTGGGCTAAGAGTTGGTTTCTTGCTGGGCACTGGAGGACGGACTCCACCCCCTGCAGAATGATATTGACATGACAGTATGGGTTACACATTGAACAATATTCACATCCCATAATCTGTTGAAAAGTAAACATGATTTGGAGTATATTATGTTTAGGGGTTTAATACTGTTTTCATCCTAGCACAATTATACAAAATCTCATTGGCTTCTCCATGAAGTCTTATTAGCTGGTGGTAAAGAAATGAAAGTAAGCCAGAATGTAAAAAAAAGAAACAAAAAGGGTACTTCTGGACTAAAAGTTTAGAAAGGATTACTTATTTATTGTGATCATCACTTTTCAGTACCATCTTAAACTTTAAATGAAAACCAGCAGTGTGCATCCAACACAGACGGGCATTCATTTTTTCTTTGGAAAGCTGCAATGACTAAAACATATGCAGTAAAGCAACTGATCTAAAATCATTAGTTACTTTTCCTCACTTCCTAAGCCTCTTCTGAACTTCTTACTATATTCCCTGGTTACAGATGTTTCCAATATCAAAATAAATTTTGATTAGCTCGTTACAAAAATGAAAGAGGGAAAAAAAAAAGAAACTGAAATTATTACCATGAAGTTAACACAATCTTATGAGGCCTCAAGTTTGATCTGCTGTACATGATAAAATACACCAACAAAAGAAAAAAAAAGATAATCCACAAAAACAACCGAGTAAGCAGTACAGAGATATTTCACCTCTATATCAACATAAAAACACAATTGTGGTCTACCTCTTTAACCCTCCTCATACACACCTCCCTCCTCCTCTTTCATGCTTCCTTACTCTCACACAATGAGAAACTAAAATATATAGTTATTAAATACAATTTTGAGATAAGTTATTGTCCCAAGCAGAATATTACCTGAGGGTTGCCGTTGGTGGTGAGGGAATGATGGACTTGAAGATGATGATGATGATGGTGGTGGGAAGCTGCTGGGCATAGATCTGTGAGATTCAATGTCTTGCCTTCCGCCAGCAAAAGCTTGACCAACAGCAGCTACCGAGGGCAGGTTAGAGTTTGTGGTTATGGTAGTGGTTGTGGTGGTATCCACTGCCGTTGTGGTGATGGCCGCAGCACGCTGCTTTATTGTCCCCACATTCTCATTGGCAAAGGGCAAAGTGTTTGAGTCGAGGCTCGAAGAAGAGGAGCTTGACTCGAAGCTGCTAGTAGAGTCGCTGCGGTTCTCTGTGCTCATTGGATGGGCCGGCTCAGGTGCACTATCCTTTGGTTGGGTCTGAAGCCTTGTGCTGCTGCTTGTGCTGCTCACTGAATTTGAGGCTGAAGGAACCCTGGAAGGGGAAGCAGCTGAAGTCAACAAACCAAGTCCCATAGATTGAGCTGATGGTTGCATGGTGTGAAGACCCTGTGGTCCACTTATATGCCCCGTGGGTTGTCCTCTGAATGCAGTAGGCATACTAGAGGCTTGGAGCGGTGCAGTCCTACTGGTAGCGGCATCAGGTCTGTGATGGACTTCGGCATAACTGACAGTGGTACCGAGTCCTCCAGCACCGACTCGCGGGGACACACCAGGTCCACCTAACATGCGAGGTGACCCAACGAGTCCTGGCTGAGGCTTATGGGAGAAGTCATGACGGTGGTGCAGGCTGAACTCACCAGGCTTTCTAGAGGAGGGGATGCCATAGTTGTGGATCTTTGGCGTAATGATATCCATAGCGATGGGGGGAGGGGGTGGGGGGCAAGTCGTCACTGTCTGTTGACACATTGTCTGGAAACTGATCCTCGTCGTCTTTCTCTTTCTCCTCCTTCTGCTGAGCCCTGCCTGCAATCTTCTCAGAAAGGCTCTTCATGCAGGATGATAGAGCTTGAGAGTGTGCAGCATTTGGTCCGCTATTCCCTGTTGAAGAGGTCACCATCATGTTTTGATTCTTGGCCTGAGTGTGGGTTGGCTGACTCTGGCTGAGTGCTGGGGAGGCTGAGCCAGCTCCAAACGGTGCCTTAGCTGGGAGAGGAGACTTCATTGTTTGTTGGCCAAAGGGAGATGATGGGCCAGTGGAAATCTTGGGCTTGATGAGAACAGCTGGTTCTGGCCTGCTCTGCTGCTGTCCAGGTTTAGCATTACTTGAAGAGTGGACAGGCTGACCAGGTGTTACATTCGAATGAACAATAGAACTGGGCTGCTGCAGCTGTTGCTGAGCGCTGCTAGTTTGCTGCTTTTGGATTTTGGCTGCAACGGACGACTGGAGCATCTGTGGCTTCTGCATCACGGGCGGTGGGGTAGGTTTGGCTGCAACTTTGGGTGGTGCAGAGACAGATGTTGTGGTGGAAGGGGCAGTGGAGTGTGGAGGATGAATGGAGGCTGAGACATTAATAGTTGAAGCTGGTGCTTGTCCAGAGCTAAGGCACCTACTAGGAGAGCCTGGAGGCACACCATCTCGAGACGCGCTGTCCCCTCGTATTGAATCTGTACGAATGGGTGGGGGAGGCGGTACCTTCTTGCCACCTTTGCCACCAGATGGTGAAGATTTTGATTGAGGTTGGGCCACTTCAGAGCTTGTGTTAACATGAAGAGGTCCAGTCAACACAGGGTTTGGAGCAAATGAAACAGATGGTTTAGGCATGACAACTGGTCGAGGAGACTTCTGAGACGGTGAAATCTGAGGCGTGTCGTATATGTGTTCTCCACTCTCTACCTTTAGAGAGGACTGGTTTGATCCATTGCCGAGGCTCCCCTTGCCAGATTTAGGGGCCAAGAAAAAGTTTTTGTTACCTTCTGTGTTCAGTTCTGCCTCGTGCTTTTCGGATTCGAATTCTGAAGGCATAGAGGGCCTCCTCCTGTCTTCTGCCTCAAAACTCCGGATCTGAGGATGGGCATCCGCAAAAACATCACTCTCAGAGGTCCGCCTGACTGGGCCCTGGAATGAGTGGTACATCAGCTGTTGTTGTTGTTGGTGCTGGCTATATTGATGCTGTTGGAAGTAGCCTCCTGCATGGGTGTTAGTTGGCCCACGCTTGTCTTCAGACACACTGCCTCTCAGATTCCTCTTGACCTGGATGGCGACAACGTCAGGCTGGATGCCAGATGCGCTCCCAGTGGAGTTGTGTCTGTAGGGGATTCCCCCTGCCATACCAGGGCCGTCGCCGGCGTCCTCTCGTGGGAGAGGGATGACTCTCATCTCACCTCCATGGTAAGGGTGTGTCCCGCTCCCCGCCCCGCTGCTTCCGCTTCCGCTATTGCCACTGCTGGTGGTACTGATGCTGTCCCCTGAAGGGGACTTCTTGGGTCTGGCCCCGCCCACCATACCGCCACTGACGTCATAGACATGAGGAGGGATGCCCATTCCTTCGCCTCCTGACCAACGGCCTGAGATGGGAGGAGCGGGCGGGGGAGGCTCCAATAGCTCCAGAGACGCTGTGCGTCCGTCCATTGCGGAGACCCGCTTAACGCTGGATTTCAGTCGTTTGAGCCTGTCAATCGCCAACATAATCTTCTTCTGGTGACCTGGTGATACATATCAGCACGCGATCAAAAAGTTGAAAAAAGGTTATGCAGTATGCGACATTGTATATTTATCAAAGAGCAAAACAATAGAAAAGGAAAATATAAAAACTGTTAAAAATCGACAAAACTGGCATAGCCTCTTTGCCACAGAATTGCTAAAAAGCAACATGGTTTGTTAAAAAAAGAAACACTTTAAACTCCTGTTTAGCTGTGCTCCACGGAATGTGCCTTTACACAAACAATAACCAGTTACACAAAAATGAAGGATAAAAGCTTAAAACAGTTACTCGTATAAGGCCTCATCAACAAAGTTGCACGAATCCTTCTAAGCCTCGCAAAAAAAGGCAGAAAAGAGAAGTCTTCCGATATTGTGCTTTGCACCAGACGGAACGACAAAACCAATGAAACATAGCTACTGTAATCAAGATATGATTGCTTTCTATCATAACTGGCAATGTAAGTGCAAGTGATATCATACCATGTCTGGCAAACCAAATAGTCTCAGTGTAAGGCTAAAAAGATGAAGTCATAATTCGGCTGGATGAGGTCTCACCATCAGCCAGACAGGATGTTTTACCAATTGGCTCCGAAATATGCCATACGATGTAATAAGACACGATTTACGATATAGCCTCTTATCAGATTATCCGACCAACATATACGTTGGACAGCGTCGGACAGGAAAGCTGATATAACAGCTGAACCAGTAATTCCCATATCCTGACATGTTTCAAACATGATACACGATGATGAAAGAAATCTTTATATTTTAACTCCGACTGTTTCCTATCATGTAAACTGTGTAGTTACTTTGGGCTTATTAAACACAGGCTTTTCTGCTCCAAATGAACTGAATGCGCATTGCAGCACTTTTGAAATCCTCAAGCACTTAAAAAGAAACTAACCCCTAAAACACAGGTATTGTGTCACATAAGCTGTCATAACACAATAAATGCAAAGTCACAGCTGATAAGTTTCCTGTTTGCGCTTCGGTCTGTTTGAGGTTAAAGTAAAAGTAGAAAACACACCCATGCTAAACACTTCTCCAGCCAAGTTACAAAAATATTGTTCCTTTTAATTTTCGATTTTTCCCCATAATTAATATTGGTAGTTCGGGTGCAGTACAACTTAATAAGAAAACTCGAAGACAAACCTTGAAAAGTGTTTCAGTCAAGAAGTAGAATGTGTTGTGAAGACTCAACCCTATTGGTTTCCTGTGACGGTTTGTTTCTCCCTGCACCACCACGCAACCAACTACGATCTGACTCGATCTGCGGCACCATCTGCCTCACTGCCAGACAGCAAGACGCCCAAAATGACCTTTTCTCTCCCGCTCCCCAGCTCATTTTCTCTGATAAACGCCCACTCATTACGGGAACAGACCGTTAAGTTCCGAGAACCTTTATCTACCACTAACTCTCCCAAACCCCCCATCTCTCACTCATCCTAATCCAGCCCCGCTGCTGCTCCGCTTTAGCCCAGCTGTTTCTAACCTTGGCAGGCAGGTAAACAACCACCAGCTCTAAAACACCACAGTTGAAGCACGTTCGGCACTAAATACAAATACAGAAAGGGCACATTAATTATACCGGATCCCGGATCACTTCTTGGCTCTTCTTCCCGGCCCTCAAGACCAGGTGCAATACAGTCCGATCTAGAACAAAACTGCTGAGTCAGTCAAGTTTCATCTTCACGAGTTCAACCCTAAGAGTGATATGACTTATAGAGTTCAACCCTAGGACTGATATGACTTATATTATAATCTACAATGGGCATCATGAGACAGTTAAGATGCGAGGTTTTAGTGTTGTCGACTTTCACTACAACTATTACAGACACTTTTCCCCACCTCCCATCATTTTATAGACCTCTTCCCCATGTGAACAGGAATAAATGGCGTTAAAAATAAATTAGAGACCAACTCATGATGTGACCAAAATTGTTTCTAAAGTTTGAACTTCTCTATCACTAAAATTTTCAACGCTACCCATGTTGAAGCCAGTTCGTAAGTTTACACTCAAATGCAAACCTTTATACTTTACAGACGTGTATGGATATCCCAGCTAATTTTTGGAAATAACACGCACACTCAACAGCAAGATTCATTGAGAGAGGAACACACTGGAAGATTTTCCCCTTTCTGATACACCTTTGGGGTAATCATATGTAGAGAACACGAGTGGAAGCTTACTTCTTTTCTCTTTTTATTTCTGACTAACATATTTGATCGAATCTAGCGCCTACGCATTGTTTCTACAGGATAGATCAACATAGCGCGACGGATCAGGTTGCCGCGAGACGCGAACAGGTGAACTTCCTCGGCGCAAGGCATGACCTAGAGGAAAGTAGGCCGCGTCAGGCCTGGAGACTCGACGATTCCAAGAGGACCAAGAGTTTCCGCCGGCCGACAGAACCTTACACCTGCTGTAGCAGGAGTACCATGACCTGAGAATGCTGCAGGCATGTGGTTATTGTTAGGTTGCAAGCAGCTATGCTGTGTCTTGAACTCACAGAAAACGTCCTTTTCGGAGAGAGATACTGATCTTTAACATAGAGTAAAAAAAATTGTCAGATAATCGGTTTTTTTGTTTGTTTGTTTTTTTTTTTCATAGGAATGGAAATGGATTAGCAAAGTTAAATGATGCAGCAGTAAATATCTATCGCTCAAGGCAGTATCTTTGATACATCAGCGGAAACAATTAAATATAAGTAGGAGTGAACAAAATTCTGAGGATTCCTTATTTGAGCATTTACAGTAGCTAAGATTTCAGTAATCAAGTAAAGATTTATTAGAGGAAGAAAGAAACCAAAATCTCAAAATCCCAAACATGAAAAACCTGATGACGCACCACAGACTGCACATAAGACTTTTATCTCCCTAACAAAATAAATGTGTCATGATCCTTAACGAAAAGGGCTATGCCAAGACTTTACATGTGTTCCAAATTGAAAAAAAAAAAACCCACTAAAGTAAGATGAAAAAGAACAGTGTCAGGATTTTTATTTAAAATCGTACAAAATTTGTTTAACTATTGCGCAAGTTTCACAAATAACTGCCGCTGATTAAATTTTTCCATTCTAAATCCACCGTGGTTCTATCTTTATCAGAATAGAAAAAATGTAATTATAAATCTGGATCAAAGTCTCAATTATAGCCCATCGTGCCGAGAATAAATCCATAAAAGGGAGATTTTTATCGAGGAGCTCTTCTGTCTCCTATTTTTCACACCTGCAACTGACGGTAACAGATTACAAAATAAGCTCTTGCTATCCAGCAAAAATTTAATAAAATTGTTCGTGAGGTCATGAAACTCTACAAAATGAACACAATTAAATTGAACATGCTTGTGCGACTGATCCATGTAAGATCAGGATCAGGGAAACCTACAGAGAACATTTTATATTAGAGCGGTGCCTACAATAGATACTTATTGCTATCAAGATACCATAATTAACTGTTTCTTTAATTCCATATACAAGCCATATCACCCTACAAACAACGTGATTAATGTTTCCTTGGAAACTACCATTAAAAGAATTGGCAGGGCTTTAATTAGGAAAAGGAAAAAATCGAGAATCTGATAAAGTGCAACTATTCATTTAACATAATTTTTCCACAACTTTCTATTTACTGGCACCTATTAAAAGAATTTTAGCAGCATTGGGCAGTAATGAAATGTAAACCCGGAGGATATAATTAAGCAAATAACCAATCATGAAACATATTGCTGTTGAAGAAATATAATATCAACAGAATCAAAAACCCTGAAGTTATATTCTGTGTATTTGTACCCACATAAGCCACCTACCAGTCATAAACCATAGCTCTCAACATGACAAAACCATGCACCCAGAATAGTGTGTAAATTGAAATTGTCTCCTGATGATAATTATGATGGTGATGTAAAGCACTTATCCCAGTCTCTTGAGCTTCAAATTAACCGCTCTGACGCTAGACTTCACCTGAATGCATAACAAACTGAACTTAGCATTAGAAGCATTGATTCCCTTTTCCATTCACAAGACTAGTGATTGTCGACTTTAAACCTATCAGTTAGTACTTTTTAAAAATGCCTTGTTCAGTGCAATGCCTAGATCAAAAGAAAACTCGGGATCCAAAGTTGATGTGATTGCTTCTAACAGCTATTGGTAACTGAAAGTATAAAAATGAGGGTGTGCACCTACCCAATCACATGGCAGCAGTGGCCAGCAAAAGGAGCAATTTTAATTGCATGCTTGGCCAGAGCAAAATGATTAAACAAAAAACAAATAAACAAAACAAAAACCGTACACATGTATTGTTCTATACCAGCCTAATCAGAATAAAAATCAGAGCATGGATTAGACCCATTTGATGTCCATCTAATCTCTTGTGTCTTCTATAGTGAAATAGCTTTGCGGGAAGATGTTTTTGAGTTTGGCATTCAGAGAAACTGGTGTGCATCATTGACCAAGAGCAAGCCAAACAGATGTGAGATGCCTACTCACCAAGCTTCTTGATACCAATCTCCTCGAGATCTTCCCAGGTGATGTCTGTGACATAGTCCAGGCTGTCATAGCCCTGACCACACAGGGTGTCCAGGTATGCACCAAGGCCCAACAGATGCAGCCACTCCATAAGGTCGCTCTGAAAAAGAGAAAGACAGGTAAGAAGAATCATCAATACCTCACCTTTGTATGCCATCATTTCAAGACGCAAGAAAATGTTAAGAATGAACCCCTTGCATTTATTTTATTGATTGATTAAGGCATTCAGTTCTAGATTTCTATGGTTTTTATACTTGAGAAAATCCCTTCTTTACATCTTTTCAGAATAAAATAAGCAAATGTTGATTAGACAAAAGTCTAAAAGTTTCATAAGGATGTGTTTATATGAAACTGAGGTTACTCCTAAACGCAGTAAGATCAAAATTACACAGCTGTTATGGAAAAACAATGCAGTGAATTTTAACGTAGCCATCAACAGCAAGGTATCTCCAACCTTTGGCAGCATACCAAATTAGCCATGTCAGGCAGGGCATAGTTGAAAATGTAAGGCTTTAGATTTCTGTATTAGTATTATGTTTCAAACCTATGATAGATACTTCCTCTATTGAGGCAAATGCGTTACTGGACTGCCATCAGTGCCGTGTTCAAGCTACAGAGACATGCACTTCAATATATGGAAAACAAAATGAATGCTGAAAAGAGGCACTTACCGGTCTAAACTCTGGTATGCCATCATGGATATTAAGACGAGCTATTTCTGACTTGAGCCTCTTCCGGTGCGCTGGTTTAGTAATGCCTATAGCTGTTAAGTCCTGTGCAATATGGACAAACAACGATTTCAATGCAATAAAAAAAGCAAAACAATTTGGAAAATGAATGTAAACAAAATTAGTGTCAGGACATAGAAAACTTAACATCACATGAAAAAGGATTTTGGTCTTGATGAAAGAAAAATTTTAAATCATAATTTAACCTTCTGATGTATTTTAATTTTTTTTTTTCAATTAATAAGCTTGATTTAAAGGTTTGATAAGAAAGCAGAGTGTAATATAATCTATATCATGAGAGAAAATCACGTTTATCTATATCTGCGTTTCATAACAGTACAGATGCAGAAAAACATTGTAATATAAATGAAAAGATACTGAAAAAGTAATACAGAATGATAGAGAGAGTGAGCAAAAGAAGAGACAGAAACAGAGATAGGAAAATTTTAAAATAATATTATTGCTGTTTTTGCTCTACCAGCTGAGCTATCTGGCACCCTATAGAAAGAAAGATAGATAGAGATAGAAGAAAAAAGGGGTGGGGAGGGGGGGGGAGAGAGGAGAGAGAGAATGAGGGAAGGAAGGAGGAGTAAGAAGAGGAACTCACCTCCGGTGTCATACGTGATATAGTAGGCATGTCGTAGCCTGCCTGTAGGAACAGTGGATAATACTCTCCAAACTCCAGGTCGTGAAGCCAGGCGTGCAGCACTTCTGTGTCCTGGTGGAGGGATCACAGGATGGTTGCTCGGTGCTAATAAACTGATAAACTGGCTGAAAAATTCTGATCTCTCACAGCATGAACCGGGGCCTTTTCTATGAACATTTTATTACCAAGCATTCACTAGGCAAGGAGGATGTGAAAAGGTTCATACCATGGAAGAGGAAGAGGGGAAAACAGTCTGCCCGATGAGACCAACAGTATGATCATTTAAAAATTTAGTTTTTGCTTTAAAACTTTATGAGGTTAGAGTATCAAATGTTTAACAGGTGCATTTTTTTAAAATCACGCTTCCTTGCCTCGTACATCTGTACATATTTAGAATTTTTAAAAACAGCGAACTAAAAAAAAAGTACTACAAAAAGTGAATTGTGCTAGTATTACTAATCCACTCTAGTGAGATATCCAGCCTTTTTGCCCTCGTCAGGCATAGGACGTTATATATGAGACCCCCCTAAACCCAAAGCTTGAAAAAAAGGACACCCTTGGCTCATGCTTTATTTCACACAAAAAAGTTACCAGAACTGCCATACTAAAGTACTAAATATATGACACATTATACTCAATCCATCCAATTTGGAAATTTTTTATATTTAATCATGAGAAACATTTCTGAGACCAGGCGACATGGAGCTTTTGTTGCCGATTATGACAGACTACAAGACTCCTGGCTCCTACTGTCTCTAGAAACCGCAACAACGAAAGCTCCTCCTCTCCTCTTCCTTTCAGCTTCTTCATCTGCTACTTCTCCTCCTTCACTTCTTCAATAACAATAAAAAAAAACCCAACATATCTTGCTTGCAGCTACTGTGGACAGAGCATAAACCACTTACAGCGACACCAGCCTGAACCAGCTGGCCTACATTGATAGTGGTGGAGGACGAGTAGCCCCCTTGCTCCTCCAGCAGGTCAAGACTGCCCACACTGGAACTTCCCGAACTGTGGTAGCTCTGCCTGGACGACACACCAGATTCATAACTCTGACCAGACAGCCGGTGTTGCTGCTGCTGCTGCTGTTGTCCCAAGCAACCACCGCTGGTGCCGAGAAGTTTTTGGTGTTGGAGTTGGAGGTGGTAGTGGTGGGGATGACCGCTGTTGTTGACATTGTTGTTGCTCATATGCATATTGACGTAGTTGTGAGCGAGCTGGGGAGAGAAAGAATCATACAGCCGTGAAGCAAAAGCCACAGTCTCTTCTTCAAATGGGCCATATTGGAACACACTGTTCAGTTACCTTTTCTCCTCAAACTTCAATTTAAGTTTGTGTTGCCGTAAGCTCTTCTTAAAATGGGCTATATTTAAACACTCGTTAGTTACTTTTTTCCCTCAAACTTCAATTTAAGATTGTTCATAACGAAGCTATCTGGGGTGCTCAACCCATTTTGTCCTCTTTCTCTCAGGCAGTAACTTATAGGTCCGAGCTGCCTGTCAACAGTAGTTGCGATCAAGTTTACAGCGTCGCAATTGCCGTTAGGATCGAAGTTCATACATGTCTTTGAAATTTAAACTTTGCTGAGGAAAAAGACATCTAAAAATGTCAGAGCAAAGTTTAGGGATTTATTTCGAATAGTTCGATAGTCAGAAATATTGTAGGAAAGAAAACATTTGCCCTAAGCAGCAGTTTGCCATCTCATGATGAGCAACAGACAGACAGACATGGGCATCGGTCTTAGCCATCCGGCCATGCCGCACCCATACGTTTTGATCACGGTCAGATTAAGTCATAGACACTCTCTGTAAGCAGCATGTACGGCGCGCTGCTTGTGGAAGTAGGGCCCTTACTACAACTGATACCGACGCTCAACAAAGTTTTCATGGTTCACTATTCCAAACAAATTCCTGGATCCCATATGTCAGGAACTTCCTCTCTCCAAAGAGCATGAAAAACTCATTTCCTTGTCCCTACACTAATTGGTTACTCCCACGATCTCGAGGGATTTTGACACAGTTCTTTCGAAGCGCACACCAAAGAGCGATGTTGGATGCTGGCAGAAAGAGTTTTTCTGGCTTTTATTTCCCAAGAGCTCACGGTGCTCGCTTCATTATTCTTAGGAAACTGACTTGTTTCCCCGGCCCAGTAAACAACCGATTTGGTCTTATTAAAACAAGGCCATTGCTGTCTGCTTTCTGCATTAAATATCAAATATCAAACACTGCAGCCGTATCACAGCCATTTCAAAGATTAGTGCAAATTAAGTGTTGAGGATAATTTTTACCCTTACTACAAAGCAGAGCGACTGCTATTCTAATCTGGAAGCCGAAAATCATGAGAGAGCATGGGAATAGGATAATATATAGATAGACGCTAGAGACACACACAAATATAGAGACATAAAAATGCACAGAGAATGAGTTTTTTTTTTTTTTTAATTATTTACCTATTTCTGTCTGTCTGCCGATCCCTCTCATTGTTATGAGCGCAAAGAAATACACCCGACGGAAGTAATAGACAGGCTCCTCTCGTGTGCGTGTCTTGTACTTCATTAATTTTTGTGCTTTCATCTCTCGTCCTCATTTCCTCTCTTTTCATTTCGAATACATTTAGCATTTATTTACCATTTAGTACAGACAATGTCTATAATTCGCTTTTACATAGAGTTATACGGCAATTCAAAAAAAAAAAAGAAAAAGAAAAAGAAAGAAAGAAAAAAGAAAACTCCGTTTGATTCAATCTCTCTCTCTCCCCTTCCCCTCCCCTCGTTAAATCACCTTTGAATCTAGCACATGACCACCCCCTGTGCTGTAGCCCCGCCCACTGTCGCTGCTGGCCGCGCTATTGCGGTTGCTATGGGCGGGGCTATCTCTGGCGGGGCTAGCTCCGCCCCTCATGTTTCCGCCGCCTTCTCCTCCAGCGAGCGGGTGTTGATGCTGGTGTTGATGGGGCAGCCAATCTGTTCCAGGTCCATACTGGAAAGCGGTCGGATGCCCTGGATAAGCCGAGATGCAGCCGTTGTTGTCGCCGCTGCCGCCGAGGATGCCGTTGGGCGTGGTGGGGCCGTTGGTAGTCACGGTGTTGCCGGGGGGCGGACCGAAAGCGAAAGGGGATTTGCCGTACTGTGAACAAATTAAAAAAAAAAGGCTTGGTTGTAAGACTTGGAAACAGAGCAATCCAATACCTCACAATTTGACAAGACAATTCGAAATAACCTTCCGATTCCATAAGCTTTAACATGGGACACACGAAGGCAAGAAGACATTATTCCTCTTTGTCCACCGACTGGTCGCTCCACCTACCCCACATGCCCAGTCTGTAACTTAAGGATTGACATGCCGGAAGCCGGTGTCCGTATGGTTGAGAAAAAGCTCTAAAACCTGCGCGTTTTCTTCTGGGGTTCGGAGCCAGATTGGTTTCTGGATGAAATTAAAAATCTATTTGCCTTTGTCTTGCCAGACAGTGTTTTTTTCTCCTCTTTTGATGTAGTGGAAAAGCAATGAGATAATTATCCAAAGCTCTAAGTATAAGGCTAGATTCAATTAAAAACCAATTCAGCCTTTATGATAGAGTAATAAGAATTTGAAAAAAAAAAAAAAAAAGAGCAGGAGGGTGAATTAGGTAAAACTAGATCCGCGACTTTTCCTGAAGATTGGCACTACTAGAGAAACCAACAATTGAGACACGTTCCTCTAAAGGGACAAAATTGAAAACTTCTCTGTTCGAATATTTTGCTAACGTTTTTTTTGTCTTAAATTAGTTTTTTCTTCTTTAAGTATTGCGATGCCTGTGAACAAACTGGTGATGGCAGAATACACGCACAAGAAAAGCTCAGGTGAAATGGCACTAAGCTGGAGCTCAAAGCATGAAGTGCACTCTCGCACTCTAAGATTCTGACTAATCGGCAAATTTGGAACCTTCACCTTCACACATGATATGAGTCCAAAGAAAAAAAATCTCCGCCAACAAGGACCCGCCGGGTGTATGTACAGAAGTGCTGCTTGCTTCATCAGCCATAATCTTGGTCAACCTTGAGTTCCTATTTTCAGGCTTTTGTGTTTTCAAGTTGTCCACAATGAAAGATTCTAAAGCTCAGAAATCGAAATACTTTTTTTCTAATACTTCCTCTCATAAACGGGAAGATTGAAAGGCAGACATATACACACACATGCATGCATACATACATACATAAGGGCCGCAAAAGTACACAATCATAATTGCAAAAAAAAAGTGTATCCTCCACATTAACCCTGTCAACAAGGGAAACAACCGAGCTCATCAACACGCCCGAATGTTTGCCAGGGACACCCTGAACCACAAAGGCTCCTACTCCCTGGATAACAGAGGCTAAAAGATCTCATGCTATACAAGCGTGCATACACATAAACAATGCTCAATTTCTTTGCTTCCATATTACTTGTTTGCATCTGCATGACAGATGATTGGATGGTTCCTTTCATAGTGAAGCTTCCAAGAGGATTTTCTTCAACGAACCCGAAGAAGATGGAATAGAAAGGCAAAGGGGAGGAAAGATGCACTTCAGGTTAACAAATAAAAATAACTACAAATGATAGATAAAAAGAAAGGTAAATAAAGAGAAAAGATAGACAATTATGGCTAAGCAGGTACAAACAAAAAGTACAGAGAAGGGCATTGCCTTGCGGAAATCCACAGCTGCCCAGTTATTTGTACCTACAAGATAATGAGCGTTTGAAAGGTTTTAGAGAGATAGCGTGGTTCCACAAAACTAGCTAAATATTCCTATAAAGAAATTACTCAAACATTTTGTAGGCAATCAGAAAAACTAAACAAACCAAAAAAAAAAAAAAGCCAAGGGCAAAAATCATGTTTAAACAGTGTGAAGATGAAACGAGGGGAAAAAATTCACGAAAGAACATTGGCGTAAAAATAAAAGACTCAGGTTATGTTTTAACACTTTCGCACTACTATTTCGCAACGAGGGAGTGGGAGGGGGGTGGAGAAATCAAATCCACAGAGAGATTACACTATCACGCAATAGACAAGTTATCTTCGTAAGATACAAGACAACACAGAACGGTTACATCTCGCTTTCCATTTTCCGATGTCCCAAAACATACGATAGGTGATGCAATGGTCCTCCTCATTCCTCAGACAATAATATTGTAAGCCCCACCATGCACCGAAATATATAACTAAAATCTTACTTGTTTCATGTGGATTCGGTTAAACTGCAATGACCACTATCCTCTAATGACATCGCATATAAGGTTATGCGGCGAAAGCTATACAAAATTTAAAAAAATAATAATAATAATAATAATAAAAAAATATGGAGGATTGCTGTGACCAAACAAGCAGAGACAGCAAAGCCCTGCGTGTGGGATATCATCAAGGGAGGTAATAGTACTCGGTATACGGTACTGTCTGGCCTGAGTCGAGGTGCACAAGACTCGAGAGTTGGGACCTGGGTACCGCACGATAATCAATACAGGAGGGATCTAGAGCCAGATCTCTGGAGAAATGAGACTGGGAGAGAAAGAGAGAGAGAGAGAGAGAGAGAGAGAGAGAGAGAGAGAGAGAGAGAGAGAGAGAGAGAGAGAGAGAGAGAGCCGATAATGGTCGTAAAGTTAAAAAAAAAAAAAGACTAGGAGTGAGAAATAGGAAGTTGAATGGAGAGACAGAAAGGGGGGAGAGAGAGAGAGAGAGAGAGAGAGAGAGAGAGAGAGAGAGAGTAAAAATGAAAGGAATGTAAAGAGATGAAACAACGACGACGGAAATAAAACGAGATAGCAATGCACAAAAGTTCTCAAAGAGGAGATAGATCTCACTTGATCCTAAATAACATGAAAGCTCCACACAAAAACAACTCATCCAGACAAAAAAAAGTGAGCAGAATAAAGAAAAAACCAGGATGAAGTCGGGAAAATTGAGACAGGAGAGAAAACAATTCGATGACGTCCACCCGGATCCGAATCTTGAAGGGAAAACAATAAATAAGCCAAAGATATACGAAACAGTTTACAATAGTAAAAGAAAAGAAATGTAGAAAAGAAATGTAACAGAGAGAGAGAGAGAGAAAGAGAGAGAGAGAGAGAGAGAGAGAGAGAGAGAGAGAGAGAGAGAGAGAGAGAGAGAGAGACAGACAGACAGACAGACAGGCCGACAGGTAGCCAGAGACAGACAGACAGAAGAAGAAAAAAATAAAACTATCTGAACTTTCCTAAACAATAGTGACAAAGGACCTGAAAGGGAAGCGAGAGAACAAAAAGTAAACAAAAGACGAGACATCAAAACCAAATATGAAAGAAACTTTGACAAAGAGATATTTTCAAAGCCCGGGGGAAAAAACAGTACAGACAAAAATCAAGTACCATCAGATGAAAATCCCAAAATTTCTTTGATAACCAATAATGAGACATTTCAAGCAAAGATTTTTGAAGTTGGTGGCTATTATGTGAGACAATGGTTCTTGTGCTCGCTTCCTGTAAAATTAGTTCTTCCGTTTAGACAAATAAAATTAGACATAGCGGCCAGAAAAAACAACAACTTTTCCAATATATAAACAGGTTTTAAAAGCGTGAGTTAATACAAGAAGAAAAGAAGAAGAGAACATCTTTATCTAAAGTCTTATGCCACTAAATCTTTTGGTGAGTACAAGCACTAATTCAAAACTCGACTAGTTGTAACGTTGCTGATTACTGCCTGCCTGTTTGCTCACCAACTTGATCCAAGCCTGGTTCTGCTGATACCACCATGCACTTTGCTGGGCAAACCAGTGAGGAGGATAGCCGGAACGGTCTATGATTGAGAAAATCGGTTCCATTCTCATAGAGAACGCCGCCAGGAACAGGAAATTCAAACAAAAGTATTGTTGTTGATGATAGCTATAAATCATGTTGCAGAAGTATCCTGGTCCATTAACGAACATCTGATGCTGGTTTTCGCCCGCTTCAACATAAAAGTAAGAACCTTTCAACTAACGAGGTATTGTCGCATGTTCTCTATATATTGATAATTCTATTTCGATTAATGCACGAAAATTTCCTTCGCAGGGAGTAATATAACTATTGAAGATCGTGATAATTATATGACGTTTTAACGAGGGGAAAAAAGTTAACAAGTCAGCATAGTTAAGAGGGAAAAAAAAAAAGAATACAAAGAGAGAACACCCGACTGGCATAAATCGATATGGTGTGTTTACATGGCAAAGTTCACATTCTGGAAATAGGACACCACTTATGAAATTGATATTGCACATACCTCTTATGTTTTATCCGATTATTCAATTTTGTAGCACCGAAAACAAAACAAGGCGGCTCAAATGTCAAAACTGTTTATCCCAATACTATGCATGGGTTCTGTATACAGACTGACTTTTAGTGCTCAAACCGGGTGCATGCAGAGGGTGGGCTCGGCATACAGGACTTCCAACCGTTCACAGATAGTTTATAAGCAAAAAAAAAAAAAGAAAGATGAAGACTAAATTTACAAAGATAACAAAAAAAAAATTCGCCCTTACCACCAAATTATTGAAATGATACATTGTCCCCTTAAATTAGTTCGTGCTAATTAAAAAA
>JAWDGP010006617.1:32500-44892 GCA_033675545.1 Elysia crispata
CCGGCCGGAGATGATGGCGTGTACTGTGGGAGACTCTGAGAGCTCGAGAATCCAGAATCGGCACCGCTCGGATCTGGGAGAAAAGTAACAAGATACATGAAGTTTTCTGAACCAACATTGAAATAGCAAAGAAGGAGGTAAATGAATTGTCGAAAAATAGAATGAACACAGCTCTCTGTTTCGTGGCATTGCGTTATAGACGGAGGATACGTAGAAGAGAGCGTTTTGAATGATAAAACATACATCGATACATGAGTGAAACATAATTTATGTTGCCTTATGAGAAAAGAAGCTCACAAGAGATAGAGAAAGAAAGAGGGCGAGAGAGATGGGGGAGGAGAGAGAGATAAAGAGAGAATGAGAGCGAGAGAGAGATGGGGGAGGAGAGAGAGATAAAGAGAGAATGAGAGCGAGAGAGAGATGGGGGAGGAGAGAGAGATAAAGAGAGAATGAGAGCGAGAGAGAGAGATGGGGGAGGAGAGAGATGAGAAAGATGATGGAGGAGAGAGAGATAGAGAAAGAAAGAGAGCGGTAGAGATGGGGGAGGAGAGAGAGAAAAAGGAAGAGAGAGAGAGAGAGAGAGAAAAAGGAAGAGAGAGAGAGAGAGAGAGAGAGAGAGAGAGAGAGAGAGAGAGAGAGAGAGAGAGAGAGAGAGAGAGAGAGAGAGAGAGAGAGAGAGAGAGAGATTTAAAGACTTGACCGCTAATTGGAGCCATGAAACGGAAACTGAAAAAGAGAGGCTCAGAGTCATGCAGAAGAGATAATGTTTGTTTTATCAAGAGTTATAGTTCATTCAACTCGAAAACTTTCTACACTATTCAGGTTTATCAAGACAATTATTTTTAACGCAAAATCTCAAAAGAAAAGTAAACTAAAGCTGAACCCAATAAATTTATCCAAAGTGAAGTTGTTACCAAGGCAACCGGAGCATCCGTCTGACCCTGGAAAAACTATGGCTGTTAGCCAAGCGGAGGACGAAAATTTTAGGTCGGGCAAAATGTGACAAGAAGATCTGTTCAATTCATTCCAGTTAAACTTTACCAAATCAGTTTGAGGCGAAAACCCAAATACCACACATTGGGCGTTGAGTGCTGATAGATAACACAATGTATTATCTCCTTAGTTCCATAAAATTGTGGGTGTTGGCCTGAGATACAGCTTTGTTTAAGATATTGTAAAATAGCGAGAAAGAGATAAAAAAAATTATGTAGTTCCAAGCGCATCCCCCCTCCTCCTTTCTATTTTGTTTATTCTTCTAATTCATATCTTCAACATCTGAATAATAAGGACTGGTTTTTTACATACGGTGTTATTATTTTCAAGAGAGACGCTTTTGCAATTGGTGATAGGTTTGAGATTCACTATAAGCTCTGCTTAACTCAGCCACTACCAACACCATTGCTGCTGCTGCTTATTACTATTTGCATTACCACAACCATTAACCCTCCTACTGCTGCTGCTGCTGCTACTACTGCTATTAATTAAACCACTACTACTGCTACTGCTGCAACTACTACTACTACTACTACTACTACTACTACTACTACTACTACTACTACTACTACTACTACTACTACTACTACTACTACTACTACCACCACCACCACTACTTCTGCTGCTGCTGCTGCTGCTACTCCTACTACTACAACTACTACTACTACTAATACTACTACTACTACTACTACTACTACTACTACTACTATTACTATTACTACTACTACTACTATTACTACTACTACTACTACTACTACTACTACTACTACTACTACTACTACTACTACTACTACTACTACTACAACCAATTGGACGCAGCCACAGAAATAGGGTGTAAAGAAAGACCCCAAATTGATATCGGTGAAATCCGTAGCTGCTTCATAATTTTCGAACAGAATACAAAGGGTTTCTTACTCTTGGAAAGATTCATATAGTGCAGCAGCAAGGGAATTCAATTAATTCAAATTTAATCCGGCAAAAAAAAAAAAAAACGTGAAATATATGGGAATGGATTGCAGAGTATTTGCATCTTAATAGAATGGAAAGGATGGGGAAAAGAAGAAAAACCTCTGGAGGTAAAAGCTAAAAGAGATTAACTATAAATTTGAAACTATTTAATTATTTAATAAGATAATGAAAGATAGAAAGAGGATGGAGAGGCGGAAAAGGATGATATGGTTGCGGGGCGAGTAAAAGGGAAGAGTTAAGACCGAGATAGATAGATAGATAGATAGAGAGAGAGAGAGAGAGAGAGAGAGAGAGAGAGAGAGAGAGAGAGAGAGAGAGAGAGAGAGAGAGAGAGAGAGAGAGAGAGAGAGAGAGAGAGAGAGAGAGAGAGAGAGAGAGAGAGAGAGAGAGAGAGAGTGAGAGAGTTGGGGGGGGGGGGGGGAGACAAAGCGAATAAATATAAAATTTCCCGCTCGTCTAGCTCTTATATCGCGGCCAGCCGTGCCGACTGAATTCAAAGAGTCCATGGTTCGAATCCCATCAGACACGCCCGATGGGGAAGCTGGAGAAATAATTAGCTTCTTTTTGCAAAATGACGGGCGCAACAGCATGGCGCCTGATCGGGCAGCTGGAGTGATAGAACGCTATGAGGCTGTATGACACAAAGGGCACCATTATCTGATCAAGGCTCAAGCGCTATGTTGCAGGGACACTGTAACTAGTTTATACAACCGCTTTCATGTGCTACACTACGGTTCAGATTATTTTCCCCGAACTTTTTCTAAAAAAATAATATTCATATAAAAACGAACAAAGGTATAAATTCTCCTCTAAACTTAGCAACTCTGTTTTGTTTGAAAACGTAGAGTGACTCATTCAATACAGAGCTTTCATGGTGAGAGGGAAGATTTCTTTATCGCTCGTGATTGACCCAACATCTGTTTTAACGTGCTAAAAACCTGCGAAAAAATTTACGCCATCCATCAATTTGTTGCGATAATAGAACATACCTAAAGTTTTTTTTATCAAGAGCGCGCGTTACCAATGTGTTTTTTTTTTTCTTTTCCAACGCCTAAACCAGCATCAGGCACAGCAGCAGAATTAAATACAAGAACTTAATCACCTTATTTGTACACTGAGGGCCTAATTTTTCTTGAAGATTTTGCAAAATCAGTCGCTATATTTTAATTTATCGAGCAGCGTTAGGGTCGTTTAAAAAATAATAAAAAGCACACAAGCAAACGTGTAGCAAACATTAATTGCCACCCGGTTGACCTGTTGAAAAAACATGGTCTACCTAAGCTCCAGTTCTTCCCCAAGCAAAGTGACAATGATCGATAAACTCAACACACCAAATATAATTAGTGCCAAGATATAATGGTACACACACACACATTCACCCACACACACTTCCCCCACACAAGCATGAGCGCCACACACTCGGGAGGGCTGGCTGGACACAGGGGAGGCTAGCACGACTGGGGTGAGTGCTAATGGTGGCCTGGATGTGGAAAATGAGTGCCCCACAGGATCTCCTCCTGCTTCTCCTCTCCCCCCCCCCCTCTCTCTCTCTCTTTCTCTCTCTCCGCCTTCTCTCTCTCCCCCCCCCCCCTCTTCTCTCTCTCTCTCTCTCTCTCTCTCACGGACATAAAATATTGATATTATTATTATTATTATTATTATTATTATTATTATTATTATTATTATTATTATTGTAAACGATTTAATAGACATAGGCTGATAGGCAGAATAAGTCTAAATAAGAACTGAAACGCCTAAAATCGTTAAAGAAATACCTCGATCGTACATTTGAGCTAAGCGATTTGGAGAAATAAAGGAAAAATGTGTGAGATATAATAATTATAATCTAAACCGACCCAATTGTAAAGATGTGCCTGTAAAGATGAAAAATTGGATAGATTTTTAATGATACATAAGAAAAGAAAGATCACAGCTTCCTCGACACCACAGCGCATAACTATAAAATCTAGACTAACGTATTGATAACAGAGTTATTTTTCGGAAAATTGTCCAACCGCGATATAATGTTCCACAATTTAGCTAAAAATATATTTGTTTAATTACATCTGGAAGCATTATGTCTGGTGCCTACAGGAAAATTTATTTTAATAGAAAATGAGTCACTTTGCCTTGTCTCTCGCATTCATCCCATATTAATGATCGTCCCCATAGATAAGCACTGGGGAAATGGACGCTCACAAACCCATTAGATAAAATGATGATTAATTGGGTTTTATTAGGATATCATGGCCATAGAGAGTCGCTTCTATTTGCAATATCACTCTGTCTCGCACGTCCATCGATTTGATATCTGGCAGGAACTGAGCAGTAGGCAGCCGGCGAACGCCTAGTCTCAACTGTGAACGGCAAAAAAAAAAAACTGCTTGTCCCGTTCTGATTGAAGATACTTGAGCTGGCGAGTTCTTGTCTTAAGCTCCTTGACTTTGATCTGCAACTTAAAACACCAGCGTATCCCTGTCAGACGGGTGGCAGCCAGCTACATCTATGTGGCAGAGGAGGGCACTAAGGTGTGGAAAGTGGTTGCCAATGCAAATACAATCCCCTTGATCTACTTCTCATTAAGCTATTTTCAAGTTGGCAGAGGACGTAGGCAAACAACTAACAAGGGCAATTACTGTTTTCTGCATTCCAGATTACAATGTATGAGAAACCAGCGAGAACTGAAGCTACAAAATTTTAAAAAAATATCATGTAGTCCACTTATATTCTCTTGAGTTAAACATTCCTATTGAACGCACTTATTTAAAAGCTGGAATGAGTCGGGAATATTAATGCAGACCCGAAGGGTACCAAATTATACTGACATCAAGAACGTGTTCTGCAAAAGTTTTTATGTTGCATGCACAAACCTAGACTTAGTCCGACAGTCTTGAATAAATGAGACGAGAGCATCTTACAGTTTCTATAGCAACCACTCTTGATCTCCTCTTCTTGCGTTTGCTTTAAGTAATATTTTGTGTTTCATTTCTTTTATCTCGCCACTTCTAGCCTATAAGTCAAAGAGTTCATGTTTTCTTGTAAGCGAGGTGTATACAAAGGTAAAGTTTAGGAGCGAATAATCATCGAGGCGATGTACGCTTTTGAAGGAACTTGTTCAATCTCAGTCCAAGCACTATGTCCTTTACCATAGTCTCACGTCTTTCGTCTTCTTTGTCGGTCTTGAGTTAGTTCTAGGTTTGTGGTTGAGGTTTTTTTTTTTTTTTTAGTTACTTATTTCTTAATTCACAACCTCTGACATCTTTGGGTCTAGCTCCGTATGTCCCAGCTTTTATCGTTGTTTGATGGTCTTCTTTGTTTTAATAGTAATAGTCATAGTGGTAGTAACATATTTACATGGTGGGGTTTTAATCTATATTAAAAACATGGTTTTCGGTGTCTAGCCTGCCTGCGAGTCCATGGGTGGCTTTACAAAAAGTTTACTATAGTTAATCGATTTAGATTTTTATTTATTTTAGTACGGTACCGGTAAAAAGAGTTACTAAGTAAATTTGAAGACTTCACAACATGGCTCAACAATCATATATTTTTGGATTACAAAGTAAGAGATGACCAAGCACCATATCAGCTCTGGCCGAGCAATAAATCGTCTGGCCACCAGGCTTTACATACGCCCAATATTGATTCTCGTGCTTGTATGCAGCGGCCTGGAGATAACAAATTAACCCCGAACTCAGAAAATCTGAGCTCCCAGTAATACGATTTATGAGCTGCACCCTATGTTCTTCACTATTTAATCTATATTTCTTTTCGTGGCGATTTTTATATGGCGCTGGTTTTAAAGAAATTATTATCCATGTGATCAAAATAATAACAAAATAATAATAATAATGATCGAGCTGATCGGAGAAGTAAAATACGAATGGCTAGACTGGGGAAAAACAACAAAAAAACAAAACAAAAAAAGACAAAAAAAAAAAACAACCACCAACTGTTTAAATAACAGAATGCGGAATTTACTCTTTCCAATAGAGTAAAAAAAAAAAAAGTGTCAAACTAGAGTCTAGGCCCACGAGCTTCTTCTAGAGTACTGACCTGCAGCTCATCAAAGCTGTAATTATGTGGGAGCGATATATCCTCGGACGTCAGGTACTCCGGTACAGGAATAAAGAAGCGAAAAAGAGAAGATCTGGACCAAAATAAAATATATCTCCTGAATGGAGTTCACCCTGGATACCATGAAATTAACGTTAACAAACCACAGAGCTCTTGCTTTGACTTCAGCCAGCTGGAGGCGTTCTGACAGTGTTTCCATGAAATATCGCACCATAAATTTATTCTAAGAAGGCTACACACCTTAAGTCAGAATCTCCACAGATCTAGAGTGTAAGCACAGGATCACCTGTTGACACCCTGATCAATGCATGGCTAATCAATGCGACCTAATTAAAGAAACTAATGTCGCACTGGTTGGTTTATGCAACCATATGTGTTTCCAAACAACATGAATCATGGGAGGGGAAAAAATCTAAGAGATGGAGATGATCCTCGCAGGCTTAAACCACCGATAAGATAAGACTGCTGGTTCAGTGTGACATTGCCCTTGCACTGTGACCTGGACCTGCACACGGTTCTATTGCGAGCAAGTAAAACCGGGTACTCCACGGAGCACTATGGGTTATGGGAATCTCCGATAAGAGTTTCATTCGGCCCGTCTGGCTCAAGTATGACCACAGCGTATACGGCCATCCCGTGTGCCTGATGATGCTAACGCAGCTGCGCCATGTTGGGACGTTAATCGATATGGAAAGGCCACAAAGATCTAGGTTCTACAACAACACAATGGGTGAGCTGTGGGAATCTCCAAATCGCGATTCTTCTATCACTTTGCTAACCCTGCAAGCTAGCAGCGACGAAGCGCCATCCTACTACTTGCGCGGCTGCGCATTATTTCGAGTGTGGATCGATGAGGAAACAACATTCTGTTAGTAGTTCCAAATCTATCGATAGCACAGACTGAAACATGAGATATATCGCATGGTTAAGTGTGCCCAATCCAAGCGAAGAAAGTGCTCACACAAAAGACCGCTGCGGCCGCGTGTAGGAAGTTAAGAATGCAGGGGAGAGAGAGGCCAGCCATAGGAAGTGTCTATATTATTAACTTGTTTTCTTCACTGCACGCCCTGCCAGACGGCCAGAGCACCTTGCCAGATTCTAGCACACGGAGGATATTCTCTCCTGCTCTCTCTTTCTCTCTACCTCCCCCCTCCCTCCCTTTTGCTTTACCACTCGCAGTCACTCTCTATCCCCTTCCTTCTCTCTGTCTCTCCTTCTCATAGTCACTCTCATTCATAATATACTCTCTCCAAATCCTTTCTGTCTCGCTTTTACTATTGTTACCTTCATCTGTCTCCATTACTCTCTCTCTCTTTCTTTCTCTCTTTCTCTATCTTTTTCTTCCGTCGCCCTCCTTTCTGTCTCGTGACAGCACTTCTGCGTCACTCGGGCATAGATCAGACGGCCATTATCGGAAATCTTTCTCTCTCCAGTTGTATGGAGCGCGGATGGTGTCTCCTCCAACAATATCTCTCTCTCCAGTTGTATGGTGCGCGGGTGGTGTCTCCTCCAACAATATCTCTCTCTCCAGTTGTATGGTGCGCGGGTGGTGTCTCCTCCAACAATATCTCTCTCTCTCTCCAGTCGTATGGAGCGCGGATAGTGTCTCCTCAAAAAATATATCTCTCTCTCTCTCTTTCAAGTTGCATGGAGCGCGGTTGTTGTCTCCTCCAACAATCTCTCTCTCTCTCTCTCTCTCTCTCTCTCTCTCTCTCTCTATCTCTCTCTCTCTCTCTTTCTCTCTCTCTCCAGTTGTATGGAGCGCGGATAGTGTCTCCTCCAACAATATCTCTCTCTCTCCCAGTGAACCTGGTGCCTGGGCATTGAGGACCGCGTTGTACTGACATCTGGCACGGCTCTAGGAAGCTCATCAATCTATGGATTCCCAAATCGACCTGTCATCTCTCTTTCATTATTTTTCCACGACTCAATCCTCCTCCGGCTCGTCTCATAGACAAACAAAATATTGTCTACCGAATACAACTCCTCTGCTTCTCTATCGGATCGATTCTTTTCTTTCCCCTTTTTTAATACCCTGGAAATTTTTCTTTCCAAGGAGGATTCCCACTTTTAGTTAGCAGCGCGATCATATCGGACAATCATTTAATTATCGGAGTCGATCGTAGATATGTAGGAGAATTGTTTCAAAGCGAGAACATCTTTTCTTTTTCTTTGTTAGATCAATATACTTTTGTTACCTATAATCCGTTCACGATAAATTGATTAACTTGCTGATCTTTTTAATAATCCTCCCCTTCCTTGAGGTATGGCCTAGTATCTTAAAAGGCACAAACTTCCTTTTGTGCAAACAGTTTTACTTTTTATAAATGTCCTTAAAATTTTGTGCGGCGTGGCTAATAGCGACGGATGTTATGGGTAAATGTAAGCTTAAACCGATAAAAGGGCTTTTCAAGGAATATTTTGTCATGTTCTCTAGGTTGAAAACTGTGATGAAGTATCTTAATAATCTTTGACTCTCCAGCCATTCAAGCTTTATAGACACTGGGCTTGACATAAATTATGCACAGAGGGTAGCAGATGTGTGTGGGTGTGGATCAGACTTCTTGCCTAAGAGAAATGCACCATAGTCGGGAAAAAAATTAAGTGCAGTGACCCAATCAACATCATTTTTGTAACACTACCCCAAAATGCTAAGTAACAGCAGCATTTAAAAAAAACCTCTTAGACTTGTTTTTACAAGCCAGTCTTGTCGATATAAAAGATCGGTTAAATGCAAGAAACAAGCAAATGCGTGATTAGACGAAAACAAAAACACACCCGATACAGGAAACTGGGTTAAGTATGGACAAATTGAGAGAAACAGAGAGAGAGACAGAGAGAGAGAGAGAGAGAGAGAGAGAGAGAGAGAGAGAGAGAGAGAGAGAGAGAGAGAGAGAGAGAGAGAGAGAGAGAGAGAGAGAGAGAGAGAGAGAGAGAGAGAGAGAGAGAGAGAGAGAGAGAGTGAGTGAACGATGAACGATATAAACAGAGAAAGAGTGAGAGCCGGTGAGAAAGATGTAACACATTTACGGCTTCTGACAGAGCAGACCGCAGGGCATAATGTAGAGCAGACGGACGATATGGCTGTCTTACTTCGGATGACGGTCAATGTCTACAGTGAGAATTTGAGATGATTCCAATATGTCCTTGACTCGTTACGTTAACAATAGAGTCATAATTGATCACTTAATATACCTGTTGATACAAGAATTACATTAGGCGACGTTGGCACAACAAAAGCAGAAAATCGATGTTGCCATTATCACAGCAATCAGTGAGAGATCTAAAAAAAAAAAAAAAAAAAAAAAGGAAAGAGTCTCACATAACTTTGATTGTGCTTTAATCTCCGAGAAACTATGATGGAATTTTCGTTTTTCCCCTTTTCATCCTATTTAACTTTCAAAATTGTATCTTTAAATAATCTAAAACGAAACGAACGGAAAAAAAAGAATAAGAAGATTGAAGGCGGAAAGAAAATATGTTAAAAGAAAAGAAGGAAAAACGGAGGAAAACCAAAGGACATAATTTTTCACTGAGGACAGTAAGACACGTATGAGAGAAAAGAATGCAGTGGAAGAGAGATAAACAAGAGAATAGAACGATGTGAGCAGGTTTATTGAAAAATGGAGAGCGAGGAGAAAGGAGATAGATAGATAGATAGGATAGATAGGTAGGTAGGTAGATAGATAGATAGATAGATAGATAGATAGATAGATAAATAAATAGATAGGTAGGTAGGTAGGTAGATAGATAGATAATTAAGTAGATAGATAGATAGATAGATATAGATAGATAGATAGATCAGATAGATATAATCGAATAAATAATTATAATAATAATAATAATAATAATAATAATAATAATAATAATAATAATAATAATAATAATAATAATAATAATAATAATAATAATAATAATAAACAAATAAATAAGTATAACAAAACAAGACAGCTAAGCAGAATAATCGAGTGGGGTGGGGTCCCATATAAGCACCAACTCGGCTGTGAAACGGACTCACAAGTCTTTGTAAGAGTCCAGTCACAGAAGTTCCCCCAAACGTCGCTCTAGATGCTTGAAGAGAGAAGGTCGGCAAGAGAATGTGCTGTAGAGTCACAGCCTTCCAGTTTGCTCAGGTTTAGTGGAGGAAAGTGGAGCGATATGTTCAGATGCTGGTATCGATTTGTGCAAGGTAATGGGGGAAAACTGGCTAAATATAGACTGGATCTCGGAGAAGCTGTAGAAGAAGCGGGAGGGAGGGGGGAGAGAGAGAGAGAGAGAGAGAGAGAGAGAGAGAGAGAGAGAGAGAGAGAGAGAGAGAGAGAGAGAGAGAGAGAGAGAGAGAGAGAGAGAGAGGGAGAGAGAGAGAAAGAAATAAAACAACAGATGAACAGTTTTCGGCCGTTATAATCCTTTTCGGTGCTCTCACTGGCATTCCGCGGCTATGTGAACAACGTTTTTTTTTTTTTTCTTTTTTTCTCCAATCGATATTCCAGAGCTTGAGGTTCCATTTTTTTTTTCTTCTTTCAAATGAAAACTAGAATCGACGGAAGCTCAACAGGCCAATCTTCGCTTGACCCAAATTCGAAGCCGGCGCTGATCTCCAGGATGAAATATAGAGAACTCAGGAGAAATAAAGAATGAGAAAGAGCGGGAGGAACTATTAATGAATAGTTAAAAAGCGGCAAAGAGTTGTACATTTCAGAAGAAAAGTCGAAATGACAGGCAAGATAGGGGCGCAACATTTTTAGGGAAACACAGCGAGAGAGAGAGAGAGAGAGAGAGAGAGAGAGAGAGAGAGAGAGAGAGAGAGAGAGAGGGAGAGAGGGAGAGGGAGGGAGGGAGGGAGGGAGAGAGAGAGAGAGAAGAGAGAGAGAGAGAGAGAGAGAGAGAGAGAGAGAGACAGACAGACAGACAGACAGAGACAGACACAGAAAGAGAGAGACAGATAGACACAGAGACACAGTGAGAGAGAGAGACGGACAGAGAGAGAGAGAGAGAGAGAGAGAGAGAGAGAGAGAGAGAGAGAGAGAGAGAGAGAGACAGAGAAAGGGAGGGATGGGGAGGGAGAGAGGTTAAGAGATATACCCCGACCACATCCGTTGGCCTAATAAAAGACAGAAGTATTATATAAGTGTCGACGGCTCTGTATATAGGTGAAACAATATAAAGATATTAACGAGACTGGTGAGAAAGACTATGTTGTTAGGCGGTAACAAATTGTAAGGGGGGAAGAATGCAATGACATACCTGAATAAAAAGATGCATGAAAAACCAATGAAGTATAACACACGAAGCTCAATATCTGCATCAAAATGATCTTTTGTGTACACAGTTGAAACACCAATTTAAAAGAGCAAGAGCCTTGAAACAACTGATTGGATAAAAGACAAACGAAAAAAATTAACGATTAGCGCAGGAAAGTTGAATTGAAAAAAGCAAAAGAGCTAATCGCAACATTAGTGAACAAGATGAAGCTAACCTTGACCCTGGAAATCACTCGTTAGTCCAAGCTTATCGAGAATACCACTCTTTCCAATCAAGCTATATCGACCGTGACAAGAAATAATCGATGTCTTGTGAAGAGAATTCTCATTGGGAATGGAAAGGCAGTTGGTACTACAAATAAAGCGCTCAACTGAAATGCGGAAGAGTGCCTAGACAGAACTAGAATATTAGGCCAGTCTATATATATATATATATATATATATATATATATATATATATATATATATATATATATATATATATTAGATGAATACACATAAAAATATACAATGTTCATGATAGATCATTCATAAATCTCAGTACTTGAAAGAAAACCATAAAGTTTTTGCACAACTCAGTTGTCTGAAAAACGTTTAAGCGACGCTTATACACATGGTCCGAACAGCACCCTCCGTGTGCAAACAATGACAAATTACTTAACAATTTTACCCAAAATTCTAAATAAAGTTTTCTATCAACAAAAAGTGTTGGGAAAAACACAAAAAATTAAAAGAAAAATCAAAAGGACGCCATAAATGAACCTGAATCTTTTCAAAATTCCATCTTTTTTTCCAAATTACAGCCAACTTTTCTTTATTTAGTCACTACACAGGACGCTGCATGAACTCTGTTAACATGTTTCATCGCTCGACTATACGGTTCATAATTACAACCGGATAACATTTTGCTTAACTGTTAACATGTTTCATTGCTCGACTCTATACGGTTCATAATTGCAACAGGATAACATTTTGCTTAACTGTTAACATGTTTCATTGCTCGACTCTATACGGTTTCATAACTACAACAGGATAACATTTTTTTAACTGTTAACATGTTTCATTGCTCGACCTAGGCGGTTTATAATTACA
>JAWDGP010006619.1:0-12635 GCA_033675545.1 Elysia crispata
CTTTGGTTAGCACTCCACTCCTGAAGCAATGCCCACATGCATGATATAGCTGTGGCCCTGATTGCCGAGGCAGTTCGTCCCGCCTTCCACACACAGTTGGGGAGGATCATGTCTCTAGCCACAATCACAACAAACTCCCCAAAATGGTGCTCTGAGTCCAGTGTGGTCAGAGCAGCCAATACCTGGCGAGACAGCAGAGAAAAAATTTGAGTCTGAGCTCTGGGTCTTTCTCTGGCTGCAGGTTGGCCTATTGATGGGGATAATATCGTCCAGGTGCTTGCCTACAACAGGACCTGGAAGAGGAAAGAGGTCCAGGGATGAGAATAGATAAAAAGATGCTGTCCACATTTTCTCATCTTACCCAAGTTTCTCTTTGCTCAATCTTTGTAAATCTCAACATATCTTAAAGTCTTAAGTACAACAAAATAAGAGAGATTATTTCTTTCTCCCAAAAAATACTTTGTGACTTCATTATTGAGAAATCCTTGAGAAAACCAATTTGTTAAGAATCTTTCCATTCCACCTCAGGATTTACGTATGGCTGAATTTAAGCAGCTATTTCATCTCAATCAAGATATGTTTGCAACACATAACCCTTTAGTATAGTAAATTATTTATTTTGAAAATTTTGCATGATGTGCTATTATCTTTGTTCCAGGAATTAAGCAATTAGTTTGTTTTTCCATGACATTGTTAGCACAATTTTGTAACTGAATTATCTTTAAAGACGCTCTTAAGACAGAAAAAGGAAAATAAGATAGATGAATTTTATGTAATTAATTGTAGAAAAAAAATTAGGCATGACATTTCTTTCCCCAAAAATAGGATATAATCATCAAAACTCAAAGGTCTGCAATTCCACATCTACTTACCTGCCTCTACGAGGAGTGTGTCAAAAATCTGCCTCTCTGGTGAGAAATTTGTCCACATATTCACCCCATCACCAAATGAGTCAATGAGAGCCATAGGTGGATCTCAAGCAGCTCACCCTTCCGTGGTAACCCCTGTGCTCTAGCTAACTCCTCCAGGGATTCATTGACCTGAGTGTCAGTAGAAAATATGTTACAAATGTCTTGTGGCTTTTTACAACAGACTCAAAATTATATTAATAAGTCCAAATTAACTATTTGCTTAAGGAGATAAAGAAAAAGACTGTATCATTGTGAAGCATTTGAGATCATGCAATGTATATAAACAATCAAGATTTGGTTCTATAAAGCTACCATTGAAAACAATCGAGATTTTGGTTTCTCATAAAACCACCATTGAAAACAACTGAGATTTGCTTCTATAAAGACACCATTGAAAACAATTAAGACTTGGTTCTATAAAGCCACCATTTAAAACAACTGAGATTTAGCTTCTATAAAGCTTTCACCCTTTTTAAAACAACTGAGATTTTAATTCTATAAAAGCAAATATTGTGAAAACAATCAAGATTTGTTTCCAAAAAGCTATCTTTGAAAACAATCCAGATTTTTCTCCTAACAAGACATCTGAGTTTGACCAAACTGATAGATAGCTTGGCAAAAATGCTGACCAAACTTTTGAATCATATTTACCTCCAAACTTGTAATTAAGAAACACCAATGCATCATTTTAGTTCCAGCTCAAACATTTAATCAGAAATTTAAGCTTTCTAAACATAGAAGTCAAATTTTCCTATGTAAAGAAGTAAAGGACTGACCAATACAAATCTAGTCTGACTGGTTGTTAGATAAAGCAGATGCCTAGGCTACAGGAAACTTTATTACTTAAAGCTCATTCACAATGAAAGCTACTTTCATTGGTTTGAGCTTCTATCTTCACAGGATGTCATAATGTCTTGATGTAAAATAAATGTATGAAAATTCACATTCTATGACATTATATTGGCTATGCTTCTGTACAAATTTTCCAAGGGATCATAAAAATGAAAATAATCTGATCTTAGATGGAGATAAATGTTAATCTTTTTCTTTCTGGATTTAACATGTTAAGACTTTAAATCATTCACCCCACTTTAATTAAAAAAAAAACCCAAAACAAACAAACAAAAAGCAAAAAAACACAAAACAAAAGGGCATCAGTAACTATAGTCAGAAAAAAAACACATAAATCACAGACTGCATTATGATGACAAGGTACAGCCTGCCTATGTAAGAAATCAATTTTAAGTGTGAAAAAACAGATGACCGCCATTGAAGTATAGTTTAAAATTTGGAATCATGAATTCCTCTGTTTGTAAAACCATGTAGAAAATTGAACCTTTTACAATCATAGTAAAGTGAAAACAGGGAACTTAACTTACAAACAAAAACATAAGTGATTGAGACATGGAGGTGTATAGCATTTGAATACATACAGAAAACTCTTTCAGACTGGATTTACAATATGATGACATAATGGGTAGACACTAAAAATCAGTGTCTTAAAATTAAACTTACAGATTCTGCAACCGATGAACTCTGCGACATTGCCAAAACTCCCACAAGTAGAGTAAATAGTTGCTGACTGACTGGAGCAACATCTTCACCCACAACAGACATCAGTGATTGACAAAAGTTAATAATCTGTCCATGGAAAGCATCATTTTTTCATCAATACGATTATTTGAGTTACACATTAATATCTGCTCTAATATTCACTTTTGGCTACCACCTGAGGTAAGTACAGTTTCATTGCACATGAAAGTTGCTTTAATTATTCCTTACATGTAATGATCAGTTTACCTCAGTCTTTCAACTTTTTGAAAAAGGAAATCTTTTATAAGAGAAGAGGGCTTTATATATAATGATGCCTATAACATATAAATTTACTTAAAGCTTTAGTCTCTATTTTTTAGATGCTAAATGGTAGGATGGCATACAGGTTTGCTTCAAGAAAAAAGCACCTCAAACAATGCCCATGTTTCATGGTTCCTCCATCTAGAAATTAAAAGTTGAGGCTTTGCTTTACCTGTTGGTGCATCTTGTCATCCACTGTGTGACTCACATCTGGATTGAGTATTGACTCAACCAGGTCGGTTTGGTGTTCCATCAAAACATCTTTGGGTGAGCCTCGCACAACCGCTGAGATTGTCATGACAACATTGTATGACAAGGCCTGACGCAGGCCAGTCAAGACCAATCTTTTCCAGGTCTCAGCTCTGACAAAATAACCAACAAGCTCCGCACTTCTCTGAATCTAGAATGTAACGAATATAGAAGGGGCTTGTTATAGAAATACAGAATGAAAAAAATGTCTGACAAAAACACTAAAATCTATCAAAACTATCATCATTCATTTTAAATGAATGAAATTTTAGAGAAATAAAAAAAAATGAAGTATTAGAAAAAGAAAGAAAAAAAAAGGTTAGATTAAAACATTTCAATCTTTTTCTCAAAGAAGGTTTCATTGATATAGAATTAAAGAATTTTAAAAAATGAAGACAAACATTCTATTCTGTTCATCAAAAGCATGAAGTAATATAGAATGCTTTTGCTCTGTTAATAAGTTTATTTAGTAAAAATCAGTATCAACTAAAAATTTTTCTATGACTTAATATTCTTGTACTGAAGTTAGTCATACCAAAATAATGTTTGAAAAAAAAAGGCAATAAATAAGCAATAAATAAGGAATGCTGTTTAACTGTGGTGTTTATATAGATATATATGTTATATAAAAAAAAAATAAAGTACAATGCAAACTAAAACCAGCAGTTCCCAACAAAGACACAGGACCATGTGGGATTACAAATGCATATACCACACCAATTCTAGGCCTTGGCACAAATAAAAGAGAAAAATGACTCTAACTATTACAAAGCTCATTAATTTTTTATGCCACTATATTATTAACAACAAAAGGTTTCCCTTGACACTGGGTTAAAGTTTTATCCTCTTCCCATCAAGTCTGCTATATTCAGTGACAGCACCATCACTATATGTCCTACATGAATATGCTTTTTGTAAACTTATTCAATGATCACCTTTTTCTTTCACACTTGTTTTAGGTTCATTGCTGGACCTGTTTCTTAGCTAATGAAATTTAGATGATGCTTAAATTTTATTTAAATCTAAGCAAACACCTTGGACAAATTATGGGGGAAGTGGATTCATTTCAATACAATAAAATCAAATTTGTGGTACAAAGGCATATAAGAAAAAATTATTTGCTCTAATCTATAACAAATGTGGCCAAAATGAGTTGTCTTTAAAACACTAAATATAGCCCTAGCCTATAGATAAAACTCTACAACATTTTAAAACCTCTATACTTTTTACCCACTTCTCTTGCTGAAATGCAAGAAAAAAGGGAATGACTTACGTCTTTGACAACTCTAATATCCTCATCATGACAGGCCTTGTAGAGTCCAGTGAGCAATGCCTCAATATGCTGTGTCGTGTAATCCTCAGCGTTTACCAGCAGCCAGTACAGCAGTGAGGCACATTTAACCCTGGTCTCTGCCACCCAGTCTCCTAAGTCTCGTATAAGACCTGGCAGGATCTTTGAGAGGTGACGGTTTACAAGCACCCGGCAGCCTAGGTTGGGGCGTTCCACTGAGAATGTTTGTGATACACATTTCATTACAAGAACATAAAAATAATAAAATAATAGTCATTGGAAGTATCCAAAAGTTTATAAAGTTGCTGAGGAACTCTGGGATGTGAGAAAGATAACAAAAAAAGATAAGACCCTGTTAACATTGACTTGGTTCTGAAGTTTAAACTGACCAAACTATTTGCATTACCTTCTCTGCTGTGAGGCTGCATTCTTTACATCTGTTTATGTCTGATTTATCATATTTGTTTGCATTCAAAATTTTAGTGGAATTTTTACATTAAATGTTATTTCAATCTCTAGATCTAGGTTTAGGTAGTTGTTGAGACCACAAATAGATAACTAAAATTGCTAGATAATTACAAATACCTAAATGTCATTCAAAAGAAAGCGTTTAATTCTCTTTACTTTTACATATAATGTTTGTGTGTTTCTGTTTCATGTTTATAGAATATAAAGTAACTAAATAAAATATATTAAGGGGGGAAAACCTACTGAAAATAAGTAAGAAAAAACTAAACAGTTTAAGAGTTAAGTCTTTTTTTTTTAACTTTAAAGGGAATGATGCCTGATGAAACAATTAATTTTTTTTTTGCCTCAAAACTCTAATAAATAAATTCTTGGATCTATACGTAACACAAGATGAATTTGAAGTAATTCTTATCCTTTGCACTAAAAAAAAGTTGAACTTATATAAAGATTCTGAAAGTTTATCCTCTGCAAATGCTACATAAATAACATATCATTGCACTATTCTGCTTTACCGCTACATTTTGTTTAAAAAAAATATATCTTATTCAAATTTCATTTCATGACACATACATACTCTACAAATATAGAATTACAACTGGTAATTAGAAATTTCATGCCTCTGCCATATGTACATATCATAAGGTTTAGGAAAACCTGTGAAATCATTTAGAAGTGCTTAAGACATATGACCCAAAGCAACACGGCCGGAACTCTGATGACAAAAAATACAGCAAATCTCTAACACTGTAACAGCTTACGATTGGGAGGGTAGTGTGCGGGCTGTGGGGCGACAAAGTCCAGCTTGTCTTTCAGATCATCTTCGTTTTCTCTCTCATACTTAAGCCCTGTGGAAATAAACAAAAACAAAAAATAAAAATTGTGTACTGCAGAGTTACTAGATCAAGAACAGTGTGTGGCTAGTTAACATGAGGTGCTGAAGATTCATGGAAAAGACTAGACTATACATTAAGCCTACATTTGTGCCTACATTTAGGTACTAAAGAGTCTCTAGAATTCTATCTTTACCCTGTTTCACAAGCAACAATCTTACCAACATCATGCCACAGTTCATCTGCGAGCTGCCTTATTTCTGTCTGCTCATCTGACAAACTGGTGAGGAGAAGGGGAATGAGTTTGTGGTGATAGGAGTATCGATCTGGCAGATCCAACAGCCATCCGCCCACAACAAGCGTTACAGCCTTCCGAACTGAAGGAGTCTAAAGGTAGAAAAAAATCTAATAAAAATGCAGTGTTATAGCCATCTATCTAACTGTACCATTATAAAGAAACTGAGTATCTTTCTATTAAGCTGAAAAAGAAATTCCTTTCATGGCAAAATACAAATAATATTTGAGAAATATGAGGGGTACCATAAAAACTACATGTACCTCAAAATTTCACACCTTTCAGTCATATAATGTGAATTAACTTTCACAAAAACTAGAGTAACGGTAATCCATTTAAAGAGATTTTGTTTTGTGAGAAGTCCTGAGAAACAAAGTGAAGGGAAAATAAGAACAATCCACATACACAGATTTGCTCTGGAAATTCCAAATTTCATTATCACCATTAACAAATTTACCTTATCAAAGAGTCGTTGTGCCAGATGAGAGATGACATCGTCAACTGCTTTTCCGTTAGAATATTGCAAAACTGTTCCTGTGATAAAAATCAAACCCCAAAATATAGGCCTTTATGATCATCAAAACTATTACAATTTACAATGTCAGATGAAATGGATTTATTAAAAAAAAAAAATAATAAAATTATAAATTGTTTAACCTGAACTATTCTATTCAGTTTTGAACAATAAGACAATCATTTTCACCTTTTTTTTTTTTTTTTTACAAAAGCTACATTAAATCTAAAAGGGGTTTTATAAAAGTCAGAAAAAAAGGAAAGGAAAAAGTCCTGGTGATTAAAAAACCCAGGGTGTCCCAGAAATTGCATTAAAAGATGATTGCAAATTAATACTGCTTGAAGTTGTAAAATCCCATCTAAATTTTGACTTTAAAGAAAGACAAAATAACGACTGAATCAGTTTGGATCTAGACATTGAAAAATGTTTAAATAACTAATCATATCAACTCAGATAAGATGACAAATGGCAATAGAAATGAATGTTTTAATACATATGAGTATTAATGGGTGTCATCTGAAGTGTGATGTAGACCTATGACAAGACGATAGAAGAGACTGACTAAAACCTCACTCAGAATTTTAATATTGCTTCAAGAAAAAAAAACAACAAAAAAAAACATGTCCTCTTTTCTCAATCAGGGCTGCAGATTATGTTTAAAATTTGAAGTTCGAAATGATTTTTAAAATTCTCCAATCTCTGATAAAGTTAAAGTTCCATCATAATGGTTTCATATTATTATGAAATGTGGGGTTCTTTATTTAAAAAAAAATAGTGTTCTAATCCTTAATTGTAAAGATGAGGAGTGTGGAGGAAACAGGAGCTCTTAGCTAATGTGGGGCTCATTGAAAGAGGGCTGGGTATCATCTTTAGAACAAAATTATAGATCTAGCTCTACTAGGAACTTGTATTTTACTTTAATTATTAAAAATGTCTTTCTTTTTTTTTTTCTCTAACTATTGCCTTTTGTTTTTTTTGTTTGTTTTTTTTTTTTTGAATATTTTATTATGGTCCACATTTTTCTGTTGGTCAAATTTACATTTCAAAGAACGGAAAAAACAAAACAAAACAAAACAACAATAACAAGAACAAAAAAAACTAATCTAGACCTATGCATACATAAAGTGAGTATATGACTTAGTATTAAATTATATTGTTTCAATTCCGAAAACAGCTTCCTGTCTTCAATTCAGGAATTTTTCTACAACTCCAACAAAATTATTGAACAAACAAATAAAAACAAAACAAAACAAAATCAGACTTTATTCTCAAGCCAGCCATAGAGACTTTCTAGAAATCCAGTTTAGCATAAACATTAGACTTATGATGTATGAAATAACTTATGCCTTGGTGACAGTTTGACTTTCTCTGTGCTTTTTAAAAAGATTTTAGCTTTGTCCTATTTTACACCATCACTGAAATGTAGGATGGTTACTCACCTATCGTTTCCACTTATTAAAGAGACGAACTTTGGAATGTTGATGTGGCTATTTGATAATAATAATGGCTTCCACCAACGTGTCGGCTTGCATATAAAAATATTGTGGAGAGTAGATTTGGCTAGGCGAAAGTGAGGCACATTGACAACTTTCTTTCTTTACTTCTGGGAATGGATCGACCAAAGTTCGTGTGTACCCAAAATTCGAACACTGTTCGTCGACATAAACACCGATTGCTTTGCCAACCTTTTTCAACAATAAAAAATGCAAAAGAGATACAAGCTGCGAACGGAATCTCCTCTGAGGGTTCAACTGATCTCTTGTTGACCTAATCTCTGAACTAATACTGGAATGACATATGATAATTTCTGTTCCAAAGACGGCACATGCTTGAAAAAAGAATGAAACGATGTCTATAGAAAGTTCTCGACACTTTTTCCACAGGATCTGAGAAGGATTTCCAACAACGGTTTATAGTAATTCGGCGCAGACAACATCCAACTCTCTTGTTGGAAAGCGGGGGTTTTCTATCAAATACTTTCTTTTCCGAATGCTGATCAAGGCATTTTTACGGAGTGTTACGATTATCCTCTCCGAGACACCATTGATCTTCGTCCGGGAGTGAAACTCCTGGACGACAGCATTGGAATTTTCCTCGGTGTCCGCCATGATTTGTTGATCGGCAACGCCTCGGTTTGGTTTTACTAGACCTATGTAAAAACCGGCCCGTGTTTCGGTATCAGCAAAAAAGAAACGAAAATATCACCTCAGATTGGAGACAGATCGAATCCTTCTGGATAAGATGACACCTCTCTCTCTCTCTCTCTCTCTCTCTCTCTCTCTCTCTCTCTCTCTCTCTCTCTCTCTCTCTCTCTCTCTCTCTCTCTCTCTCTCTAAATAGAAAAGCAAAAACACCACACTTGGAGGACAACTTGGTAATTATAAAGGATCCAAAAAGGACGCGTGTGTGTCTGTAAATAGTGTGAAACAAGGTTAAGAAAGAGACAGGCACACCACTTTATAACTACGGGACTAAAAAAAAGAAACAACACAAGTATAGATTAGACATAAAAACGTTTCGCCTTTATTGTGGCTTCATCAGAGTGTGTAGGAAAAAATTGACTTCAACAAGTTATACAAAACATTGGGGGAGCTGGGCTCAGACGGGACAAATGATTGGTTGGGGGAGGGGCAGTGCGCAAAATGCTTCAAGGTTCAGTGCTGTGGCTGGCGATGGTGATGGCAGAGGGCGTGACCTCGTTGATATGAGGGTAAGATAAGGCTGGAGCGCGTGTTTGGAATAAAATATTAGGTTGGTTAGTATCTGTAGAGAAATCAAAATTCAAAGATTGGGAAAGGTTTTTTGGGTTTTACACCTGATTCAAATGGGAATGCGCGTGCTGAGAAGATGATAGTTGATACGTTACAGAACGGAATGTAGAGGTCTCTAATAAATATAGGTGGTACTGTAAGCGGGGATGGCGATTGAAAGACCATTTAAATATCCAAATTCTCACGTAGGTGGAGAGAGATATTACTAACAAACATGATGGAATTATGCGTATATATATCAGCAGCTACGATGATTATGTTGTTAATTGCTCTCTTATTCTGTGTTTCACTCTCTCTCTTTAGCTATCTTTCTTAAAGCTCGATTCTACACGTAATTATTTCCTTTGCAGTGCCTCGTTCTGTCTTATTAGTTACAACCAAACCCTTATTTGCTACCTCTCTCTCTCTCTCTCTCTCTCTCTCTCTCTCTCTCTCTCTCTCTCTCTCTCTCTCTCTCTCTCTCCTTCTCTTTAGCTCGGCGTGGGGCTGTGGTGCTGGTTCAATAGTGCCTCTAGATGACTAACACTAAGCATGGTATATTATGAATGGTGATGACAATACCTTTATAGGTTGTAGGGATAGTAGTTAGTCAACCTGTTCTTTCAGTAGAATAAACATGTACTGGTGGCAGATTTCTTAGCGCCTTAGGGTGGTGAAGTAGGGATTATTGTGGTAACACTTGTAAACAGTATTGTCATACATGAATGATATACACTTGAATATAGATGATCAATAAAATGAGTGCATATATCGTGGATACTGATGCGTTGTATCTCTTATCTTTCTTTCGACTCATTCTGTTACTCTCTCCAGTCTAATCCCTCTCTCTCACTCACTCTCTCTCTCTCTCTCTCTCTCTCTCTCTCTCTCTCTCTCCCCCCCCCCCCCTCTCTCTCTGTCTCTCGCTTGTTTAATGTTAACATTCAACAGTGAATCTCTCTTTGTCCCTAAAAGACTTACTCTCTTAATGTGTTAAGGATTCTCTCTCTCTCTCTCTCTCTCTCTCTCTCTCTCTCTCTCTCTCTCTCTCTCTCTCTCTCTCTTTCTCTTTCGCTTATCTTGGGGCTGTGGTGCTGGTGCAATAGTACCTCTAAATGACTAACAGTGATCATTTGTCCCGTCTGAGCCCAGCTCCCCCAATGTTTTGTATAACTTGTTGAAGTCAATTTTTTCCTACACACTCTGATGAAGCCACAATAAAGGCGAAACGTTTTTATGTCTAATCTATACTTGTGTTGTTTCTTTTTTTAGTCCCGTAGTTATAAAGTGGTGTGCCTGTCTCTTTTTAAACCTTCTCTCTCTCTCTCTCTCTCTCTCTCTCCCTCTCTATATATATATATATGGTGCCAGCGACATTCCATATCATTGTTGATACTGGGGCTGAAAATAATCAGTTTTCCGTCTACACACGGGTCAGTCACTAACGACATTGAGTATGCAGGACCAGAAACCATCCATCCATCTATCTATTTTCCAATCTATCTACGAGATCTAAATCTTTCATTTCGAGTAAGAGAAATGGTGAAATGCCCAACTAAAGGAACTTTGAGATATTGTAAAGTTTTACCAACATATATTTATTGCAATTGATTGAGTAGTCCTAAAACGGTATAATACTGTATCGCTCTGTCTAACCATCTATTTATCTCTCGTGTCATTTTATCTATCGATCTATCTCGCCGAACTTTCAAACTTATATGAAAACATAGATCTGCATCCAAAGAGAAATGAGTATTCCTTTCACTTCATAGCTGTTTGTAATTCTGGTATGTCTCATTAAAAAACAAAACAAAACAAAAACAAAAAAAAACAAAAAACAAAAAAAACAAAAACAAAAACAAAAAAACAAAACAAAAACCAAAATGAAAAATAAAAACAACTATATCATTGTTTTCTATTTTTATTTCATGAGTGGGTTGTTTTCAAACCTATAAGATTTTTTTTTCCTATTCGGGTCTAATCTCATCAATGTTTAGATTTTGTTGTGTATTTTTTTATTTTCTTGTTTCCTTTTGCATTGAAAGTTTTAGCCCTAATTCAGTAGCTTCGATGAGTTTTAAATTAATTGAAAACTAAAAAATAACAGCCTTTTATGATTACTTTTATGACGTAATTTTTCCTATTTTACATATTCATACATTTATCTCTATCGGTACTATTATTAAAACAAGAATTTGGTTAAAAATAACATAAAAATAAAAATAAAACAGTAGCAAGCACAATCGTTGGAATTGACGTATTTGAATACAATAAGGGGATTTTCTTTCTCTAAAAGTGAAAAAAAAAAAAAACAACATTTTTTGAATAATATTTTCGGTTTATAAAAATGACTTCTTGTGTAAGACTTTACTCCAAGAAGTAAAGAGGAGAGGATCGCTGCTCAGCATGGAACACTTGACAGAGCGAGTAGATTTACTGAGGTTCAGAGTATTATTAGCCAGCCTGCGCACAGAAAACGGATCATAGAAGACAAGAAAAATTCTGGATTTCATTTTGAAGAGAGAAGGAAAAATACCCATGAGAGATAGATATGTTGAGGAAGTGATTACATCATAGGACACTGCACATTTTGAAAAGAGTGAAGGAAACCTCTGCAAGAGTAATGAGAATTTAAACTCAAACTGACTTCTCCATGGAGCATCATAACCGGACAAGATTAAAAGTTCAAATTCAACAAGACTTCTCCATAGAACATCATAAGAAAAGAAGATTAAATCTTTAAATCGACAAGACTTTTCCGTGTAGTTTCATCAACAAAGAAGATTAAACGTTAACAGAGCGGAGAGAATGATATTTTCTCTATTAACAGTGCGGAGAGAATGATATTTTCTCTGTTAACAGTGTGGAGAGAATGATATTTTCTCTGTTAACAGTGTGGAGAGAATGATATTTTCTCTATTAATAGTGCGGAGAGAATGATATTTTCTCTGTTAACAGTGCGGAGAGAATGATATTTTCTCTGTTAACAGTGCGGAGAGAATAATATTTTCTCTGTTAACAGTGCGGAGAGAATGATATTTTCTCTGTTAACAGTGCGGAGAAATAACATTTTCTCTGTTACTGGAAAGCGCGGAGAGAATGATATTTTCTCTGTTAACAGTGCGGAGAGAATGATATTTTCTCTGTTAACAAAGTGCGGAGAGAATGAATATTTTCTCTGTTAACAGTATGGAGAGAATGATATTTTCTGCTGGCCAGAAAGTGAGAGGAATGATATTTTCCAGCAACAGGTATGGAGAGAATGATATTTTCTTATTAACAAAGTGCGATAGAGAACGATATTTTCCTTGTTAACAGTGCGGAGAGAATGATATTTTCTCTGTTAACAGTGCGGAGAGAATGATATTTTCTCTGTTAACAGTGTGGAGAGAGAATGTGATATTTTCTCTGTTAACAGTGCGGAGAGAATGATATTTTCTCTGTTAACAGAACGAGTAGAAATGATATTTTCT
>JAWDGP010006620.1:0-2500 GCA_033675545.1 Elysia crispata
GAAAGACAAAGATTGAGAGTGCGTGGAAGGGAAATAACGCGGAAAAAGGAAGAAATTCGAGCCACAAAAAATATATATATAGAGACAGAATATATATATATATATATATATATATATATATAAATATATATGAAGACAGAGAGAGAGAGAGAGAGAGAGAGAGAGAGAGAGAGAGAGAGAGAGAGAGAGAGAGAGAGCGTGGAAGTGAAAATAATGTGAAGAAAAGAAAGAAAGAAGGACGCATAGATATATAGAAAGAGTAAGTTATATACAGACATAAAGAGAGAGAGAGAGAGAGAGAGAGAGAGAGAGAGAGAGAGAGAGAGAGAGAGAGAGAGAGAGAAAAGGAGAGCAAGAGAGCATGGAGAGTGAAAATGCAGTGGAATAAAAAGAGAAAAAAAGAAGGACGCATCGGTACAGAGAAAGAGTGAGTTATATACAAACATAGGCAGATTGAGACAGAGAAAGAAAGAAAGAAAGAGAGAGAGAGAGAAAGAGAGAGAAAAAAAGAGGAAGAAAGAGATAGAAGAAAGTAATTGTCCTCACAGTTAGGTAGAACTATTAAGTTATATACTGATATAGACAGATACGAAAAGATATAAAAAATACATCAAAAGAGAGAAAAGAGGTGAAGAAAAAGATAAAGAGAGAGAGAGAGAGAGAGAGAGAGAGAGAGAGAGAGAGAGAGAGAGAGAGAGAGAGAGAGAGAGAGAGGTCGAAGACGAGGAACCAAAAAGAGGAAGAATTATTGATACACTGATTTAGATACAGACGCAAAGTCAAACCAAAAATAAGATAAGAGGCACACAGAAGAGCGAGAAAAAGAGAGACAGAGGTAGAAAGAGAGAGGGAGAGAGAGAGGGGGGGGGGAGACAGAGACAGAGACAGAGAGATAGATGGAGAGAGAGACAGAGAAAGAGAGGGACAGAGAGAGAGAGAGAGAGAGAGAGACAGACAGAGAAAGAGAGAAAGAGAGGGACAGAGAGAGAGAAAGAGAGAGAGAGAGAGAGAGAGAGCGCGTAGAAAATAAGGGTTTGGCTGTAACTAATAGAACAGAATAGGCTGTTGCAAAGAAAATAATGATTTAAAAAATTAAAATTTAAGAACGACAGAGGGAGAGAGAGAGAGAGAGAGAGAGAGAGAGAGAGAGAGAGAGAAAGAGAGAGAGAGAGAGGGTGAAAGAATGAAACACAGAATGAGAGAGAAATAAATAAGTAAACACCTATGTTGCTGTATACATATACACATAATTTTATCACGTCTGTTAGTTATATTTCTTTCAATTTTTGTGAGAATTTAGGTTTTTATAAGAGAGAGAGAGAGAGAGAGAGAGAGAGAGAGAGAGAGAGAGAGAGAGAGAGAGAGAGAGAGTGAGAGAAAGAGAGACAGGCAGACAAACAGAGAGAGAGACAGAGACAGAGACAGACAGACAGTCGGAAACAAAGATATTAGTAATAAAGAGAATAAGAGAGATACTGAAAGAGAAAGAGTGGAAAACCAGGAAGAGAAGAAAGGAAAGGCACACCCGTTGATTACTTAGGAAGCGCATGAACACTTTACATACGTGCAAACAAAAGTAACAACAACTCATGCATAAAAGTATGAAAAGGAAAAAGATACAATATGAGTCTTAATCGTATGCCTGTATTGTAAATTAGATTTATTTAAGTAATAAAGTTGTTAAATGCGCTAAGATGTTTATGGTATAAGAAGAAAAACTATGGAACAAATTCAATATAATGATCTCAATCATGATTTTATACAAAGACAATAAACTGTTCGGGCAAAGTGATTCGTGTTCCATAGGACAGAGGCAGCTACTAGGGATAGGAGGTGAAGATGGTGGCGGCGTATATAAGTGTTCATTTCGTGGATCTCTATCAATTCCATATCGAAGCAACCAAATGTTGCGAAGAGAGAAACACAATTATAGAGACCAAAACACACTGTAGGCCGATGCATCAGAAAATAAAAGACGACCGATGAAAATACTAATAAAAAGCCGATATCCGAAAGACATCCAACATAGTATAATTTGCAATTTTGGGTGAAAAACCCACTTCGAAGCAGATCGGTAGCGTAAAGCAAGGAGATTGAGAGAGAGAGAGAGAGAGAGAGAGAGAGAGAGAGAGAGAGAGAGAGAGAGAGAGAGAGTTTGGGGCAGAGCGGGGACAAATAGAGAGAGAAACAGAGGGAGACAGCGGGAGAACTAATGTCGAAGAGGTCGAACAAAGAGAAGAAAGAAATAGCGATATAAAGTTTAAGAGAAAGAAAGAGTAAAAAAGCCGTGGACACACGTATTAAAAGTGCAAAAAAAAAAAAATGTTTCGAAAATGACAGAAGAGAGACAAAGAAAAAAGGGATAGATATATACGTACATACATAGAGGGAGAGAGAGAGAGAGAGAGAGAGAGAGAGAGAGAGAGAGAGAGAGAGAGAGAGAGAGAGAGAGAGAGAGAGATCGAAGAGCAGGAACCAAAGAGAAAAGAGAGGAAGAATT
>JAWDGP010006620.1:5000-11256 GCA_033675545.1 Elysia crispata
CGGTGTCAATACAATACCCATCTCTCTCACTGTGTGTCTCCATTTCTTTCTTCTCTGTCCGATTTTTCCTCTTGTACTCTCTCTCTCTCTCTCTCTCTCTCTCTCTCTCTCTCTCTCTCTCTCTCTCTCTCTCTCTCTCTCTCTCTCTCTCTCTCTCTCTCTCTCTCTCTCTCTCTCTGGCTCTCTTTCTCTCTTTCTCTCACTATCTTATGTATTTTTGGCCTCTCTTATTCCACCTTTGATACATTTTATGCCATTTTATTACCACATGTATCTCTCTTCATGTCGTTATGACTTTCTTCCTTTTTTTGGTTCTTCCTCTTCCACTATCTCTGTCTCTATATCTCACTATTTGTCTGGCTGGCTGGCTGTCTGAATGTCTCTCTCTGTCTCTATGTCACGCTCTCTCTCTTTTCCATCACTCAAGCACGGCTTACCTCAAGGATGATAAAAAGCATAATTGTGTTTCTTAGCTTTCTGCAACGATTTCTCTCTCTCTCTCTCTCTCTCTCTCTCTCTCTCTCTCTCTCTATCTCTCTATCTCTCTCTCTCTCTCTAAAGAGAGAAAAGGAAAGGGAGGGGGGGGAAGAAGGGAAGGGAAAAAAAAAAAAAAAAAAAAGAGGGGAAAAATGGAGAGAAAAGAAGGCTCTCTCTCTCTATCTATCTATCTATCTATCTATCTATCTATCTATCTATCCATCTAACATCGATCACTCAAGGATGGCTTACTTTAAGATTAATACATATTATGATTGCTTTTTTTTTTGCACCGATCTCTCTCTCTTTCTCTCCCTCTCTCTTTACCTATCTATCGATCTATCTATCTGTTTAGATCTTTCTCCAATTAACTCCTATATCTTAAGCACGGCATATCTCATAGATTTTTTATGCCATGTTTGACTGTGCAACAGTGTATCTGGGCTTCACTCTTGGAAAAGGGTTAAATTTATAAGAGGATAGTCGGAGAGGTGGAGATAGAGAAGGAGAAAGAGAGAGAGGAAAGGAGAGTAACTAACAGTAGAGTTCGACCAAGGGAAACATACACAAGAAATGCTAACACCAACAGCTGCTGGATTAAACTGTCTTATCATCTTAACAAGGTGCAGGAATAATAACAGCAATCGCAGCAGTTTCAACTACAACTACAACAACAACAACAACAACAACAACAACAACAACAACAACAACAACAGCAATGCCCCAAGATGCGAGGTGGCTGGTCCATCACAAGAATGGTAATCTTTGAAGTTTCATCCCTAAAGCCATCCTAATGGAGGAGTTTAGAAGTTAGGACCAAGTTGCAGCCAACATAATAGACTGTATCAATTGATTTTCTTTATTCAATTTAATCTTGGAAAGAAATGGGAAACAAACAGAGACACAGAAAGGTAACGAATGAAAAAAACAACAAAAAAAAAAAAGCAAAACAAAACAAAAAACATTATCTAACACAGGATCTTAAAAATACTAATACACCAGGTCAGATAAAACAGAAATGAAAAGGCAAGCGTAAAAAAACCAACATTAATATTAACAACAACAACAAAAAACAAAAACAAAAAAACAAAACAAAACAAAAGAAAAAACCAAAAACAGCAACGACAGATGAGTCTCGAACTCTTTAATAGTCTTTGCGTCTTAAGTTATTTCAAAACAGAATGAGTGCTCGTGTGTTGATCAATCTTTTTTTATCTAGCCAATTCCTTCTCTCTGAAAAGTAAACGCAGAAAAAAGGGTTCGCCTTCAGATTGGAGAGTTTTTTCATGATCGATTTATAAAAGAGATACACAAAGTAAAATAGTTTATTAGTTTAGAAGTTTAACATCAGTATCCTTGGTGAATTGAATTTCTTTTTACTCTATTCGTTGAGTAGTTGAACTTGTAAGAACCATGCAAGAGGCAGTCAAAGTCAGAAGTAAAAACAAACACCCCCCCAGGCGTGTTGACAAACTGAACAAACTCACTCCTAGATACAAAGGACAGCTATTTCATGTTAATCATATATAAAATAGAGTAACATACCATTACGATTTTAACTGCTTTTTGTGAAAAATTGAAACATTAATCCCACTATGTATCATGACAGACAAACAGATTTTTTCATTTATTTAATATTCGATAAGAAGTGCAGTTTGTAGTTCAATTTCACGGGTTTTTACCTTTATAAAATAGATATTAAACAAAATTGTAAGGAAATGCGTCGCAAGTAAACCGCATGAAGAAAGTGTGTCACTCTTATCTTAAATGAATCAGGAGAGATTGAACTTTGCCTGGCAAGGCAACTTCGCCAGGAACTGGCTTCAAGCCCTAACGGTGTTAAGACCCGTAAAACGGTCAAGGTCCATATACTATGACGGCCCGCGCCTGTCGTCATTTATGCTTTGGGTCTGATGTGGCTCCTCCCATAAAACACAAGTGTGCATCACTTTGGTGCTTGGATGCTGGCAGGGAAGTTTTGTCGTGGGTTGTGTGATAAGCGCAACCTGCTCAGAGGTACCGGCGACTTGGGTACTTCGTCGATGTGGTGTCGGTGGGCCGGCTATCCTGAGAGTGTCTATATGGCGGAGGTTCAGAGCTGAAACCCTTCACCCCCTGCAATCTGTTTGACATAATTATCTCTCTTATAGGGAGCTGAATATCTTCCTTCATAGAGAGATGTTATTTTTTTTTACTTTGAAAGGGGCATTATCCATTAAATATGCAACACCTTCCTTTTTATTTGTTACCTTCCACGGGATTGGAATTTCACATAATTTTACTTAGTAATAAACTGATATAGACAGAGACATAAAGGTAAAATAAATGTATCAAAAGTATAAGAAGAGAGGCAAAGAAGGAAGAGATAGCGAAAGAGAAATAGAATGAGAGTGGAAAAAAAATGAAAGAGAACAAAGGAAGTGAGACATACAGTAAGAGATAAAGGTAATGTATTGACATAGACAAAAAAAAAAAGAAAACAAATGATTATCTTAAAGTTTGAGAAGAGACGCAAAGAAAAAAGACAGAGCGAAAAACAGAGAGAGAGAGAGAGAGAGAGAGAGAGAGAGAGAGAGAGAGAGAGAGAGAGAGAGAGAGAGAGAGAGAGAGAGAGAGAGAGAGAGAGAAAATAAATATAAATAAAGAGAGAGAAAGACTGAAACAGAGAGGGAGGGATAGGGAGAGAGAGAGAGAGAGAAAAAGAGAGAGAGAGAGAGAGAGAGAGACAGAGAGACAGAGAGAGAAAGAGAGAGAAAAGTAAGAAATGGTGAAACACAAGTAGAGAAAGAATCAGCAATATATATTGTCATAGACAAAGACATGAATATGTGAAAAATATCAAAAGTGAGGGAAGTGAGAAAAAGAGGAAAAAGACTGAAACAGAGAGGGAGGGATAGAGAGAGAAAGAGAGAGAGAGAGAGAGAGGGGGGGGGGGGGGGCAGAAAGAGAGTGCGAAAGAGAGAGAGAGAGAAAGATTGAGGGCGTGGAATGGACATAACCTGGAAAAAGAAAGAATCGCAAAGAAAAGAAAAAAGTAAAGAGCGACGGAGCAGGATCGAACGAGAGAGAGAGAGAGATCGAGAGAGAGAGGGGGGGGGGGAGAGACAAAGAGACGGAGAGACAGAAATATAGACAGAGAGAGCGAGCGTATTAAGGGAAAAAAGTGACCAAAAAAAAGAAAGAAATAAGGTCGCTCGAGTATAAAGAAAGAGTGTACCATATACAGACACATTGACAGATCATGACAGATATATATATATAGAGAGAGAGAGAGAGACAAGAGAGTGATTGAGAGAGAGAGAGAGAGAGAGAGAGAGAGAGAGAGAGAGAGAGAGGGGGGGGGGGGAGGGAGAGAGAAAAATGGAAGAGGAAAAAACTAGAAATACAATAAAAGAGATTGTCCCACACAGTTACATATGAATAGTGAGTTATAAATTGACATAGACACATACGGAAAGATAGAATACTGAATTGAAAGTGGGAGAATAGATGTGAAGAAAAAGATTGTGAGATAGAGAAACTAAGAGTGTGGGAGAGATAGACACAAGAGAGAAAGAAAGAGAGAGTAAGACAGATAGAGATACAGAGAGACAGCTAGTGTGAAAGAGGAGACCCAGGAAGAATAGAAAGAAATAGCCTCACGAATTGATCAATACTCAGTAAGGGCGCGAATGAACTCAGCTAATTACGTGTAGGCCTAGCATTTGTAGAAGAAAGTGTAACTGTTGAAATGCAAAATTAACGTGACAATTGTATCATGTATATAAAACTATGAGAAGAAAAAACATACAAAATGCGCCTTTTTCGTAGGCCTGTGTCGTAAATTGTATTAATTGTTTAAATTAAGTTGATAAATGCACATGTCTTTTAAATCAAGAAGAAAAACTATCAAACAAATTGAATATAATGAATTCAATTATGATTTTATACAAACCATTGGTGCAAAGTGATTCGTATTATATATACCAGTTGTAGCAACTTAGGTGGTGATGGGGAATAAAGATAATTATGCAATTATTTATTATTTTGATTCAACTACCCTCACTTGCTCATGGACCCCCAAATTTTCTCCCATAAAGAAAAGGTAGAGCCCAAGCAGGCTATGGAAATCACTCTAGAAAGATATTTTTAGGACATTCAAGAGTTTCACATAAAATGAAATTGTAAATAACTGTTATAGGAAAGCGAGAGCTTACCCAGTGTAGTTGGGTTAATAATCAAGTAACCCTGAATGGAACGATTGAACCAGCTGGACCAGAAGAGAGATAGTTTTTACCAAGTTTATAGGCTTGAGGATCCTACACGCTGGTTCCTTATAACAAATAAATCTGAAGCTGACTTACAAAACAATACAACAAAAACAGCCAATAATCAACTTCTGTAGTGGATGAGTTAGGGGTCTTACATTTTCTGCTCTGATCTGCCCTTTCTGAAGGTGACCAATTGGTTAGGCAAAACATACAGCAAAAAGTTTTCCCTTTTGTAAAGGAGCTTATCAAATCAATCAATCAATTACTATTATTAGTCAATAAAAGACCACTCTTCAACTCTTCAAGGATGTCATTGCTATCGTCTTCTCCTTACTCATTAATGATCTTCCTAGACGTTATAAGGAGACACTTTATGGAAAGGGGTACGTGTGGCTTCATTATAAGTTGGTACTCCGGACAACTGGATACAAGGTGAAGGGTTTGCATCTGCCACATATGCTCCGTGAACATCATGATGATAAATAGGTTCTTTCTGTCTGCATTGCGTCCCCGCTTCACTTCCAGATCTTCAGCTAAATTTTACTATGTCCTCATCGCTACTAGTCGATGTTGGTGCGTATATTTGAATGGTATGAAGGTCCAACGGTTTTCCTGCAATCTTTAAGAGTAAAAATTGGCCTCATAGTGTCCAATATACCTTGTCTGTTTTTCCCGTATATTGGTCCAATATAATAGCAACTCCTCTCTCATGTTTTGTAACTCCAGGAAGAACATTTCGAAAGTTCCTGATGTTATTTTTCATGCACCTTGACATCAGTATGACTTCGCTGATGCCTAGAATATTAAATTTTCATCAATTTTAGCTTCTGCGTTTGATATTATCTAATTCTTCCCGTTAGAGAGCATTGTTGTTCTAACATTCCGATATTGCTATAGTTGTTTTTAATTCCATTTTTGGCGCGCAAACGCTTGAAGACAATCGGGCAAGTCACCGGCGGCACATTACAGGCCACCCATTCACGTCGTGGCTCGCGGGGGGGGGGGGTGATCAGAAACAGCTCAGAGAAAGGAAAATACAACTTTTTGGCTGTGGCAGGTCCTTGGGCAAAAAGACTCTATATATATATATATATATATATATATATATATATATATATATATATATATATATATATATAATTTGCAACAAGTGTACCTTTAGACTTGTGCTTAGTATACCTCGGGGGGGGGGGGGGGGGGGGGGGGGGGGGGGGGGGGGGGGGGGGGTAAAGCAAGAAGACAAATATGATTCATCAAAAGGAAAAGCTTGTGTGGGGGGAGCACAAAGGGGAAAAAAAAAGGAAAAGAAAAAGGGGGGGAAAAAGAAAAGAAAAAGAAAAAGGGGGGGGGGGGGGGGGGGGGGAAAAGAAAAAGAGTTGAGTTTGAAAGAACAATAATGAATTAACAATTTATGCATTCTAGGCACACATAGCAATTGAAGATCTACATCCGTCACAGTACACCTCTCTCTCTCTCTCTCTCTCTCTCTCTCTCTCTCTCTCTCTCTCTCTCTCTCTCTCTCTCTCTCT
>JAWDGP010006621.1:0-10412 GCA_033675545.1 Elysia crispata
CTACTACTACTACTACTACTACTACTACTACTACTACTACTACTACTACTACTACTACTACTCACTACTACTACTACTACTACTACTACTACTACTACTACTACTACTACCTCTACTACTCACTACTACCTCACTACTACTACTACTACTACTACTACTACTACTACTACTACTACTACTACTACTACTACTACTACTACTACTACTACTACTCACTACTACTACTACTACTACTACTACTACTACTACTACTACTACTACTACTACTACTTCTACTCTACTCTCTACTGCTACTCCTGCTGCTCTACTCTACCTACTCTACTCCTTTCTACTGCTTCTTCTTCTGCTCTACTTCCTTCTTCTTCTTCTCTCTTCTCTTCTCTCTCTCTACTCCTTCACTCTACTACTCTCCTCTACTCCTCTCTCTATACTACTACTACTGCCACTACTACTACTACTACTACCACTACTACTACTACTACTACTACTACTACTACTACTACTACTACTACTACTACTACTACTACTACTACTACTACTACTACTACTACTACTACTACTACTACTACTACTACTACTACTACTACTACTACTACTACTACTACTACTACTACTACTACTACTACTACTACTACTACTACTACTACTACTACTACTACTACTACTACTACTACTTAAAGAGAATTTAAGGTAAGATCTTATAAATATATATACATAGATTATAGTCATATCACCATTAAGTTGAGATCAAACGCATAATAAAAATAAAAAAAAAAATAAACACGCCTTATGTTTAAAAATGTTTTTTTACGAGTAGCCTTTATTGAAAATTTGATATGTGTAAGGGAATTATAAAGGCTCAAAGGCTATCAAGATAAAGATCTAGATCGAGGTCATATACGAACCGAAAATCTAGGAGATCAAATAATTTCAATAGCTCTATATTAAACTGTAGATACGCATAAAACTAGATATTCTTAACTAGATGCTAGATATAATTAGATGAGCTTCCCTTTAAATCTCTGATGGTAGATGATGAAAATGTGAGGCTTGAAAGGGCTTAATATAAGAAATGCAAAAGATGTCACACAATTGTTACAAAAGAATATGACTTTAATGTGCTTGTTGGCCATTCTTTGCCGAACAAATTAATGAAGATCAGACACATACCGTGTCATATATGACCATTTAAAATTTCTTTCACAGTATGTACAGAACCTACTGATAAAACCTAAAAGATGATTTCCCCAATTGGACATCGATTGTCGTTTTGTTCTTTGGTTTGTTTTCTTATTTTATGATTGGGACACAAGACTGGCATTACTCAAGACTGTCTTTTGCTTGAGGGTCCTGGGACTAGCATTTCAGAACATCTAATTGTTCATATCTACAAATTTCAAAAATTGAATGAAAAGGGTATATGAATGTTAAACCTTACATTCAACATTGTATAATGCAAATTATTTTGCAAAGGTTCATAGATTGAAAGTGACTGGTGGCGTGGTTCATATGTTCACAGATACAGATTGTGGAGGAGCTCTGTATCGCGACAAGAACGGCTCATCGTGTACATGTTGAATATCCGGAACTGTGATGGCACTTGTAATGTTACGTCCAGATTAGACCAGTCTGATCATTCAAGCTATGGCCAATGTCATTAGCCCCAGAAACCCTTTGCATACCCCGCAATTTTATTTGGATGCAGAATTATGTTTACCCTTATGTTTCAATTTCCTCTTCATGCAGTGACCAATAATATTCTATGGGTACATTACAAATTTGTCGATCAAGTATCAATGTCACATGTCTGAACAGTCCTAGTCAAGAATTTGTTGATGTGTGATAAGCGCAACTTACTTAGTGAAACGAGATTATGGGAAATTTGTTCATTGTCACGTTTCTTAACTACTGGTGCCTGAAAAATTCATCTGCTAGGTTTTTTTACTCTTTTATTTATTGCAACCGTTACATCAATTGGGCTAAATTGTTTTAGATTGTATATAACATCTGGCAAGACTAAGATTACTTTACTTTGTTACCTTATGTAAAATTTGCTTCCGAGAAAACAAACGAAAAAGAAAGTTTTGATACAATAACAATACGGTGTTTGTTGAGCTGTGACGTCACGGCTACTCCTTTCTATTCCCCATGCGACCAGCCTCTCCTAAGCTAAATTTTAAATATTTTTTTAGGTTTAGATCCAGATGTAAGTTGATTTTTTATTTCAAAACGACTATTTCAAATCATGAACTGCTGCGAACGAAGAGTATACACCCTATAGAAAGCGGCCGCCATCTTCAATATCAACCACTGCACAAAGTAGGATGTTTTTCTTCAATCTTTATATACTTCTAACCAGTGCTGACCTAGTTCTTGTCTAATAAAATGTAGCTTTTAGCAATAACATCATGAGAAGTCCTTTAACAATTTTCGACAAGAGTCCTCAACTGGGTAAACTCTTGTCTTGTCATTTGTTTACAATAGATTTTGTTTCCAACATATTTTAGGCTCTGCATCGAACATATTCAAAGCCGTCTAATGAGTTTATTAATAGAGCAATAGGATTTTAGGGAAAAGAAAGGGGCACTTCAGTCCGAACTTTTTATCACATTTAACAAACTTCATGTTTTCAATCTATATAAGACTCTGGAAATAAACATACTCATGTCTGTTTAATAGATTTATAATCGCAGCGATATAACTTCAGCGAAAAAAAAAAAATGAAAAAACATAATATCATTCTCAGTCGCGCCTACAGTCATCTGAACCACGGAAGCTGTCACGTCGATATTGTAAAAAAAAAAAATTGCTTCTCAGACTCTTTCCATCTCACAAGCCCTGCTGGGAAAAGCAAAAACGCAATTTTGTTTGAATGTGTCAAAGTAATTAGCTGCTTCTCTAAGCTACATCGCTTTGCAATGATAAAAGTGGCAAGTGATTGTCAACCTCCGGAGGCTTATTACAACTCGAGAGGCAGAGCTACACAACTCCAGATTTATCATTCGCCCGTCAGACGGGCACACCCCTGATATTCTGGCGACCTCGCAAGACAGCTCTCTATCCATAACATAGATTAAATATTCATTCCATACCTAAGTTGTATGAGCAACGTATAAAACTGGAAATAGGTGTTTTAAATATCAAAGCGCCCTCTCTGACTGATCACCGAATCGATTTTCTGAATTTAAACGAATTCTCCAACGAGGTCCCAAACTGGCATACATTTTGCGCTGCCTCCGCTTAAATCAACCAGTACTGTTACATTGCGTACACATTCGTATATGTTTATAGGGAACTAAATTGGTACAGAAAATAAATAGCATGGTCCTCTGATAATAACACAAGCTAAAGCATGAGACAGTTTTCACTTTCAGCAAGCGAATCAAACGAAAGCGCAAGCTCTGGTGTAATATGTGCGCGAAATTGAAGTAAGAAAAGATGAGAAAAACACGCCGCAAAAAAGAAAATATATTTTGAACGACAAAATAACACTTCAGAATCTTTAGTCCTCGCCCTCCAAAGTATCTACAGGATTGTCTGCCCAGTTTTTTTTCGAGGTCTTGGACTCGTCCTTCGTCAATTTGGTGTGCCCATTTTCTATAGAATTCTTTCTGATATCTTTATTCTCACTTTGAGTAACCTCCTTTCCGAGATTGTGCACGTTTTGCTTGCCCTCTTTTTCATTGAAAATCTCCTCTAACCCCACTTGCAATTCCATGTCAAGATCTTTAATGATGTCACAATCGCCAACATCTCCTATAGCTTCACTTCCGGGTCCTTCAATATCGTCTTTTTCGTCTGCTGGTAGCAGGATTCGACGATACGACCAAAAGTTTAACATGGTCAGAAGAAACATCTCAATACAAAACACCAAGTTTTGATAGACTGCAGAAAGGAAAAACAAGTAGAGAATGGTTAATTGGTTCAGCCATTATCTTTAGTGGTGTAGCAAAATTTATGCTTTTTGTTAATTCAATGATTGACTGATCAATTGGTTTACACGACCCGCAACACTACTACGGTGACTGATTCTTTAGCTTCCTTGATCCTTCAAACAAAAAAACAAACAAAAAAGACACCTCTGCGGTGCAAAGAATAAATATTCGTAACGGTAAATCTTAAGAAATCAAGAGTTATTCAAGGGACCTTCATTATAATGGCTTCTAAAATCACACAGAAGCTTTACTACGAGGGCAGGCTGATAATTAAGTTCCGTTTGCTAATAACTAGGTCAATTTTCGTCACATCGACCTAAAATTTCATACATATACTCTCGAACCATTTTTCTAGACTTAACTATAACAACAAGTTTGTGTGACGTCATTCGTGCTCATAATGCAGTGACGCGCAACACATGATGTGGTAGCCATGTTTATGAGACAATGGCGACTTCCAATGACCTTCTCATCAAACAGCGCTCTGTTATCGAGTTTTTGGCAGCTGAGGGATGTTCTGCTGCAAACATTCATGCAAGAATGAAGACAGTTTATGGTGAAATGTGCATTTCAGACTGTGCAGTTCGCAAATGGGTGAGAATTTTAAAGGGGAAGACCCCAGAGAGACAATTCTGCGTGATCGAAAGCGTTCGGGTAGGCCCCTTTCCGCATCGGACACGGCTCATCGAGAGAAAAGTTGACTGCATGATTAGAGCTAATCAAGAGAAGGGTCAAACAAAAGGAAATTGCAGATGAAGCCTTTGAGGCATTTCGAAAGAACGAGTGCACCATACCGCCACAACTGTTGCTGGGATTTTACCGAAAAGTCTCCTGCCCGTTGAGTCCCAAGACAGCTCACTGTAGAGATGAAAGCGCAGAGAAAGGACATGTGTACTCAACTCCTAGAGAGCTTTACAATGCAGAAGGAGAAGCATTTCTGCAACGCATTTGTGACTGGAGACGAATCCTGGGTCCACCACTACGATCCAGCAATGTAAAAGCCCAACCGATGGTACACGTATACGGCACAAAACTTCTCCAAGTCCAAGGAAGTTCAAGGTTGTTGCCTCTGCAAAGAAAGGTCTTGTTCACCGTTTTTCTGGGACATGGAGGGAGTGGTCCACATGGAATTTCTGGAGCAAGGGCAAACTGTGAACTCTGAGCGATATATTTCAACACTCCGAGCTCTCAAACTCCGACTCAGACGTATTCGGCGTGATAAGGACTCAATCCTGCAACACGACAATGCGCGCCCGCACACCAGTCGCCAAACTCAGGACGCCTTAAGGCAGCTGGAACTTACGACCCTACCTCACCCTGCATACAGCCCCGATCTTGCCCCCTCTGACTATTATTTGTTTCCCCAACTCAAGAAGTACCTGAAGGGCCATTACTATGACAATGATGAGGAAGTTATCGCAGATGTTCGCAGATGGTGCCGTGGACAGCCGTCTGAATTCTTCGCTGACGGCGTGAGCCAACTAGTGAAACGTTGGAGGCGGTGTGTTGATCGCGACGGTGACTACATCGAAAAATAGAGTGCTAAGTATGTAGCTGAGATATTAAGCTTTCGTTTGACGTATTGTTTATGTATATGCTGTGAAAAATTAAAAAGTTATGATTAAACGGAACTTAATTATCAGCCTGCCCTCGTATAAACAGTCCGTAACTGTAGTATACTTTCAGGGTTTTGGGGTTTAGTACTGGCATGCATGGGAGTATTTTTTATATCCGATTGACGAAAAGAAACGTGTGTGAGGAAACCGTCCTATTCGCTCCATACAGCAACTGATCCAGTTAAGATTCCAAACCTGGGGTACTGTCCGGAACACAGGTTACTGAGACACACCTGTGGTCCGGAAGCCGAGGCCTTAGGATAGCCTCGTCACAGACGGCAAGGTGGACATTTCAGCATCGGAAAGTTTCAGCATGGGGCGAGATATTATTGAGAGGCCAGTGTTGTAAGAGGAAGGGGCCAAAGAAGGGGAGAGAAAGGAAGAGAAAAAAACAAGGGGAGAAAAAATGAGAAAAAAGCACGGAGTAAGAGAAGGAGAAAAAAGATGGAGGGGAAATGAACTAACTGCAGCAAATGATACACAAGTCAATAAAATATCATTATCAAATTATCAAAAAAACAAGGTTACAACTAAACATCTTTGTATAATAATTATTTTATGAAATACTTACAGTTTCCCATCACTTCCTCAGACAAGCAGGCTCTGATGTCAAATAAGTCAGTGAACTGGACCAGAGAATCGAAAACGATTCCCTGAAAAATCGAGAAAACAGAATAACCTCAGTAAAATAGACCGCCTATAGCATGTTCTATATACTATGTACGGTAGTTCTATTCATCTCCTTTGCTCAAAATGAAAATTTAGGTCGACTTGTCCATAACAATCGCTCTCTCATACTGGTCCGTGTTAGGGCGAAGGGCGTGCGAGCTCCTTGTTCGTGACAGACATATCTTTATGCTTCAACTGCGTTATGTTTTGTGCTTATTTTTGTGTTGTTGGTTTTATCCTGTACTATGTTGCGCTAATTTGTGTTGTTTGCTTGGTGTTGTAACATATTGCGCTAATTTGTGTTGTTTGTTTGATGCTGTAACATATTGTGCTAATTTGTGTTGATTGTTTGATACTGTAACATATTGCGCTAATTTGTGTTGTTTGTTTGATACTGTAACATATTGCGCTAATTTGTGTTGTTTGTTTGATACTGTAACATATTACGCTAATTTGTGTTGTTTCTTTGATACTGTAACATATTGCGCTAATTTGTGTTGCTTGTTTGATGCTGTAACATATTGCGCTAATTTGTGTTGTTTGTTTGACACTGTAACATATTGCGCTAATTTGTGTTTGATGCTGTAATAAATTTCCCTAATTTGTGTTGTTGGTTTTATCCTGTACCATGTTGCGCTAATTTGTGTTGCTTGTTTGATGCTGTAACATATTGTGCTAATTTGTGTTTTTGTTTGATGCTGTATCATGTTGCGCTCATTTGTGTTGTTGGTTTGATGAGGTATCGTGTTGCGCTAATTTGTGTTGTTGGTTTTATCCTGTACCATGTTGCGCTCATTTGTGCTGTAGGTTTAATGATGTATCATGTTGCGCTCATTTGTGTTGTAGATTTAGTGGTGTATCATGTTGCGCTCATTTGTGTTGTAGATTTAGTGGTGTATCATGTTGCGCGCATTTGTGTTGTAGATTTAGTGGTGTATCATGTTGCGCTCATTTGTGTTGTAGATTTAGTGGTGTATCATGTTGCGCGCATTTGTGTTGTAGATTTAGTGGTGTATCATGTTGCGCTCATTTGTGTTGTAGATTTAGTGGTGTATCATGTTGCGCTCATTTGTGTTGTAGATTTAGTGGTGTATCATGTTGCGCTCATTTGTGTTGTAGATTTAGTGGTGTATCATGTTGCGCGCATTTGTGTTGTAGATTTAGTGGTGTATCATGTTGCGCTCATTTGTGTTGTAGATTTAGGGGGGTATCATGTTGCGCTTGTTTGTATTGTAGATTTAGTGGTGTATCAGGTTACGCTTATTTGTGTTGTAGATTTAGTGGTGTATCATGTTGCGCTTGTTTGTGTTGTAGATTTAGAGGTGTATCAGGTTACGCTTATTTGCGATGTAGGTTTAGTACCAAGTAGTTCTTCGCCCCTGTTTGTGCAGATCAATTTTGCAGTTTAACCAATTCATCTCTCTAGAATATTGATTAATTTGTACCGCTTATCGACAAAATACATATTTAGACTGATAAATGTTGACTCTTCGCGTTCTTACTGAGAAGTAGCAAGAATCCTTCGATAAACGCCAGGCACTTTTAGCCTGATGTTTCATGCCCTTGTGGTTTTTAGCTAAATGCATACATGTACTTAACTATGGCAAATTTCTTTAAACAATTTCCTGTAACAAGTTATTGGTTTTGAGAACCATTGGCAGATCTCCCGCATCATGTTCACACAGACTGTCAGATCAACCGCTAGTTCGAGTCAGCTGACGCGAGGTCTACAGTTTCTACAGAAGCTCGGGTCCTTTATTTGTGTGAAACGGTTTGCTGGCGTGTTCTTGGAGTGTCAAGAAACTAGAAGTTAAACATTTTCTTGCAAAATAAAGGCATTATCATAGCAGGTGATTTCAATAGAAATGAGATTTCGCACAGAATTGTGCCGCATACCTATCTGTCTAAACGTCGTCAGGTATTGATGTAATATGCTTAGCGATTATCCTTAATTAATACCTTGATGTTTACTACGATTATTACAAAATTTACTATCAGCATGAACGTAACGATCTAGAAGCAACGATAAACACATTTTAGTGCTTTGCTTGAAAGCAGGGCTTTTTTCCGTTTGTTGCGATTTGTATAATACAAGCATGATTGAAGACAAGAATTACTACATTGAAGAAATACACATTTTTTTACAAGAAAAAGACCTATATCCTCCAGATCCATACAATTGCACTGCCAAAAAGGAAACTTTACAACAATGAACAGGTGGGGAATACTACAACATTATTAAAAAGCAAATTTAACAATAATAACAGATATATATATATATATATATATATCCTCCAGAGCCACTCATAGTACAGGTTTTAAAATTTAAAGAGCATTGAGACATTGGAATTCTTTTCATGTTGTCATGAAAACATTTTTTAAAAAGAAAGAGAGATCTCAAGCAAAAAAGTAAACTGAATTTGATGCAATCTTTTAAGCAGTTATCTTTTCAGTATATCTCACCCCCAAGATCACAATGTGATGTTGATGACTGACACAAAGTAGTGCTCGACACGATGTGCTGAGAAAATACTCTCAAATACAAAGTAAAAACGTGCAGCTGCTAAGACAATATTACAAAAAGACAAAAATTGTAAGGCCCCAGATTTTTTTAATTTATTGGGTTACCCTGGATTGCATCATAACAAACTTGAAAAAAAATATTGTAGAATTAATTAAATTAAAAATATAATGAACTTTCAAGCGCGTTTTTACTCCAAATTCGTAGGTTTGCTTTATTTTTTTTTTTATAGATTGGGACACTGAACTTGTCAGATCAAAATTCATAAACTTCATCACTGTACATTGAGTGATTTTGAAGGAGAAAGAAATCGAAGTTGCCTTCTATAATATAGATAAAAATCCTTACTCAAATATTTGCATTTTTCAGAATTTTGTGTATATTAGCATTAAAAAGAGGTTTTCACGCTTAAATATTTGGGCAAGAGAAACTAAAATGTTTATTCATGCTCCTTCATAGGTTTTGATTTGATTGTGACTAAATCCAAAGAAGCATTAATCTTGCTTTTGGTTTAATTGCATTCCCTAGAGCAGCCATGAGAATGTGGAGAATTTACCTGGATTGCGTAGAGCATCATGGAGAGTCGGAGAGACAAGAACTTGGGCCGGATCAGCAAGCTCTTCATAGCGTCCAGACACGGCGTCACAATGACGTTCAGGCCGTGGAGAGCCACAAGGACAGACACGACTCGGACAGTGGTCAGGTAAGGGTAAGGATTGTCGTACTCCCACTGGAGAACAGAGAACACACACACATCGTGCAACTTTATAGGGCCTGTCTCTGGTTACCATGGCTTCTTACACAGGGAAAAATGCCAGAATAAACAGACTGAGTAATGTTATAAACCTACCTCCAGTTTCCCCAGTTTTTCGCTTCAGTTTGATTCCTTCCTTCCTTCCTTCTTCTACTTCTTCTTCTTCTTCTTCTTCTTCTTCTTCTTCTTCTTCTTCTTCTTCTTCTTCTTCTTCTTCTTCTTCTTCTTCTTCTTCTTCTTCTTCTTCTTCTTCTTCTTCTTCTTCTTCTTCTTCTTCTTCTTCTTCTTCTTCTTCTTCTTCTTCTTCTTCTTCTTCTTCTTCTTCTTCTTCTTCTTCTTCTTCTTCTTCTTCTTCTTCTTCTTCTTCTTCTTCTTCTTCTTCTTCTTCTTCTTCTTCTTCTTCTTCTTCTTCTTCTTCTTCTTCTTCTTCTTCTTCTTCTTCTTCTTCTTCTTCTTCTTCTTCTTCTTCTTCTTCTTCTTCTTCTTCTTCTTCTTCTTCTTCTTCTTCTTCTTCTTCTTCTTCTTCTTCTTCTTCTTCTTCTTCTTCTTCTTCTTCTTCTTCTTCTTCTTCTTCTTCTTCTTCTTCTTCTTCTTCTTCTTCTTCTTCTTCTTCTTCTTCTTCTTCTTCTTCTTCTTCTTCTTCTTCTTCTTCTTCTTCTTCTTCTTCTTCTTCTTCTTCTTCTTCTTCTTCTTCTTCTTCTTCTTCTTCTTCTTCTTCTTCTTCTTCTTCTTCTTCTTCTTCTTCTTCTTCTTCTTCTTCTTCTTCTTCTTCTTCTTCTTCTTCTTCTTCTTCTTCTTCTTCTTCTTCTTCTTCTTCTTCTTCTTCTTCTTCTTCTTCTTCTTCTTCTTCTTCTTCTTCTTCTTCTTCTTCTTCTTCTTCTTCTTCTTCTTTACAGCATATTCTATACACACACACA
>JAWDGP010006623.1:0-10917 GCA_033675545.1 Elysia crispata
AAAGAACAATGTTTTGTTATTTTTTTCTCTAATTTGCCCTGCACAATGTTTTAATTAAAAAGAAATGCTATGTTATTATTCTCTCTAAATTTCCTCACACCTATAAAAAGCCTGGATAAAAATTTATAAATCAATACTCTACATTCCAAACTCGCACCTTGCTCACACAAAAAAGAGTTATTGTGTGATTTAGACAAGTTGCTAGAGATCACATTCCAGCCGCCAGATGAATATTGCAGGAACTGGTCACTGTCATTATGATATTCCGGTTGACCTGGGTTCCACGCAGTATAGGTGTTGTTCAGAAGCTCTCTGGAATGGTTCCACACAAGGCTACCCTCTGTTTCCGAGTCGCTGGCACCAAGGAAGACATACACCGCGTCTGCGAGAAAAAAAAACATATCTGATGGTGAGATAAAAAAAAAACTTGGAAAATGACCATATAGGTGATGATGATGATGTCTAAAACAATGTTATTGACACTTATGGGAGCAACGACTATAAGATTAGTGTAAGTGATGATTGTAAGAAAGAAATGATGACGATGTAGACACCAATGCTGTTGATAGAATGTTTTAAAAGCATTTAGAGGAAATAAGTAGAAAACCATTGATGGTGGTTGTTAAAATGTGCCAATTATGACTAAGATGTTGATGAATGAAGCAAGGAGGTAACAAATAAGATATTGAAGATAATAACAGGGTTGAGGCTGGGGATACAAAGGATAATGATATGCAAGAAAATGATAATGAACTTTAAAATGACTTCAAGAAAAAAAATTAAAATGTTGAGAGAAACAATGATGGTAAAAATAAGCATCTTAGTTCAAGAAAAGTTCTGGAAATATTTACATACAACTAGTCAGTCTAAATAAGAAAAAAATATATCACCTACATTATGTTGAAAGAACGCTCTATTTAAGTTAAAACTTCTAAGAAACACAGAAATTGGTTTAACTCACCGGCTGTGTCGTTGACATATTTGGCTACCGTGCGAGCTAAAACTTCTGTTTTGGGTTCTGCAAGGTATGATCCGCTGTCTTCACAGGCCGCCTAAGTGTAGAGCAAAACGGCGTAAGACAGAAATAATAGAGAGGGTTTGAAGGCGGAAAATGAAAAGCACTATAACTTAGGAAGAAAATAAACAAATATCCCAAAAATTTGTATCGCTAAAGGGTCCTCAAAAAAGCAAAGCTTCTTTCTTTTCAAATTTAAAAGAATTCCACAATAAGAAATGAAAAATTAGATTTCAATTTTGAATAGTTTTCTACAAATTTGATAATTTATATGCGTTTTTAGACTTATTAAGCACTTTGAAAAATATTGTGATCTGTAAAAGGGGTCGGATTTACAGCTCTCTATCACAAGTCAAGTGTATGAACTTAAACTCACTTGAAGTCGTGCATAGCACCAGCATGTCTTTTCTTTTCGTACTTGAATTCCATCCCATCTCTATTTACGAGTTACTTTTAAAAAAAAATCTATTAGTTTCTTTTTTTATCAAAAGTTGTTCTATACCGTCTTCATGATCAATGCAACTAGGGTGATACTCTTCAGGGTTAAAGTTATGAGATGTCCAAAAATTGATTAATTAAGCCATATGGTGAGATAAGACATACTACTTTATTTATTTGATTACCTTTGCAGCGTCCCAATCTGTAACATTGTGATGGATAGTGAAACATCGACCAGATGAGAACACACCGATACACTCTTCTGTAAGATCTTGAAGAATGGTTACAATCATTACTAAATATCTATATATGCAAATGAAACTCTTTAGGTAAAATTTATAAATAAAAAAAAATATTCATGAAATGAAACATATGTATCCTATCTCCTCAGCATGTGCTAGTAAAAATACATTATCGTTTTCATTAGAAAATCTTTTTGAAATCGGAAAAAAACGTGTATGAAATCATCCCACTAGACTACTATTGACCTATTGAGAATTGCTCATATATTGTGGATTCATTCTGAAGGACTATAACTTCATACGGATTGTGCTCTTCTGTCTTCGTTTTTGAATAACCCCTCGGCTTTCTAATTATCTTTTCTGCCCCTCCGTTTCTCTATCTCTCTCACTTTCTCTCTCACTTTCTCTCTCTCTATGTTAATCTTTCTCTTTCTCTCTCTCTCTCCCTCTCTCTCTCTCTCTCTCTCTCTCTCTCTCTCTCTCTCTCTCTCTCTCTCTCTCTCAATGTATACATATCCGTCTCTTCTCTCATTCTGTAATATTCAGTTATATTTTCCCCTTATTTTTTATCCGTATCGCTCTTTGCATTGCGTTTCTGAATCTCTGTGTTTCGTTGTTAGATTTTCTAACTACCCACTTATCTTCGTCGCTAGTTTTCATTTTCTCTCTATCTATTTTTCTCAGTTTCTTTTACTCTCTCTGTGCTTATTACACATATAATTTTCCTTTCATTCTATTTTACTCACTTTTTTTTTCGATTATATTTTTTTTCTTTTATTTCTTCCTATCTCCAACCTGCTTGACTCACTTCTTTGGCAGACGAACCCAGCAGCATGAGATTTTGACACAACCTGCCACGCCCAGCTAAAACTTCCGTTCATCACCACAGCAGATTCGGAGGAAAATACTAGGGGTTGGATATCACCATTGACCCAGTTCCCTGCCGTGACAGATTCACCAGTGCTTTGCCACTTGAAGACACTGTCGAGCTGGGTGAGACCTAACCATATATCGCTAGCTGGCTCTGGATTCATACATTGATTAGTAAAATGGAAATGTAACAACATGAAAATGTTTTGAAAAATTAAATATATATCCAAATCAATAAACAAGACAATTGAAAATCCATTTAGCACGGATCTACGGATGCATTGTTACAAACATAAATAGCAACATAACAACATATAAACAAAAGTTCATTAATCTTAACTATGAGTTATAACGTTAAATTTAAAAATGATCATAATTTTTTTTTATAAAACTTTATACTTTCTCACAAATAAGAAACAAGATCGACAAATTAAATGACAATAACATGATTAAAATAAATTACTGATAAAATAGTGGATAATTAGAAGACGGAACTTTTTTGAAATGGTCACACAAGACTTATGACGCACACACTCTTAAGTGTCTCTCACCGAAGTTCCAGTTGGCAACCTGAGTCATGTGTGACACGAATCTTTCTGTGCTCGGTTCTGCAACTTTTGCTTCCCGTTTCTCGCAATTAAGCTGGTTTTTCATCAAACAGAAAAGCAGCAATTTGTTTGTTTCTTAGCATAAAACTCTGAATGTGAATGACATTTATGACAACATTTTTCCATAAAGTGTTGAAATCGGGTTTGTTTTCTAATAATGCTTGTAAGTATAATATGTCTGTTTCACAGACATCTAATAAATTGGGACTTTTTCACTTATTTTTTTTAAAGAAAAAATGGGACCTCAGTGATGTCAGAATGATACCATTTCAAGGTTTGTTGTTTTAACTACTTGTGATAAAAAAGGTTGTTTTTTTTATTTTTTACGCACAATGTCAAACATTTTAATGAAATAGAAAAAAGAAGCCATTGACTCAATTGCTATTTTTACAACATAAACGACATTTTTACGAATAAATGATTACCAAGTGCGAATTTATTACATACTTAACTGATTTCGCAGCGAACAGGTTTATCAAAATATCTTTTTATTAATAATTAAATAAAGTGGAACTTGAGATCAATGAACTATTATTTGGATAAAACAATAATAAAGATCTATCAAAGAAGTAAAAAAAAAAAACCTCATCAGTCTTGTCCGATAAAAAGTCCTTTAAAATGTTTTTTTTTTCTTTTGATCCGTATCCGCAGCCCACTTTGTTTAACACAATAAGCGCTGCTTATGAAAGAAAGTTGCACGTCGTTGAAAAAAAACAATATAAAAGTTTACTCATTTTAATCCTTTTCTCATCAAACTCAGCATGAAGTAATTCATTGTATTGTGATCCTTTCATATGGAAGCAAAACTCAAAAAAGAACATCTCACCGTGGCATCCTCTAAGGTCATGTGTTCAACAACTGGGAGGAAACAGTTGCTGTCATAGTACTCGCCCCCAGGTAGGTACACATCACACGGGTTTCCTGCACCTGCTACAAGACCAAGAAAACACTTTTGAACCGTTTGAAATTTTTCTTTTTCTTTTAAATTGAAGAAGTAAAGCGTAAGAAAATAATTAAAAAACGATAGCAAGTGTAAAGACCAGCGGTGCTGTGCTATTTGACCAGGTAAATTTTGAGTTCCTACAAAAGGATGATTCAAAAAGTAAACAATAGATGATTGTATAAGTTTCTACAAAAGCATCATTCAAATAATACGTTGAAATTTGGAATAATCCGAGGGAAAGATGAATAGGGAGAAATAAAAATAAAAGTTTAGAGGGATAAAGAAGAGAAAGAGAGGAAGAAAGGCACTTAAACAATTTAAAGACTTACTTTTGTGTAAATGATTGTGTGAAGATTCAAAAGGGTAAGAAACGAGTAAATCCAATAAATCTCTGTTAATATTGGCCAGGAAACAATAGGCGGATAGATGTCTATGCCTTGATTTGTGATTTATGGTGTAAAGGCTTTGATAGAGTGAGATTGAAAAGGAAGAGAGAAAGACAAGAGTAAGAAAAAGAGTATAATGTGAACGTTAAAAAGTATGAAAAGAAATAATTAATTTTTAATTCAACTTTGAGTTTGATAGTATCGACTCTGTGATCATATTATAGTTTTGCCGTAACAGTAACATTTTAAGATCTTCCTTTTTGTAATACTTACCCACAAAGTAAATCAAGACAAATGAAACACTTTTTGCGCCATGTTTTCCAACGAATAACTATAATTTATATGACAGTAAATCTCAAGATTAATGGTCACACAGATGACTTTTTTTTTAACTTTTTTGCTTTCATTTCCCATTTCATTTGGTTGTAGATAGTTTTACAAGAATATTTTATTCTACCTGTTGCGTACTACTTTTAGGCTTCTTTAAAACAAAAGTCATTCAATTAACATTTACTCACCAATCTGACAAATGAAGCTGAGACTGCGTCCACAACTCTTTGTCGTGAGTTCCGTAGCGGAGTTCATTGCAAGACAAATCGCTGTTTTTCCTTTGTTCGATTTAATTGTCACTTGTAAGGACACATTCTGTTGATCGCTGAGCCACACCAAGTTTGACCCGCCATCGGGGTCCCAACCTCCCAGCCACACTATGGAATTCCAGTATCATAAACGATTCATATGTTAAGCTTACCTAAGTTTTGTATGGAACTTATTTTGTACACTTTTTCAGTAACTGTTCCTAATGGTACTGAAAGTAACGCTTCTAACAAACCAAGTAAAGTGCGAAGAAAACAAAAAGTACATGATGTTTAGCATTGAAGTGGAATCCTACTATTGTAAAGGACACAAACAATGTTCCGTTTGAATGCTTTTATTTAAAAGTTAATTATTTTTTTATCTGAGGCTGTAGATAATGGAAATTTATCTAACATTTTCAGAAACGAAACTATCATAGATCATAAACAGATCAAAATCTGGGTCCAAGTAAAATTGAAGGCAGTGGAAGCCTGACTCCAAGATTTAAAAATTATTTTCAAAAACACAATTATATCTTATCCAAAAAAAAATAAAGAGAGAATACCATGATACAAATCAAGTTCTCTTGTTATTTAAATACGATGTCTTATGTAGTGTGTTTGACTATAGGTGCTAGGTTAAAATTCTCGCTGTGCCAGAAGCACGGTATAAGCCTTGCAAGATTTAACAAAAACGCTCATCGGGATACCTCATCTCGCTCAAGTTATTAAATGAACGTAGAATTAGCGGGAGCAGTGAAAGATATTGCCCCAATTGGATGAAAGGAGATACCATTAGTTCAGATAGGAATCTGTTTGGAAATCTGTGGGTGTGTCTTTGTAAAAGGTTTCGGGCATAAAAGTGGGAAAGGCGTCTTCAAAAGCTGTTATATGTTGTTGTTTTTTGGTGTTTGTTTGTTGTTGTTTTTTCTAGATTTTAATGATATACTAACATTTTGAAAATGATATAAAGTTAATACACCATGAACAAGATGACATTTGAATTTAAATATCATTTAGTTAGAAAAGAAATTCCTTAAAGATATGAAATCGACGTCCATGACGTGGTTTTGCACATTGTAGGTTTTCAAACTATATGCACCCACCAGGTCCTATGTCAGAAGAGAGAGTTCTGGCTGCGTCTATCTGTTGTGGGGTTCTCGTCTCCGCAAGCGTCGCTCCCTCGGCCTCACAGGCCTCCTACAGTAAAGCAACAAGATTATTAGGACAGACTCATAATGAAGGTCTTGGTAGCTTTCTACAGTAAAGAAACAAGATTATTAAGACAGAGTCATAATGAAGGTCTTGGTAGCCTCCTACAGTAAAGCAACAAGATTATTAGGACAGACTCATAATGAAGGTCTTGGTAGCTTTCTACAGTAAAGAAACAAGATTATTAAGACAGAGTCATAATGAAGGTCTTGGTAGCTTTCTACAGTAAAGAAACAAGATTATTAGGACAGACTCATAATGAAGGTCTTGGTAGCTTTCTACAGTAAAGAAACAAGATTATTAAGACAGAGTCATAATGAAGGTCTTGCTAGCTTTCTACAGTAAAGAAACAAGATTTTTAAGACAGAGTAATAATGAAGGTCTTGGTAGCTTTCTACAGTAAAGAAACAAGAATTATTAAAACGGAGTCACAATAAAAGTCTTGGTAGCTTGATGAGTATTGTTACAGTCAGTTAAACTATCCAGACCATTTTTATTATTTTTTTTTTTTTGGTCTGGCTATCATTGAAGCGTGCATGGAAGAGGCTGCACTTGTAATAACGGAATAAAAAGAAAATTTTACACAGAAACAACAGATAAGCATTTTGTATTTTGGCGCAATTCTATTCTTGCATTTATCTATCTTTTTTCCATCTATCTCTTCATCCATCCATCTATAGTATATCTAAACATATAAAATACACACGTATCTTAATACTCATCAATTCATCCCTTTATCTCTTAGCTCTGATAGTAGAAACTACGCAAATTGTGTTATTCTAAACCTATACCATACTAAGCAAGTAACCTCTTCTTCCATTTTTATTCAATCGTTTCTGAAAGACTCAGCTTTGTTTACCTGAGATCTGCCGAAGGTATTGAGCTGATCAAGAAACTTGAAACACTTGCCATCTCCAACATACACAGATCCAGACCAGAAATAACACGGGTCAAATATTCCTGGCTCACAAGAACGGACAGTGGATAAAAGGTATTAATAACGAAAAGTATAGGATACTTCGCTAACTTGTCAGTTCTTGTACCCACACAGATGACCTGCCGGGTCTAACAGAAAGCGGACGATTAAAACTGCAGCAATTCCATTTCGAAGGACATTTCAGATTAAACAATGTTTTAAATACCATTGATTTCTATATAGCTTAAAACGGATGGAAGCAAGGTGTGTCTGAATAGTCAAGTATATCTCAGAAAATTTTCATGTTTATAAAAAAGGACTAAAGAAGGGTAATTTATTTATCGTAGTGAAAATAAGGACACGAAGATGGATATTTCAATTCATGAAAACAACCATGACAGGAATTTTTTTTTCCTTGTGAACGGTTCTACTCATATCGATTCCAACTATTTCCTTTTTCATTGACAAAGATTTGCTTATAATATTATCTTTATTACCTTCACCTGAAATCTCTTGAAAACCCGAAAGTAAAAGTAAAACTAATGTTATTTCCATAATGCAGCCCTGTAAGCTGTAAATGTGAAAATGATACCAATATTCCTCTATCGCCAGTAGATATTTATCAGATCTGCATCTTCTTTAAATGCCTAAGGCAAAAAAAAAAAATCGATAAGATATATTTATATTGATTTTGTCGTAAATTCATGCACGCATTTTATATTGACACGCATTGTAAAAAATAAAAAAGGAAAGAAGTTGCTTTTGTTGTCCAATATTCTTGTGCAAGTTCTCAATAGTTTTGGTCATTTGTCACAGACCTTGCAATAATGAAGCTGTAACAATGGTCCATTATTGACTAGAACTGAACTATTCATGCCGTGCTAGAGCGCATGGACTCCATGAAATTGACGCATTATACGGTAAACAAAGCTATATAATATATTTAACGGTTTGTCTCACTTTAACTGCAGATCATTTAAGAAACTATGGCATTTCAAAGACTCGATAACTTGTTCTTTTTTTTTCTTCTTTGCATTATTGCACACCGTAAAACGACGTCTCAAATCCACAGCATTTTCCAAGCTCTTTACAATGGCATACAGGATACTTTAGTCTATAAATTATTTTGGTGTAAAAGACTAAGTGAGTGCAACCCTACAAGAGACTCACTTGTAAAGAAACAGACAAATGTTTTCTTTAGCTGATACTTCGTTTTTCCCCTTATTTAATCTTACATTTTTTATTGATAATTTTTTTTGGATATATTGATTTTCATTTTAATCCCAAGGATCATTAGTCAACAGCAGTTGTCTATGAACAACAGAGTATATTCATTAAGGTTTAAATACCCTTTGTTTATCTGCTACGCTGCCATGGCGTCTGCAGAGTCAGTCTCAGTATTTCAGTTTCAGAACACAATGTCTCAGTATGAGGGCCTTGTTAGTTTTTACTGCCGCGAGACTTTAACGTAATTATAGAATGAAATCATGGTGCATAGAATGAGCTCTTACCTGATCCCGTTAGTCTGGTATAGAGGTAGAATACATTGGGGCCAGTCATGTGATGGAACCTAGAAGCAGGTAACTTCAGGTCTAAGATATCACCAGGCCACTGTAGGTTTATTATTTCTTGGTGCCACGTCACAGCTTATTGAGGACATACATTTGTCTCGACTTATTAAATACTCACTTTTTTGTGCTTTCGTTCTGCTGTTTTTAACGTGGGCTGTTATATTAGTTTTGATCTCAACAAACTTCCTTTACATGACAATTTGCCTAAAACAGGTACCCTACCAGCTTTTTTCCTGGTCAAGATATGTAAATCTACAACTTGCAAGGTTAATTTTTAAGTGAGATTTACGTCAACATTTTTCCACAACGCACAAAAGTTGAGAAACTATGATAATTTTACCTTAATCAAGGCCTGAAATCGACCCCTTTCCGCTTTAGACATAGGCCTGAGGAGATTATTCAAACTGACATTTTTTCATTATTATAATTTTTTTTAAATCACTGAAATAACATGAGACATCCGCAAACTTATTCTGAATCTGTATTTAAATACTATAATCCAAAATAGAAAAAAAAAAAAGATGCACCTGATGTCAATTCTTTCCATACAGACCTGGACCTAGCTAGATATCTAGATCTGGTGCGTCTGATTTAAACACCCGATATATAGTGACTATAGAGTGGTCTAGTTTACTTGAAACAACTAGTGTTAGACCTAGATATTTAGAAAGTATGTTCTCAATAACGTGAAGAAATATAATCAACGGAGAAAGCCAGTCTCATCAATGCCTAACCTGCCCTATGCATTAGAGGCACTATATTGAAGATCTAAGTCTAGGTTAATGACGTTATTTTCTACAATGCAATTAAAGTCATTTAGTTGTATAGTAGAGTCAACTGAAGAGCAGACATTACAGATGATTTAATAATTGTATTTTGTTTATATTATTTGTCTCCAAACAGTTTATTACTATAACGGAAAAAATATAAACTTTTAATGTAAGATATAGGGAGAAAAATCTGTTGATTACTTTGCAAATTTTTCGAAACAAGAAAAGCTAAAACAAAATAAAACAAATACGCACACTTTCTCTCACAAATTTCTTATGTATTTTAATATTGTAGACAGTAAGACGTGAAAAAAATTGTGCAAACTTTCAAAAAAGACGGTGTGATGAAAATAATTATAGTTTTGTAAATTTAAGAAACTTTTCTACACAATATTCCACCAAAACACGCTTGCTTATAGCCTAGGGAAAAAAAGTGTCCATCTTTTTTTTCCAAAACTATTATAGCGTCACAGAAAACCTACGAAAATACGCGGGACATGCTAATTATCTAAGGTGATGAAAAGATGTTTAATTTCTAGTGATTTATTTTCTTATCAATAAACTGGGATTTTATAGACTTACAAAATCTATCCTTAAAGAAAGTGTTTGATAATATGACAGTTGGACTTTCTTTTGCAGCAGAAAGTGTTGAGAGTGGTTGAGGATTTTTTTTTTTTTTTTTTTTTAGCTCAAGGTATATATAGTAGAATCCAATGAAACAGAATTTACACGACTTATTTTATATGAACTGAAAATCTTTCTTTTTTTCATGGCTCTTTTTCAGTTTGATTCATATATTTATAGACCATCGTCGAGTTTTAAGTTATTTGCGGACTCCATCTGTCCACACTCCAACCACGGTCGAGAAAAAACAAAAACAAAAAAACCGAATTTCCGGCACTTACTTTATCGCCGAACACAAAAAGGATTGTATTAAATCTCATAGATGATTAGAAACTTGCTTGAGACTTGTCGTATCCTGTTAAGACATCGAAAGTCGATTAGGACCGGCTTCTTTCATTCCTGTAGTTCACGTTAACAATGATGAATAGGACAGGGGTATGGGGGATCTGCTCTTCTTCATATAGTCAATGTTTATTTCTTTAATTGCGCAGTGGGCAGTTTGACGTTCCTTCCCTCCATTAGTCCCGGTAGAACCCGCACCCTCTTAAAGGAAATCCCTCTAGGAGAGCACTATCTAAACAAAGTGAACGGTTTGGTGTCCCGTAAGGCGGAGCGTGAAGCACCGCAACACCACTACGGCAACTCCCCCAGCTGCGCTGGCACAACCGTATTGGCTTGCCATTCCGCCGGACCCTGTCCGCAACGCCGAGAGGGGGGTCTTGGTACTTGGGCAAACCTTGGTCTTCA
>JAWDGP010006626.1:0-22500 GCA_033675545.1 Elysia crispata
GTGCAGACAGACCACATTGGAAATGCAAAAATATGACTCTATCTTTTCAATTTTTTTTATATATCTAGTGAAAAAAGCTATCTTTAAACAATGATTGAAGAGACATTTTAAGTAGATTTATATTAGAGCCGTGCGTAATCTATGTCAAATATCGGAGCTGCAGGTGTCTTCCTTGTTTTGTAGATAGCTCCATCAACTCCATTTTTTGGGTCCTGTCCGAATGTGTGCATATATCCAAGGTCTTTTTTTGTTATAAGCCTTTTCCCTTCGTTTTTTTAGTATTAAAGCTGCGTTATCTCCAAAACACAAAAAAAAATCCAAACTTTTCAGACAACTGCAAAGTGAATAAATTCTAATAATATAATTTAAAAAAAAATCCGTTTGTCTTTTTAAATATGTTTTCTCGTTTATCTTATATTCTAAAATGTTAAGGTTTTATCTATATATCAAGAGATAGTGAACATGTGTTACAGATTTATGGCGTTCTTTTTAGGTGTTGAGGCTGTTATTAAAACGCTTGGCACGAGAGAAAAATTGACATTTTATTCAAGGAACTGATTTTACAAGGGCTGCTGATAATGTGAGCCTTAGTTTTAGGTTTAGCAGTCTAAAAACCTAAACTATTGGAAGTGGCTGGTTAGTCAGAGCGATAGGTGGTTTACTGATCGTCACAGTGTAATATTTCGACACCCTTTTTGTAGTCCTTGTTACTCCGATATATAAGGTGGCAGAATTTGGCCGTGCGGTTCGCCATAAACAGTAGCTAGTTAAATTTTAGTTTTTTTTCCTCAGTGAATTCAAAATAACAAGGCAGCGAGATAGATAGATAGATAGAGAGAGAGAGATAGAGAGAGAGAGAAATAGAGAGAGCACAAAAGAGAAAAGGAGGAAAATGAATAGTCTGTGTTGTAAAGAATATGAATAGAAGAAAAAAAAAGTGTGATTTAGTGAAAGTGGAAAAAAAGGAGAGGAAATAATAAAAAGAATGAAAGTAGAAAGAAGTCGGAAAAGAAAATACATATGTGAGCGATTTATTAATTCGATAAAAACCTGTTTTTAAAATTGGAAAATGGGTGAAATATAGAGTAAATAATAAATATAATAAGGGAGAGAGAAAAAATGGTGAGAAAGAGATGAGGTGAGTAAAAAACACGTAAGTTATTCTTATGCGTGTATTTGATTTAAAGACAGGTTTTATAACTTTGTTAACTAAAAAGGACTTAAAAGTCTGCAGGGACATGGAAAGTAAAACTGAAACTATTTCTAAATTTAATGATATAAAAAAAGCAAAGCAAACCAGTGACGATCCTATGCATACACTTCTCATTAAATACCACACATAACTTAACTGGCTTTTGAAGACTCATTTCCTCGACAGATGATTATAAAGTCTTTTCATCTTCGTTTCTTTTTCTTATCTCAATGAATCTGGTACATTGAGGAGAAATCTGACTTATTTCCGTTTTACTGAGATTGTTTATTGAAGACCTTTAAATTAATTATTTAATTTATTTTTTGTGTTGTATGAATGTCACTTTTAGAACATTTTCGTTTAGAGAAAATCCGCTATAAATATTATTTAAACTGAACACATATGTTTGTCACCTTTAGTAAAAAAATGAAGTTTGCGAAAAAATTCTAAAAGATTTCATTTTGTATTTTGTTAAAGATCTAGATATTAAATTCCTAAAAGGTAAAATGTATACAAATTCTCACTCTTTTTAAAAGCAACAATCGATGAATCTTGAAAAAAGATAAATAGACTTAAACAAACGTAGGTTTCTTTATCAATGATCTGTATCATTTATTGCCTCGCTTTCGCGCATAAGTATATAGCAGGTATCTATGAGTTGTATTGCAGATTGTTTTATTGATATTTTGAATTCTTTAAAAATAAATGTAGTTCCCAAGTATAACCCTGCACCAGCTGCAAATGCCGTTGATGATTTAAAGTGTTGATTTGGTGTAAAAGGCTGTGGCTTGCGTCTAGCTCTCTTCGCCTGGCCGGCTAAAAAAGAACTATTTTCGTGTTGTTGTTTTTAAAATGCCTCTTGGATTTTGTACTTTATTATCTGTTATCTGCCGTAGTCATCTATTGTGATTTAATTTTCATATTATTTTTAATCATAGATCCAGCTGTATCAAGAATATATTTTAAAGTAAATCGAAACTTTTATTTGCATTGCACCTCGTTGTTTTTACACATAAAATTGCAATCAGTTCTAATATTTATAGGTGTCGATAAAATCTCAGACTGCGGGTATAGGTTTACTGACTGCAGCTTTTGAGCACTGCCTTGAGCGTTTCGACCCACAAAACTAAGAGTACTTAGCCAGGTCTTGTGACAGTACATGAACTGTTGGAGATTGTTGACAGTTTTAAAAATGAAAGTTTTGTAGCAACTTTAAATATATGGGTATCTACCATTTTCATTCAGTTGTCTCATACTTCTATATTATATGATAATCATGTGCATTCACATACCAATTTTATATTTTTCACTCATTAAGCTCCTATGTATTCTCTATCAATTCTTTTGTGAATCATAATTTTATATCAAGTATATATATATATATATATATATATATATATATATATATATATATATATATATGACCCATTGCCAAATAAGGCATATCTGTATACATCACTGCAGTACTTGAGCCATAACGTTATGTCTAAACCACGGTTCTATCTATAAGTTGGCACATTTATTAAAATGTAAATAATCAACAGACATGCACAATTTCATTTTCATTGATCAATTGGTTTTTATTTTACAGACTTCCAAACTATGAAATCGATACTAAAATCGACCATGAAAATCTATCATGAAATAAACCTTACAGGAAACTGCACTCCAAAATCAATTTAAGAAGGCTTCAAAGGTTACTTTTCTCTCCTGAGACATTGGAAGGAGTGTAGCCATGGGTTTCAATGCTTTTTTACTGAAAAAATCGTTGATTATGTCTTACGGGTGTTTTAAAAATTCCTAACTGAACGTAAGATTTTCCCGTCAAATACACCTAGGTGTTTGAATCTACCAAAGTCTAATACATGTTTAAGAAATTATTTTATTTTAAACCATGGCGAGGAATTCATTTGGGTTGAAAAATAATCTTAAAGCCCGAAAAAATAAGTGGTCGGGGGTTGAGTCTAGTCTTATTATCGCCAAAGTGCATTTTCGTGTCAAAAACCGTGACGAAAGTTATGCGAAAAAAAACAAAGCGGACGAAATATTTACAACCTCATTTTTCAAATGATAAATTATCTGGATATTTCCTAATTTTAAGAGTTTAAAGTTATATAAAAAAGAGATAAGTTGTTTTAAACGTCCGTTCGCCTTGTCGGATATTACTTTCGAAAAAAGATCTCTCGAGACACGATGACCTTTCGCATTTTTTGCGTCAAACTAAGAACGGCTCTTGAGGTTTAGTCTGACCGGTAGATATACCCTGCAAAACATCGCATTCAAAGTCTCTTAAATCTATCTTCACAGGTGAGTTCTGTTTAACGATAGTTTTTTTTTTTTTTATTTCGCTATGACTTCTTTTCTCTTTTCATAACATTAACTTGTTTTTGGATAACTTACTAAAGAGTCAAGAAATTGAATATACTGTCATGGCGTCTCACTCGTCATTTTTGTGTAAATTACTTGGAAAATGTAGATCTAGATAATTTATCTCAAGAAAAAGCATCCATCAAGTTCTGCATAGTCGTATTCTTTGTAACTTGGAAAGTATTTATATAAATTTTAGGTTTTTCTTATTGTTCTCACAAATATTAGGATCTTCTCTCACTTAACACGATTTGACAAGATTGTTTTCATGTCCAACCATATTTTTCGGAAAAGTTTTGAAAAGGTTCAGATTTAAAGAAAAGTCATGGCTTTTTTTAAGAAGTATCGACAATAAAGCTGAACAGTTCTCCTAATCTTTTGAAATTTATGCTTAGTTTTAGAGCCAACATGTTTGTGCATTTATTAGAGCTGTGAGATAACTTTTACAAAATTCAACAGGAATAACTTCTTTGTCAATTTGTGTAAGTTTGATAGATCTAGATCTAGTTTTTGGAGAGGTGGCTTTTATATCTACATATGTTACGCTAGTTAAAGGTTTAACGTAAATATGCTGACAAACTTTCCCAAATTGCTACAGGAAATTGTTTTCTTTGAAGCTGATTTGGCTAAATTAAGCAAAATGAAAATTATAAATATCTAGATCTAGATCACAATGCAAAATCCATATATAAAAAAATTGTATCAGTTTATGACAGGAAAGAATTTGTTTTTAACTCATTCAAGGGTAAGATTGTGTAAAAAATATAAGAAGCAGGACAAATGTGCTTGTCTTTTTGTGTAAGTGAACCAATTCCAAGAACAGTAAATAAATTATTATATTTTCTCTCCATTTTTATAAAGTGCGCCAGAACAGCAACTAAATTTTAATGTTTAAATATTGATAACTTAAAGAAGGTTTTCAACAATCTAGATCTACATCTAGGTGCAAACTTTCAAAGGATTTAATCTATAGAGCACTGTTTTCATCATGCCAGATAGCCACCATTCCTGAAAGTAGTGAATGCTCCATTTTTTGGAAATTAAGTTATTATTTTCAAATATTATTTTTTAAAGTTTATTATATTAGTTATTGGAATTAAACAGCGAGAGATTTGAATGTTTTAAGTACTGGTATTGGTATTTTCTTATGTTTTTGAAAAACTGTTTGGGAGTAGTGGTCCAGTTGCATGCTTATTTCACAGTCTAGTTTTATTTTCTATGCATAAAATGAAATTATTTTTATAAATTAATAAAAATCCACACACCGGATACTGTTTGCTGTTAACACTAAACTATTTACACTGTTTCCCAAGATGAAATCTATGCAGCTACCTCTTAATTGGACAATATGTCCAATATAATAATGGTTTATCACTCAAGACAACTTTTACCAAAATAGAAGGAGAATTTGAACAATTTTTTTATCATCCAGATAGCAGATGATATCAATTATGCAGCAGACAATAATACAAACCCTTTAAAGCGGTTACCAGTGCTGGTAAGAATTTTATTAAAATTTTCCTCTTGAATAATCACTCAGCATTATTTTTTGTCTAGTTATTATGAATACTATTATATTTACCCTTTTGACAAACAACATTTTTTGTCTTGAGCACTAGTAATCAAAAGGTCAAGGGTTTTTTTCACTTCCATCTATTCTTGTTAAGTGTAGCAGTTATTATTGGTATTTGTTAGCATCATGTATAATAGTTATCCATTTTAGACGTTTCACAATGAAAACAGCTCTACTCCACCTATAGTAAGAGCACCACAGAAAATTAAAAGGACAATTTTTATACTATAAAATCCCTTTATGCACATAGATTTCCATTTCTTTTTATAAAAAAGCAAAGAAAAAAAACATAACTTGGAGGAGAAATAATGTAGACTTGACTCCTTTTATTGTTGTTGTTTCAGTTTGTACTCAAGTGTTATTAGTCATAAGGCTAAATAGAATCTAATCCCTATTTTCGTCTCTAGAATTGCTGTTGCATGATTTTAGATTTGTCTTTAGAATACAATATAGGCATATCTTTCAATAGTCTCCTTTTTTTCTTTTTCAGTGAACAGTTTTTTATGAATTTATGGCCAAACAAAAAGAAGTTTGTTCGTCCAAAGAAAACAGCCAATCATGAGGCAGAATACCGTGCCAGGCTAAAGACAGATGCTGAAAATGGGCAGCCTATTGCTTGAAGTAGAAATTACCGGTAAAATATTGTTGGGGCAACATAAAGCAGAAGCAGGAGAAGGAGGAGCAAAATATAAAAAGCAGTATGACTATGAGAATCATTTACATTGTAGTTGTGAAGCTGAAATTTTAATTTTATCTGGTCGCTTTTTCTTTAGTTGAGTCTACAAAATATGTTTGTTGATATTGTTTATAGAAATGCATAATATATGATTCAAATTTAAGGTGGTACCCTGATACCTGAAGAAAAATTTTTCTTCAGTTCTGTTAACACTTTTGACTTGACTCATATGATTTGAAGTTTTTAGAATTGACTTATCATCGAATAGTGGTTGCTACAAGGCTTCTCATTTTATCTGGTTTGCAAGACATAATACATGTTTAGGTGTCAATGGAAAGTCCAATTTAAACACAACTCATCAAGAACATTTCTAAATGCAAATTAGAATGATGAAAGGCCAATTTAAATGCATCTGATGCTTTATGTCATGAATGAAATTTTATTCTTGGTGGATAGTATGAAAAAATACTTAAGTGACCAGTTTGGTGTATGCATAGTTCAATCTCATTTGTTTTAAATGCATGTGTACTTTATAAAATCATATTTTAAATAGGAGTTGTAAATTTTTATACTATAATCCTAGCAAATGTATATGTTTACAAAAAGGCCCATTCTTTGCAACTTTTTTAAATGAAGGGGAAATATCAAAGTGGATGAAGTGATCATCATTATTTCTACCTTTTTTTCCGTATGACATACATCTCCTCTTCTTTGAATTTTATGAATTATATGTCCACTGCTTGGAAAGTACTAATGTGTGCAAAATGCTTTACCTCTTTACATTTTGTTTGCTTTTTTACATATATCTTTTGTGTTTTTTTTTATAATGGTAAAGTATAATGAATAGAAGGATACAAATAATTTTAAACACATTCCCAAACAATACTCCTGATGGATAGGCAATTTTAGACTAAAGAAACATTACATGTAGTGCTTGATGATAAATTTATGAGTCTGTGGAGTACTTCCAAACAGTACGGGGTCTGATATTCTTCATAATATACTCTTACAAAATATAATCCTTAAAAGAATTATTTATATATATATATATTTACAATTAAGAGTGTTTTGACTATGAGCTCTTGAAAAAGATGTTTTTTTTCGTGTTATTTTACTTATCAAGGACAATTTCTGGCTGGAATGAAGAATAAACATCTTATTTAAGCTTTTTTCCTATATTAAAAGATTATTGCAACGTTTTTTCGCTTTAAGTGTATCCAAAATATGATTATTTTTAGAGTAAAATATATATAACTCCGTTTAAATATTGCGTAATCAATCAAGGGTAATAACTCTGTCAACACTGAAGTACTTATATAAAAAGTATATAATATCTTTAACAAAGGTCTATACTACAACTTTGCTTCTTTGAGTTATATAGAAATGTCTATAACTTTCAAGATAAAGGCATGTCATATGGGTGTAAAATCTTGATAGATCTAAGCTACCTGTATTTGGCAATGGGTCATATACACGAAATTCAAAGATAATTTTACGTAGGCGATTCACAGGAAAAAATATAAAATTAAACCACCAATTTAATGTGACTTGTCGAAAAAAAAATAGCATCCTTAAAAAAAAAAATCTTGTATTTCTCTCAACAATAACATTCTTTACTCACCATTAATGTGAAATCGCCTCGCAACTCCGATATCTCATTTAGGGTAAACTAAAGTGAACGTTGTATCACTCTTGGGTTCGAGAATGACGGATTAAAGATACTTTAGGGAAATATCATCGGACAGCTATTTACAAAATGCCTCATAAAACAAAAATCAGGCCCGCAAAAAAGAAGTTTCATAGATGAAGATCTCTACTAACTAGGACATGGTCTGTTCAAGAAATTCACCAAGAAACAAAATTTACACTCACCCATTTATTTTGGTACACAAAGAACAGATTCAATCTGCAGTGGATAAAATAAAGTGACTTTGAGACGGTAAATTCATCAGATATTTTCTCTTTCTATGATAGTTTCATGTGTGATACTTTGATTGAGTTGAATAAAACAAATATTGCTTTTCTTAGAAACAGTCTGCGAGATCCATAGTTATGGACCAGATTGTGGAGAATAGTGCAGCCCCTACTGTGGGGGTCCTAACAAAGCATGCGACAGAACAAATGGTTCTTGGAACTTTAAATGTCTGGAAGGATATAAAAAATCAACATACTAATAAAACCTTAACAATAACCGTGCGAAAAATTTTTCATTTTAGAATCAAAACACCATTCAAAACATTTAACTATGAATTGTAGAACTACTTTTTTATAGAGATAAATAAGGATACGCATTTTCGCGCCTAACAATGAATGCCCCATCTTTTTTTAAGTTTGTGAGAACAAAACGTTTGGAGTAAATTTTTTAAGTGAATTGGAATTATCACAAACATGACAGATTCTCAAAAAAAAACTAACCCCATGAAACATTGAAGATTAATAGGTATTTTTTTTCAAATTAAAGATGAATATTTTTTGTACATCCTAATTATGATTGTTATAAATACCTAGAAAATTTTAAAAGCTGTTCTCTAATAGAGCAAAGTCATTTTTCGAATAGTTTATGGATATATATGCATGTAGATATTTGAATTTAATAATGAATGACATGAGAAAAAAAATTTAGAAGTTATTTTCAAACTTTATAGTCATAATACTTTAAAAAAATTAATTAAAACAATACTAGTGCATAATTTTAATGCTTTCAAAAAAGGAAAAAAAGAAAAAAAAACCCAGGAAAATAAGGAAGGAAAAAAATAGAAGAAACATTTAAGAATATAAAAATTATCCATTTATCTGCTTCAAACTCAGAGTTTGGGATCTAGTGTGCCCTTCAATTCCGTATTCATGTAAAGAAGCACCTGCACTTGCTACTGCTACTAAAACTACCACTACGACTACTACTACTACTGCTACTACTACTACTACTACTACTACTACTACTACTACTACTACTACTACTACTACTACTACTACTACTACTACTACTACTACTACTACTACTACTACTACTACTACTACTACTACTACTACTACTACTACTACTACTACTACTACTACTACTACTACTACTAATACTAATACTACTACTACTAATACTAATACTACTACTACTACTACTACTACTACTACTACTACTACTACTACTACTACTACTACTACTACTACTACTACTACTACTACTACTACTACTACTACTACTACTACTACTACTACTACTACTACTACTACTACTACTACTACTACTAATACTACTACTCCTACTACTACTTCTAATACTCCTTCTAATACTACTACTACTTCTACTAATACTAATACTACTACTACCATTACTACCACTACTACTACTACTACTACTACTACTACTACTACTACTACTACTACTACTACTACTACTACTACTACTTCAAATACTACTTTTAATATTATTATTTTTATTAATAATCATCATCCTTGTCACACTGTACGTTATAGATGAAGAAGTAGAGAAGAAGAAGAAGAAGAAGAAGAAGAAGAAGAAGAAGAAGAAGAAGAAGAAGAAGAAGAAGAAGAAGAAGAAGAAGAAGAAGAAGAAGAAGAAGAAGAAGAAGAAGAAGAAGAAGAAGAAGAAGAAGAAGTTTTTTTTGAGAGCTTATAATTTTTTTTTTCTGCTGTCACATTAGATTGATGGGAAATTCCGCCAAAATGATTTGTTGCAAAATGAACGCGCATGTTTTGTCCTTATTGAAGAAACTTCAAGTCTTTTTGGAAGCTGCACAAGAATGTTTTTTGAGTTGTTTAAATTTAGATCTAGAATTAAATCTCATCTGTTTTATACAGTATATAACATCACTTAATTGTATAAATAAGCAACACTTTTACGGATTTGTCTAAAGATGACGAAGCTTCAACAGATAAATTCTTTTTTATCAATTGTCTGTATCATATACTTGCTTCCTTTCAAATATAAATGCATAGCAGGTATTTATAATTTTCAGAGTAGAATTTATTTTGTTTTTTGTTTTTATACTTAAATCTGGTACGGTGGGGAAAGAAAAAGTATCCCGCTTGTCCGCTATGCCAAGGCAGACAGACCACAGAGCATGTTTTGAGTTCTTGCAAAATCGCCCTTTCACACGGGCAATACACATAGAGGCAGAAACGAGTCCTTCAGGAACTTGCAGCAATCATAAGCACGGCTAAAATATTTACATCGCAAGGAAGGCTGGTGAGGACAACAAACATTGAGAAAATGCTTACTGAACGGTTGTGACGACTGTGATGTTTCAGCAGACCTTTCAGAATGGGAAAGTCATCCCAGTATAATCAAAGAAACAAGATTAAGGCCTGATATCGTGATTCATTCAGCTTCCAACAACAGCCGATCAAGGTGGAGCTAACAGTTCCATACGAAAACAGAACGGAAGAGGCCTACATCTACAAAAGAGAGAAATACCTGAACCTCACGAAAGAGCTAGGAATAGCCGACTTTAAAACTATGGTGATGCCTGTTGAGGTTGGTGCTAGAGTATTCAAAGAGTCATCAGTCTACGACCTTCTGACTAAACTTTCAATATGTGGCAACAAAAGAACAAAAGCTCTAAAGTAGCGGGCGGAAATAGCCGAAAACAGTTCCCGGTGGATCTGGAGCAGAAGAAATGAGAGATTCCTTCATAAGGATAAAAATGCTCTAACCATCGCAATGAAATAGCAAACCATCAAGAGATGAGGGTGTGGGTTCGAATCCTGGCACTGTGCAAAAAAAAAAGATAACAGGGAGTCACATGGGTGTGGCCAGGCCCCTTTACCGTGTCAGAAGTTCAGGGCCGAAACATTTGCTACAAGAGGGTTTTTTTTTCTCTGAAGACTCTCTGTTATCTATTTCCCCAATGAGTGTGTACCTACTGGCAACAACACTAATAACGCTCAATTGTACACAAAGAAGGTATCGCACAAAAAGAAAATTTTGGAAAACGGAAATAAAGAACTAACATTTTAAAGGAAGAAAGGAAGGAAATAGGTAGTAACGAAATATCGAAGCTAATCTGAAATGAGACAGGCTAAACAAAGAATCTATTGAATTATTTTCAGAAATATTATATGAAACGTCTATAGTTATAGGATCAAATCCTTTTGTCTCATGGTGTCCTTCTTACTAAAATATTTTTGTTGTTGTTGTTTTTTACCATCCCCAAGGACCACCCAAAACTACTCTGTCTTTGTTTTGTGTAACTTCAGCGTAGTGATGGATTCATTCTCAAGGAAAAGGATTAAATATAGTACTAGACCAGGCACTTTAATCTGAGATCTGTAATAATTTTCTTACTAATTCCAGATTCTTTAACATAACAGATAATATAACTTGGCTTTTTCCACCAGTTTATGCGAATGGCACATCTTATCTTATTGAATTCAACGCAATATCGAGGCCTAGCTTTTTTATATTACAGACAGCCTTTGGTTTTATTTTTGTAAACGGATATATTTTTCTCTCCGGTCTAAACTGAAGCATAACAGCTAAGCGTTTATTTTTTTAACAAAAATAAATTTTTTATTCACTCATTTTTGCTACCATCAATGTATTTTTATGATATTTACATATCCAGCAGCTTAGTTTTCTGATTTTGATTTAGTACGCTCTTTGACATCGGTAGCAACTGTACTGCAAATCCCATTTCAAATTTACATTTCTACTTACAGGGAAGATGAATTAAAGTTCGTTAAACTTTAATTTAAAAAGGTATAATCTTGAAGCAAAAAATACAATCATTTTGAAGGTGGAAAAATCAAAGAAATCAATTACAGACAATTAAACACATGTAAACAAGTAAAAAATTGGTTTGCGCAATCATTCTAATATTTATGTAATTAAAGAAGACGCTAGGCTTAGTTTAACAAAATGAGGATTGTAATATTTGTATTCTTACAGAAAAAAGTCATATGTTAAATATGTCATATTTAAAAAAGTAGAAAACATTATGTTTTCTGTATGAAAGTTTTCTTATGGAACTGTTCATAAATGTTTGCTTGTACTTGAGCGGTGTCAAGTTATTTGTTTGGTTGTTTCTTTAGGTTCATTTTCTGATGTTTTTGTGCTGATTTTAATGTGTAAGGGCTAAGACCGATATCTTTACAAATAGCAAACAAGAAACTAACTAATTTTATCTTAACATATATTTCATGCTTGAGAACTATAACATTTTGGTATCTAGCAATCTTGAAACTTATCAATCTTCCACCTTGTCAGATATGTCCTGCCCTCGGCAATGGAAATTTCTAAGCATACAAATGAGAACCTGCGTCAAACCTTTCTTCTTATTGAAAAGTTGGCATGGGGCAAGAAAGCTCTGTCAAGATGCTGGTGGAGATATAGTGGGAATTTCGGACTTCGATAAATTTAACCATGTATACGGTAATTTTTTTTTTTTAATTATTCTAATAACGGAATTGCGTTATAATTTCAAGACAAGACGTCAACAATAATACATTTAAAAAAAACAACTAAGATATGCGAATTTTGAATATTATCTCGGTCTTTACATTTTGCCCTTTGTCTAATTTTATTTCTATATCGTTTTCTCTTTCTACACTTACTCTCTAATGAAAAAAAATGTTTATCATCTTTACATAAAGTGGTCATTGAACACATGATTTCTTCTTTCTTAAAATTGGGTTTGCGATACGTGTGTCTGATATACATTTATTTCGTTCGATTTTGTCTAATTGCCAGATAAATTGACAAAACTTCAAGGTAATACTTTTTGGATTGGCGTTAAGTACTTTCAAAGTGCTTACAGAGAGATAACTGGTAGTAAAAAGGTGAGTATTGGCCTCCCTTATTGTTTCTTTAATAATTGTATCTTGCAAAAGAATCAAAGTATATGAAAGAAAATGTAAATCTAATCTCTAGTTACTGAAGAAGCATTTGCGGTAAACACATAAGACCTTGCAAAGATTTTAAAATATTTATGAAAAAGACAATATAGTTTCAGAACGAAAAATATTTTTTAAAAGATAACCAAATGAAGGCTTGATATACCTTGAAGCGTTTTTCTTTTTTCTTTTTTTTTTCTAGTGGAAGATTGTAAGACATCGAAAGTATTACTTACGTTTTAAAGTAAAGAATATTATTGTTTAAGATCAAGAAAGTAGTTTGCATTGGCGCTTTATAATGAAGATAAAGTTAAGATTAAATCGAAACAACTGGCAGAGATGGCCCTAGTTATTTTTCAAGTGAAAAAAAAATATTGTTGATAAACATTTATGATTTTTGTCTAACTTAATTTTAACAGTTAATTTTTCTTTTAAATATCGCATCATATATTTTTTTTCATTAACTGTAGAGATACAACTATTACAACTATGAGACATTGTTTAATTATATCGTATATATTTTAAACTTCTATAGTATGAAAAAAGTGGTTACCGAAAATAAGTAACTTAAGTGTCATAACAGACAGACAATGAATTAAAATAAAATAAGTTTTTATACTTCGGATGTGTTTACAGATTGTTTGTGTCATGGTCTAAGCTAATGAGAACAATTCTGAATATTCCAAAATCATTTTTTCCCTCTGGAAAGAACCATATATATAAAATTTTAAGCATATTGATACATTTATAACTAAAGATGGAACAACATTGCTCAAAATATTAAATAGCAAATATTAGTCATCTATTTATTTTGATCCTCTTAAACATATACTGTATGACAATGTAGTTGATGGGTTCTGCTTTCAAAGGCAAGGCCTTTTTAAAATTCAAATGTAATCAGTGTTGCGAATTTATATTGTGGGTATTCAGTTCATTTACATAAATCGTACTGACCTAGCTAATGTATTTTTCCATTAAAGAATTGATCTGGTGTGTTTCATTTTGTAGCAGAAGAGAACTGCACTTGGGCGCAATCAGTTAGATGTAAGGATAGTTACGACCATACATTTACTTCAAAAATATAAATTAAAGAGTAAATTTGTTACATTGTTTTTGCAGGTACATCCTAGCAATTTGTTCCTACGTAAACCAGACATTCCCACGAAGACTGGCTGCGTAGCCATTGGTTGGACCTTATATTATAAAATGGAAGTCTTGCAATGCAATCAGGCTAATTCTTTCCTCTGTGAAATTTCCCCAGGTAAGCAATTTTACTCACGTTTTTTTTTCTTTAGAACAGGCGATTTTTTTTCTTCAACTTAATTAATTTAACAATTATAGGTCAGCAATACAATTCATAACAAACCGTTCCTAAACAGTATATTTTCTAAACTGATATTAAATTTACTGTTATCCGTTTTTGCTTTATACATATAGATTTAAAACACGTCACAATAAATAGTGTGTGACAGACAACCGTACAAAATGGATTAATCTATCAGACATCGCTAAAATAGAAAGTTTACAGAATGCTGGCGTTCATGTGGATAGATATGCAAATATAGTGTCTCGTGGAATGAATCCCAGAACTTTTAAAGAATTAAAGTTTGATATAAAACGACATCGCCTAAAGAAAACGATGTTTCTTTACAAATATTTGCAAGAAATTAAAACATTCTTTAAGCAAAACCTCTGTAGACTAACCACACATTCCGATTGGCGTCGATAATATAAATATTTATAAGACATAATATTTTTCAATACTATTATAATTTGCCGGTAACAGATTTACAAAAAAAAATAATTAAAAAAAAAAAGACCATTTTTTTTTCTTAAACACAGTCTGTGCGAACAATACTTATGGAACAAACTGCAATGAAAAATGCAGCCGCTACTGTGCGGGCGCCAACAACCAGTGCGACAAAATAAATGGTTCATGTACCTTTGGATGTCTTGACGGGTATCAAGGAGTGTTGTGTGATAAAGGTAGAGATTATATGACTGAAACCAACTTGCGTTTTCAGATTTTACCTATTGTTTTCACTTCGTGAAATTTAAAATTAGACAAATTACAAATCTAAGATCCCTCATTCACAGTGTATTAATTTTTTTTAATTTTTTTTTTTTTTTTTTTTTGTACAAAAACTTTGTAAAGCTTTCAATTTATTAGATGAAAAAAAAAGAAAAATAACCTTTTTTTTCTAAAAAGAAAACATTACTGTCCTTAACACGTAAATTAATACATCTATTTTTCAAGTTTGTGGTAACAACCCGATCAGAGCGGATTGTTTAAAAAGCTTCAGGGGCAACATTACTTCGGTGGCGAAAAATGTTTTTGGGACAACATAAATTTTCGTGTTATGTCTAAGCTTACCTATTAACATCACACAAATATTTTTCTTTTATTTCAAAACGGAGCTAATATTTTTAAAATAATTGTGAAACTGCTTTATTGAAATACTAAAGGCAATACTTTTGAATAAGTTATTACTCTAAAAATGAACACTCGGTTTCTTGAAACAGTCTGTAAGAGCAGAACCTATGGAAAGAAATGTTCAAAACGCTGTAGTTCACACTGCTATGGCAAAAAAAAATCTTGCGGCCACATAAATGGATGGTGTGTCCATGGCTGTATGGATGGGTACCAGGGAAAGCGTTGTGATACTGGTAAGGTTTATTTCAAGCGAATTAGTGTCTACAAAAACTGTTCTTTGATTATCAAATAATTATTGACTCATAATGCTTAAATAGATTTTTAAAAATATATTTAATTTCTGCTTTAATATTTTCATTGCATCATTTAAAGACTCAAAAACCGAGAAAATATTATAGCTTTTCCAATAATACATATAGTAGTGACGCATATCGTTATAAACAGTATGTGATAGACAATCGTAGAAAATGGATTGGTATTTCAGGTACACTTTAAAATTTGAGGTCTAGACAATGTTGTATTTGATTTGAGTTATATATATATATATATATATATATATATATATATATATATATATATATGCGACTAAATTTCGGTCAACTTACCTTCCAAACCCATAAAGTATTGACCAAATGGTTTCGTAATCCTTTATATGTATGTATATATATATCATGACTTTGGAAGCTAAGTTGACCGAAATTTAGTCGCGAATACGTGTACTGTTTTATACCTTTTCCCAGTCCTATAGGTAGTATATATAGTTTTATATGTAGTAAGTAAAAAGAAATAAAATTTATTTATTGCACAGCAATGATTAGAATAAGTTCATTTTTTAAAAAAAAGGCCCTCCCAAATGTCATATTTCCAGGGAAATATTACCGGCCGCCTTTTCGACTAATATGCAATCAAAATAATATAACGGTCGCACAATCGATATTTTTACTGCAAATTCATATCGCCTTCAGGGTGATGAGCACAAAAAAAGATCCGACAATGAATGTTCATGTTTGTAAATGAAAAAAAAAAAAAAAAAATATATATATATATATATATGTATATATATATATGTATATATATATATTTATATATATATATATTCGCTGTTTAATAATACTTTTAAATGGATACAAATTTAGTGAAAGTCGATACTTTTTTTTCTTTCATAATATATATATATATATATATATATGTATATAGATAATATATAATATCTAACGAAAAAAAAATAGAGAAAAATGAAACACCTTTTAAACAAAAGCTCTCTAGATTCACAAATAACACATTGCGATTGGCGAAGATAAAATAATGTGATTATTATTTTATCAACACTTTGCAATAAGTGCCTATCCATTCGGGGGAGAAATCGACTTTTAACTCGTGGGCCTCGTCAAGATGAACTGTCCTGAATGTAATATTGTCTTTTAGTTCAGTTTTGTTAGAATAAAAGTGTCTTCAGGGAATATCATCTGACAACCCGTATATTGAGTCTCGTGGAATAAATCGCAGGACTTCTACAGACTCGAAATTTACTATAATTATATTGATATCATCTAAATGAAACAGTGTTTTTTAATGAAAATTTCCAAGAAACTGCAACACTTTTTGAACAAAATATCTGTAGATTAACAATTAACACATTCAGATTGGCGCCGTTAAAATAATGTGTTTATATGACAAAATATAATTTCACAATAATTTATCCGTTTATGAGAAATTAAAAAAAATGAAATTGAATTATCGACTTTCTTTCTTAAACACAGTCTGTGCAAACAATGCGTATGGAAAAAACTGCAATGAAAAATGCAGCCCCTACTGTGCGGGCGCCAACAACCGATGCGACAGAATAAATGGTTCATGTACCTTTGGATGTCTTGACGGGTATCAAGGAGACTTGTGTGACAAAGGTAGAGATTTTATGACTGCAATTAACTTTCGTTTTCAGATGTTACCTATTGTTTTGACTTTGTGAAATTTCAAATTAGTCAAATTATAAATCTAAGATCCGTCATTCACAAAAAAGTTGTATTTTTTTTTTATTTTTTTTTTGGTACAAAAACTTTGTAAAGTTTTCAATTTATTAGAAGAAAAAAAGAAAAATAAACTTTTTTTTTTTCAAATCGAAAACATTATTGTCCTTAACACGTAAATGAATGCATGTCTTTTTCAAGCTTGTGGTAACAACCCGTTCATAGCGTATATTATTTATTTAAAAAGCTGAAGCGGCAACATTACTTCGGTGGCGAAAATAGCTTTTGCGACAACAGAAATTTTCGTGTTATACCTAAGCTTACTTATTAACGTCACACAATTTTTTTTCTTTTATTTCTAATCGTAGCAAAAATGTTTCAAATATATGTAAAACAGCTTTATTTAAAGAACTAAAGGCTATATCTGTGAATAGGTTATTACTCTAAAAATGAACACTCGGTTTCTTGAAACAGTATGTATGAGCGGAACCTATGGAGAGAATTGTTCAAAACGCTGTAGTTCACACTGCGATGGCCAAAATAAATCTTGCGACCACATAAATGGATGGTGTAACCACGGCTGTATGAATGGGTATCAGGGAAATCGTTGTGATACTGGTAAGGATAATGGAACCGAATCAGTGTCTACAAAAACTGTCCTTGATTTTTAAATGAATATTGATGCCTAATGCTGAAATAGATGTAAAAATATATTCTTTTTATTTTCTACTTTAGTATTTTCATTGCATCATTTAAAGACTCCAAAACCGAGAAAATATAAACTTAATATAAAATAAGTTAAATTATAAATCTAAGATTCTTCATTCACGATGTATAACATGTTCTCCTTAAGAAGCAAATTAATAGATCACTTTTTCAAGCCTGTGGCAACGACACTTTACCGTTTTCAAAATTCCAGTTTCAATATTTGTATTGCATCATTTAATGGCTACAAGACCGAGAAAATATTAAATCCTGTCTTGATACAAAAGACTACATTTAAATTATTGTGTAATAGTTAATGCATTCAAATGTGTAATTCACTTCAAAAAATCAAATTAGAAACTTAATGCTTCCGACAGTAAAAACAGAGTAGAAACAAAATAAAAAGTAATAGAAATGAACAATATACCCGATCTTAGCATCTTTACCTCTTTCTCGCAAATCGGAGTTTGTAACTTTGTGTTTTTTTGTGTTATTTAATTTTCCGATGAAGGACCTTTTTTTCAGAACTATTTTAAAATTATATAAATGCTTTTAATATGACTGCGCTCAACACAGAACTTAAGTAATTTTTTTATTTTATTTCTTTAAGTGAAACTGGTTTGCCTTTACAATACTACATATAAATGTTAAGCAAATCGCTATTAACAGTATCCGATAGACAATCGTAGAAAATGGATTGATATTTCAGGTGCAATTAAAAATTTGAGGTCTAGAGAATGCTGTTGTTAATATGAAATGTATGCGACTAAATTTCGGTCAACTTACTTTCCAAACTCATAAAATATTAAACAAATAGTTTCGTAATCATGTATATGTGTGTATATATATATCATGACTTTGGAAGGTAAGTTGACCGAAATTTAGTCGCGCATACGTGTACTGTTTTACACCTTTTCCCAGTCCTATAGGTAATTATAAGTAGTAAATAAAAAGAGCTAAAATTTGTTTATTGCTCAGTAATGGTTAGAATGAGTTGGTTTTTCTCAAGAGTCGTACCCAAATGTCATATTTGCAGTGAATTATTACAGGCCGCCTTATTAATTAACGTGCGATAAAAAAAATATGCCGGTTACAAAATCGATATTTTTATAGTATATTCAAATCGCCTTCAGAGTGATAAACAAAAACAAAAAAAATAGGTCGGACAATGAATTTTTTTTCTAAAAAAATATATATATATATATATATCTGTACTCGCGGTTCAATAATACTTTAAATGGAAAAAAAAATTAGTGATTGTCGATACTTTCTTTAATTTGAAATATGTTACATATGTATATATAAATATATATACACATACACATACACTTATATATATATATATATATATATATATATCACGAAAAAAGCAAAGAAAACTAGATGGAACAATTGTTGCGCCTCGACGATAAGATTAAAAGAAAAATGATCACAATAAATAAAGATAAAAAGTATGTACTAATATTGTGAGACAATTTAAATAAACAATAATATCCATCTGGGGGACTGAAATACTATTTTATCAACGTTTTGCTATTGTTGCCTTTCCATTCGAGGGAGAAATTGACTTGTAACTCGAGGGGCCTCGTCAAGATTAACTGTCCTGAATGTAATATTGTCCTTCAGTTCGGTTTTGTTAGAATAAAAGTATCTTCAGGGGAATATCATCGGAAAACTCCGTATATTGAGTCTCGTGGAATGAATCCTAGGACTTCTACAGAATTGAAGTTTGCGATAACTATATCGATATCACCTAAAGGAAACAAATCTTTTTAATGAAAATTTCTAAGAAACTGAAACACCTTTTAAACAAAAACTCTGTAGATTCACATTTAACATATTCCGATTGGCGCCGATAAGTGAGATATTATATGACGTGATATAATTTCATAATAATTTATCTGTCTATAAGAAATTTAAATTAAAACTATGAAATTGAATTATCTTTCTTTCTTAAACACAGTTTGTGTGAACTATGCGTATGGAAAAAACTGCAGTGAAAAATGCAGCCCCTACTGTGCGGGCGCCAACAACCAGTGCGACAAAATAAATGGTTCATGTACCTTTGGATGTCTTGACGGGTATCAAGGAGTGTTGTGTGATAAAGGTAGAGATTATATGACTGAAACCAACTTGCGTTTTTAGGTTTTACCTATTGTTTTGACTTTCTGAAATTAAAAATAGTCAAATTACAACTAAGATTCCTCGTTCACGGTGTATAAATAGTTCTCTTCTTTTTTGGTGAAAAAAAAAACATTGTAAAGTTTTTGATCTATAAGAAAAAAAAGAAAAATAAACTTTTTTTTTCAAATCGAAAACATTATTGTCCTTCACACGTAAATTAATACATCTCTTTTTCAAGCCTGTGGGAACAATTCGTTTGGAGCGGATTGTTTAAAAAGCTGAAGCAGTAACATTACTTCGGTGGCGAAAAAAGTTCTTGCGACACCAGAAACCTTCGTGTTTAGTCTCTTACCCACTAACGTTACATAAATATTTTCTTTTATTTCCAAACGGAGACAAATTCTTTAACATAATTGTAAAACTGCGTTATTGAAAGAACTTAAGGCTATACTTTTGAAAAGGATTATTACTCTACAAACGAACACTCGGTTTCTTGAAACAGTCTGTATGAGCAGAACCTATGGAGAGAAATGTTCAAAACGCTGTAGTTCACACTGCCATGGCGAAAATAAATCCTGCGACCACATAAATGGATGGTGTGTCCACGGCTGTATGGATGGATATCAGGGAAAGCGTTGTGATACTTGTAAGGATAATGAAAGCGATTTAGTTTCTAAAAAAACTGCCTTTGTTTGTCAAATAAATATTAATATATAATGTTTAAATAATTATAAACATGCATATTTTTCTTTAATTTCTACTTTAATATTTTCCTTGCATCATTTTAAAGCCCTAAAAACCGAGAAGTTATTACATTTTTTCATAATATAAAAGATTAAATTTCATTTAATTGTGTAATAGGTAATGCATTTAATTGTGCAGTTCATTGTAAAATGTCATATTAGAAACGTCAAATCTTCCTTCAATAAAATTTAAAACCGAGTAGAAATAACAGTATTACTAATCACAATCTTGTACTTTTTTTTCTTTTTTGAAAATCGGATTTTGTAACTTTGTGTGCCCATTAAAATCCTTAATTATGCGACGCAGTAAATGGCTTTTTAAACATATATATATAAATACTTTTTAAACAATCTGAATTTTTTTATTATGTCTGGATTCAATATAGATTTTTCTATTTTTTTCTATTTTTCCTTTAAATGAAACTTGTTTGCCTTAAATATTCATATTGCTCGCGACGTTTTTTTTGTTTTTCTTTGGAAAATACAAGATTTGTGCATATAGATGACTATGATCGCCATTGTAATGGAGGGAAATGAATACATTACATTGTGGCACATACAAAGACGTAATGATCTACAAATTTGTGTTCAAAAGATAAGTCTACTTATCTTATTATAAGTATGTGTGAAATGAAATAGTGAACACCCCTTAACACATAATAATGTTTTCTTATTTTCTGTTTTACATAGTTGGACGCCACGTGAATGGAATTCTTAATCTAAAAACAATTGCTGCTGTATGTTCAATTATCGCAATTGCTTGCCTTCTTATATGCTCCCTTACGGTGTAAGTAAATACGCAATTATCGAGAGGAATTTCCGAAAAACTCTTTATTTAATTAGATGAAGCTTCAAGTGAAGCTTCCAACAGTAACTGAATTCATATTTATTCTTTCATTATGATTTTATTGTAACAAAGAAGACACACGCTGGTCAATGTATTACAGTGCATTAAAAGTGCTGTATATTAGGATACGATAATTAGAGCGAGAAGCAGAAAACGATTATGAGGATTGATAAAAAAAAGAAAGATGAAGAGACTATAAAGTTATTATCCATCTGCACATTTATGTACTTCCATTAGAGCAATCTAGCGTAATATACAATTTCGCTGTTTGGGAAACTTTATTAGAGAGATACATTCAAGTCGTGGATTTTTTTTCCTTTTTTGTTGTTGGTTTTTCTGCCTAATTATCAGTAATAGGGCGGCATTTAGGTTAGTCTTAGATCGTATTTTTAATTATTTTTATTCAATCTCACCCACAGCTCCCCAGAAGACTATCCGAACGAGGAAAAACGTGAGGCTAGCCCTGGCCTTAAATCGACAAAAGGAGAGTCACTAGATCAAGAGATCAGTAAACTCTATATGATGACGGAATCTACTTTTCAAAAATCCGAAAATGTGGACATTCACTCTGACGATATGACAAACAGGAGCTTCTCCTCCCAAGTAGATGAAATATCTCAGTTAAGCTTTTCAGATACAAGTAGTGAAGTTGACTATTAAGTTAATCTAGTAAAGCTTATAAGTCTAGTTAACGTATGCAAATCTGCTACGCCTCATGAGCGTGGTAAATCTGAGATAATCTGCTGAACCTTATGACCTTGATTATTGTGTGTTAATCTTTTGAACCAGATTAGCCCTGTAAACCTGAGTGAATGTGCTAAGCAAGAAGAGCTTGGTAAATTTGAGTAAATCTTCTGAATTAATTTACCCTGGTAAACCTGTTTCACCTGGTAAATCTGTATTAGTTTTATGTACCTTACAACCACATTAATATAATGATCTTGGTGAATTACACGTCATGTGTGTCGTAGGAATTAGTTATATATATATATATATATATATATATATATATATATATATATA
>JAWDGP010006626.1:27500-42500 GCA_033675545.1 Elysia crispata
TTTTATGTAAGCTGAAGGTTTATAAGGTTACTTTTTTCTTGCGAATAACCTTTTTTTTTCCTTAGAAAAATAACAAAACGATTATATTGACCGTGCATATTTTCCTATCTGCACATTTTCTTTAAAAAAATATGTATTAATTTCTTAACTCTAATGTATGGTATGAATTAAATTTGCGTATTGTAGGAACTTCACCTTTTTTTATAATTACTGTTCTGCGACGGTCATGATATATATTTTTTGGTGATAAAAGAGCAGTATAGGTGATATTACAAGATGGTTTCGCGCCCAGTTTCCGGTTTATGTATTGCGGTTTTGATGATGTATTATAAATGAAACGGGTTTGAACCTCTTCTCGCTTTCTCTCTTTTCTTCTCCCTCAATCTCTCTATCTCTCTCTCTCTCTCTGTCTCTCTCTCTCTCACACACATACACTCTGTAAGCGGACTTGAGAGTTGTTGTGTGTATATTATGAGGGATGGTAATATTCAAGGTTTCTTTATTTAGAGCGAAAAGTAGACAAAATTGAAAACCCACGGTAACGGATATTAAAAAGGAAAACGGTTATTCCAATATTTCTGGAGAACGAGGTGTCTCAGAAAACAAAGAGAGTATTTTTGTAGGAATGTTACAAAGAAAGAAAAAAAAAGCCAGCACAAAGAAAGGCCGTTCGAGTAGGAATTATACTTATGAGTATATCCTGGAGATTGACGGTAAAAAGACACAAATTGCAAAAGGATGATTCTGGACATATTGACGTTGCAAAGAACCTTATCCTCAGATCTCCATCAGTACTTCATTAATCTCGCACATGAAAACTTAGTGGAATATGTTTTGAAGGTGGAAAGTTGCTTAAGATTACAGAGATTTATTAACGTAACTAATAAATAGAGAGGGAATGTAAAAGTTTCTGTCACTCGTTGAAGGCAACGACATTTCGATAACATTAACACTTAGGCATTCTAAAGGCTGCTCATTTTGTTTTTAGATCTGTTTTAACCTTTTTTTTAGGCCCGAAATGAATGTATTTGCTTAAAATTATTAATTTGGATTCAACTTCTGTTAAAGTTTTCTACCTTTTTCAAAAAAAATTGCAATCAAGTCTTTCCCCCCCCCAAAAAAAAAAAAAACAGTGAAAGAAATGAAGTATTTAAGTATTTAATGCTTCCATTTGTCTAACACCTCTATAAGTTAAAGCGTGTATAACCTATGTCGCAAATTTATTGTGACCTCTATTTCTTTGCACTTGCAAGTATATATTGTTCACGTACTAAGTGAAGGGAGTTGCGATAAGATGATTTTATTCTTTGAATATTCGTTTCAGTTGTCCATACACTATTATCACATTATGTTCGCAGGTTGAAGGTTTGGAAATTGTTTTGCTTTATAAACCAATGTTATACATTTTAACATTCTTTTCCGGCATAGTTCTATGCATGTGCCATGAAATGTAATTATTCTGATTATAAGAATTTATTAATATACATGTTCCTTCGACAGTTTCCAAAAATCGAAAAGAAAGTAATTTCTATTTGTATTGCTAAATTTTGACGTTTTTCTTTGCACATTTATGTAACGTGTTTCTGTAAAATAAATTAAGAACAGTTTTTTGGGGGAAAAAACTTCATTATTTTATTGTTTCAAAAATATTGATTTCGCACTACAAAGTTGTTTATATTTTTTAGAAAAATGAAAATTACCAAATTAATTTAACTGCATTTCACAAAAGTTACAAAGTTACAGTCAATAGCAAAAAATTCCACCCTGTGATGCTGTAACTTGAATTATATTTCAGTTCGATCCAGATTTCCAAAATATACATTCCTGAAACTTGACTTACAATAGTGTTTTTAAGGATTGTTAGAAATATTTAGTATTACGCTTTTATGACCAAAAAAAATTTTCTACCGGCAAATTATTTATGAAAACGTTTTGTCACAAAATTTGAAAAATTGAAAATTACAGATGGTAAAAAAAACTATAAATATTATTGGTTGTATTTTTCTTACACCTCTAAAATATCATATATTTTTTTTAAGTTATAGTATTAACCAATCCGGGCGACGAAAAATCAGTTAAACCATAATCACGAATCAGTTGTCCTGTTGATTTTTGTTTTATTTTTTTCGGCGGTGTGTTTGGGGGGGGGGGGGGAGATACATTGATTTTTTTTTTTTTTATGTCTTATTTTTCACTTACCTAATAAGATGCCAACACAATGATTTATATTTTTTAAAACAGCACTGGGTTTAAAAAAAATTGCATTTGATTGAAAAAAAGGGAACAATCGTAAAAATGTTCTACAGTTTTATTCTTTAACATAATGAACGTTTTCAAACAAAAGCATTGGGAAAATGAACTTCAATACTAATTATATTTTAAGGCATAAAAAACCCCGCAGAAATAAAAATAATAAAAATAATACTGATAATAATAATAATAATAATAATAATAATAATAATAATAATAATAATAATAATAATAATAAAAATGATAAAAATAATAATAATAATAATAATAATAATAATAAAAATAATAAAAATAATAATAAGAATAATAATAATAATAAAAAGAAGAATAAGAATAAGAAGAAGAAGAATAATAAGAAGAAGAAGAAGAAGAAGAAGAAGAAGAAGAAGAAGAAGAAGAAGAAAAAAAAAAAAACAAGCAGATGAAGAAGAAGAAGAAGAAGAAGAAGAAGAAGAAGAAGAAGAAGAAGAAGAAGAAGAAGAAGAAGAAGAAGAAGAAGAAGAAGAAGAAGAAGAAGAAGAAGAAGAAGAAGAAGAAGAAGAAGAAGAAGAAGAAGAAGAAGAAGAAGAAGAAGAAGAAGAAGAAGAAGGAGAAGAAGGAGATACAGCAGGCGAAGAAGAAAAACAACCAAAACAATGAGAATAAAGACAAAAAAGACACATAAAACGGCTTAAAAAAGGAAATATATAAAAACAGCAATAGCCCAAAATGTTGTCTAGGCTGACATTGAAACATAAATTGGTTCCCTTTTACATAACGCACGATTTATAGGAACCTGGGATCGCTATAGAGCTAAAAAAAAGTATTCTTTTCGGTGTTAAAATTAAAACATTCAAATTGAAAAAAAAACAAACAAATACTACAACCAATGAATTCTAGATAGAATTCTGTTATTATCAAATTAATATTACTTCTACTACAACAGTTTCGTCTACTACTACTACTACTACCACTACTACTACTACTACTACTACTACTACTACTACTACTACTACTACTACTACTACTACTACTACTACTACTACTACTACTACTACTACTACTACTACTACTACTACTACTACTACTACTACTACTACTGCTACTACTACTACTACTACTACTACTACAACTACTGCAGATACTACTACAACAACAACTACTACTACTACTACTACTACTACTACTACTACTACTACTACTACTACTACTACTACTACTACTACTACTACTACTACTACTACTACAACTACTACTGTTACTACCACTACTACTACTATTACTACTACTACTACCACTACTACTAGTACTACTACAAATACTACTACTACTATTACTACTACTACAACTACTACTACTACTACTACTACTACTACTACTACTACTACTACTACTACTACTACTACTACTACTACTGCTACTATTACTGCTTCTTCTACCACTAAATCTAGTATTACAAACGTAGATCAGCAAACGCTTTTTAAATTAATTAAGGAAATTGGTTGTTGTAAATGTGTGTAATATATTCTGTCAAAAAAAATAAGTTGTTTTTTTTTACGATTTCTCTATTCATACCAGGCCTTTATAGAATTAAAAGTAAGCGGAATTTCCTTATTGAACGATTTTGCTACTTTCTTTTGACATGTCATCATTATTGGTTCTTGAAGAATTGTATTTTTTACTGAGCAGTATTATTGACCTTAAGCGTTTCCAGAACCGGGTCGTAAGTAATTTGCTACTGAATCCCAGATACGCTGTATCTGCGAATTTTCTCCATCGCTTTCTCGCATTTGTTTCCTGAGATGGTGGAGACATAGTTTTCAAGAAAGGTAGAGGAAAAAAAAAAACCACAATAATTTGACTATTTATTATAAGAAAATTGAAATTACTATTATAAAGTGAAATTCACATTTGCTAACTCGTATTTGCCTAGGTGTCCCTGGGAATCTTGGGGTTTCATGGGAGGGAAATCAATTGTTTATTGAGCTAGTTGATAGAGTACAGGCTTTTTGGTGAATTTTTAACATACTTGTATAAGGACTTTCATCGACTAAAATTTACTTTTGCTTGTCATCCACTGAATTATCTTTTGGCAATGTCGCTCATAAATTCCTTTTTATAAATTTATACAAGATTTAAGTATACTGGGAGTGACATCCTATAGTTTCAAAATGTGTCTTAGTATATTTTACTCCCAACCTTTGGCTTGAAATACTTTTTTAATTTATATCTTAAATTCAAAACTGGATGAATATTTTAAGCAGGTATTATGCATAGATTTATATTTTTTTTTTGTTTTAAGTTGTGCTTCGTGCTTTCATATTGGCTCATTTGTTTTATTCCGATATGCTGAACTGTCTTTTTCGCCACGCCCCACGACTGTCTTTTGTGTGAATTTAGTCTTTCATTTAATTATGTTTTCTTCAATCTATTTCTCTACGTAACCAACAAAACTCTACTGCACTCTCTTTGTTATTGTAATTTCATTAATACATTAGTTAATGTTTCCTCTTTTAACTATTTTACATTTTTGTCTAGAATATTTTTTCTTTTTTCGTAGGAAAATCTTTTTTTTTGTTGTTGTTGTTTGTTTTATAGTCATTCACTCGAATAGTTCGGGTATCTCTCATCATATTGTTTTTTTTTATCCATTGTAATACTATTCAAGATATTATAAAACCGATACTGTTTTCTATCCTTTCACTTGCTTTAATTTTTTTTTTATAAGTTGCCATTTTCCGAATTTATTGCAAACATTTTTTCCTTTGATTTTTATAAGATCTTTACACATATATTTCACATTTTCTCACTGCTAATAATATTACTATAAACTGGAATCTCATTTTAGACTTATCTGGCTCATCGCTATGCATATAGCAATCAGTCTAATACATATTGATGCATCATTCTTTTATTTTTTTCTATAAAACATTTTAAAATGCCCTTGTTACATCTTAACAACGCAACTAGGTAGCATATAAAATATCAAGTTGACCCTGCTTTTATTTGAAAATTAAAATTAGGAATTATTATGCAACAGCTATGATTTTGCCTTATCTTGAATCTCATTTCTGCCTTTTTATTAAATATAAATAATCGTCTCACCTAATGAATGATCTGTAACTGTTGCTTGCGAGCTTGAAGACTTAAAGATGGTGGTGAAGAAACTTCTATGTAACAAGTTCATGTCGTATTTATACTTACAAAGTAAGTGTGAAGATCCCAATGCCAACAATTACGGTCAAACACACCACTAAAGCGATGGTTATGAATCGTACAAACCCAGACAAAGTGCTTGCTTCTGATTTTGATTAGAAAGGAAATAGGCACATCAGTCAATTTATATATATATATATATATATATATATATATATATATTGAAGATAAGTGGGAATAATTGGTAAGAGTGCTCAACTGTGGGGGGTTTTCATAGATACAGAAGATCTTACCTTAAATTCTCTTCATACGACACTGGTTTTCTTTACAGTCATATCCGAAGAGAGCGGAGAACAAGCGAGACCTTTGTCCTCCGCTTGAAACATAAATTATAAATAGATATTTTATATTTTGAAAAAGAAATGTCCTACCTAGTTATGCAGTCCACGACTTCGAAGTTTCGCGCCTAGTGGTACTCGTTCGGGGTTGTTGTTCTTCTCTTTACGATGACTAGGAGGTATTTTTTATCTATGTACGCAGTGAGAGAAGACTTCTTTCCGGTGGCTTAAACTGGGCTGTTGCCCCAAGATTTCAAACTTTTCTTCTAAACAAAGTGGGCGATACTTTTTGTCTGGTTTGATTGGTCTTCATTTTTTTTTTACGATTTTCCAATATATTCTGTGGTGTATGTTGTTGTCTTTTAATTCCCAAGTATGTTCGCCTAATTCTGCAGCTGATTTTTTTTAATGCCCCACGTCATGTACACAAAAAAGAAATACCTCCCAGCCAAAATAAAGAGAAGAACAACACTGACAAGTGCCGCTAGCCATGGACTGCATGACTTGGTAGGACAATTTTTTTTTTCAAAATATGCCATGCTCCTGAATAGTCGAGCACTGTTTTTATTATGTTATTTGACACACAACTATATATGTATATATATATATATATATATGTATGTATGTATATATAACATTAAACTGTTAAACTGTTATATTATACACTTAAAGGACATCGTTTAAACTAAGAAAAATCGATATTCTTTATTTTCATTGAATATCAGTTAAATAACCCTTTCCAGTGACAAATGTATCTTTATAAGCTCACATCGGATTTGGGAGGATCGAAATGTTCTTAGACGCTGTCAATGTCCCCAGGTCCACGGTGGGAAGCTGTATAAATGGCCTTAGATCAAAGATATTTTGAAGGTTTGTATAATGGTATTGTTATGTAGTCACATTAATTCACCTTGCATTTTTTCCTTCACATTGCAATTATCTCCCTTTGCTTTATGTTTAGTCATTTTTCCTATAATATTGTTATATGAACCAGTCTTCCTTGGGCTGTCCTCACAACTTGTGTAATGTTACTATTACTTCCTTTATTACTATCTTTTTGGCAGCATAAAAACCGTGCTCCAGTTTTAACCAATTGTTTTAACCATAGTCCGATTAAGGTCTCCTTTTGTTTACCCCCTTTCTAGACTCTCTGACGTTGGCGATTGATCGTCTGTTTAATGGTCACAGAGTGGTCATCCCGACATCACAGCAGTCTCAGATCCTTCAGATTCTAACTGGGTCATTTCGGCATGCAGAGATTTCAAGCAGTTAGCCGGTACTGCTGTCGACTGTTCACGTATTGATGCCGATATTGAAGGCATTAATTTTGTCGACAGTGTGCCTCCTGTAAAGAGAACCATAGCTACTAACTAAGCAGCCGTCACAACCCCAGATAAGTCTTTGAGCCGCGTTCACATTGAACATTTCATGAACTTTAAAGGACACAACTAGTTGGCCATGCTTTCAGCAAGTACCCGTCTATTAACCTCATGTCATCCATATCTACGAAGGCGATGGACCCGACTGGCTGAGTTCTTCGCTCACTATGGGTACCCACACTCCATTGTAACCGAAATTATCTGCAGAGTTCCAGACGTGGTGTTAGTAGCAGGGCATTCTACATCAACACGGCGTCCTGTACCATCAAGGCAGACTAATATGCAGCCTAGCTCAGACCTTCAAACAGTCCTTTAAGAAATCGGATGTGTCTCCTTGTGACGGTTCTGTAGTACGCCGCTACCTGGTGATAGAATTCCGACAGATTCTCATAAACTGAACGTCACATTCCTGCTCAGAGATCGACTCCAGCCCGAGTTCACTAGGAACGGACGCCTATCCGTTGTCTCACAAAAGAAACTCCCTGCTTTGCCGACTCTACAATGGGGGCCGTAGAGACAAATGGATACTAGCGGTAGTGGCTGCCTTTCTTGGTCACCAGTTGTTCCAAATGCATATCAAGCCAGACGACCCGACGTGGAGCCGACCCGCGGATCAACTCCGCCCTCGAGACACACGCCACTAACATGGACATATTGTGACTCTAGCTTTAGTAACTCTGAACATTTTAATCCACATGTAACCTTCAAACTGAAATGAAGATGTTATGAAATTACATTAATAGATTTTATGGGTATTTTTTATGGTATTGTGTAAATATCACCCCTTGCTTTGTGTTATGAATCATTTCCTATAATCTTGTAATATGCACCATTTTATGTCATCCTTTATCTATATATATATATATATATATATATATATATATATGTATATATGTGTGTGTCTTCACAGCAAGCAAGAGTTCCTGCGTTCCTGATTCTTCAACGTTTCAATTTCCAAGCCATAATACAACATGTATAAGTATCAAACATGAGGCATTTTCGTCTTTCTCGGTTTTTAGCTGCAAATTCACTTTACAAATTGATTACCCTTCCGAAGATAGTCTGATTTTTTTTTACGTTTTTTTCAAGGGGCCCAGTGTTTTGTGTAAGAAAGATGCAAACTTTCAGACATAAAGGACCTGATTTGTATTTTTTTTATAGACGGTATTGCTTTTCTCTAGAGCTTAAACAAGAGCTGAAGAGCAATGAAGGTCGTGCTTTGATGTGCAATTTGTCAGAAATATTTACTTGGAAAGTATGCATCCTATGCATGTTTTTTTTTTCTTTTTTAATATTGTCCTTTCCATGGCTGACAATCAGAATAACATGCAGACCTATTTTTTGCTAATTCATTGATTTATTTATGTCCTTACCTTTGTCGCATCTCTCCTCTAGATAACCATCATGACAACCAAAGACGCACGATCCATTAACATGGTTGCAAGCATTGTCAGGCCCTTTGCATCCTGGGCTGCAGCTTCTCAGACAGTTCAACCCGTATGTACCTTTGTCACACGCTTTCCAAGACCGGATAAATGAGGTGTTCAGATATATATATATATATATATATATATATATATATTCATTTATTGTTGAAATAGAAGGAATATTAAAATATATATATATATATATATATATATATATATATATATATATATATATATATATATATATATATATATATATAAATGTTTTGAACGCTATAATCACACAACCGAAAATTGATATTTTTTAAAAGATATTGCATTTCAATCTTCTTTTTTTCATCATTTTGCCTGACCATACCTCTGTTGCATAAGCCAACAATAAAGCCTTGTTGTTCTGTGTTAATATATATATATATATATATATATATATATATATATATATATATATATATATATATATATATATATATATATGCATTTTTGTTTGTAAGTGTGTAGGTGTCTTTATAAATATATTATTATTAAGAAATCCTGCTCGTTTCGAATGGGGCAACCGATATTAAATGCGTTTTGCTCTCTCTTTATTCGGGTGGTCTTTAATTGACCACAGATACCACAAGAATTGTGTCTTTGGTTTAGCCGAGAGATGTGAAAACATTCTGACGTATATACAATATTTTGTAATTATTCAATTTCAAAACTTTCTCTCTCAAAAGGTTTTTATAGGATGAAAAATAAGAATAGGGTACCGAATGTAACGATTAGATGCTAGAGATTTTAGTTTAAAGTGTATGGAACTCAGTCCCGTTTCTTTCATATTTCCCTTACTTTATTACGCCTTTTTTCCGCTATAAATCCTTATCCCTGTCACATTTATTTTCTCATAAATAGAACCACAGACAAAAATGCTCGATCCATTAATCTTACTGCAAGCATTGTCAGGACCATTGCATGATGTGCTGCAGCATTATATTTTATAGTGGAAAGTTGACCCAAGGCTTCTCCGTAACCTTTTGCAAAGTTTGCATCCCGCTCACTAAGCGTCTTATGATTTTATGTTATATCTGATTGAGTTCACCATTGGAACCCGAGCTGAGAAGATGTAAAATTAATACTCTCTTACACTTTTGAATTTATTCCTCGGTTAGGCCATCGCAACAATAACGCTGGGAATACCGAACGCCTTTAAAAAACTAGTTTCTTGAGATCTCAAGCTGAGTATTTCATTGTTTTTAGAATTCAGATTTGGGGTTGTATTTCTTAAGGTGTTTAGATTTAGACTTATATGAGTAACTGTGCTGTGAGCCGCCATATTGCGTTCTTAGTATGTGCTAGACAACGTCATCGAGCACTAGCTTTTAACTTGATATTAACTTTTGTTTATTATTTTAATTGTGAGCTCACTTCATTTTCAGGAATTGCATGGATTTTATAGAATTAACTAAGGTAGTTAGGCCTAGTTAGAAGATTTTTGTTATATCTCCTGGTGTATGGTGTGTGATGGAAAGTTTACTCAATGGACTTCACCTGTGTCATTGTGCAAAGGTCAGTTACTTATGATAAAGCGCCTTAAACAGTGGCACTGAATATAAATGAGTTTACGATTGGAGTCTGTGCAGAGAGCTTTGACAGCTCACTCTTACATTAGTCAACGTTCGAGGAATTCAAGTTATCCAGCGTTAAGCCATTGAAATATTTGGCGTGCATTTTACCAAAGAAGTAATAGTTACATAGCAGACCTAATTACTGCGCTTTACCAATGGTGCAACCGATAAAAAATGCAATGTTCTTCTGCCCTACTCGGGCCACCTTAATTTGGCCCTTGATTTGTTTCTTGCCATTACGTTCAAAGATTCTGACATGTATTCATTCTTTTGTAAATTTGTAAATGTTATCAATGTTTTCTTCTATCGTTTTATACAGAAATAAAATAAGAATGGAGGTCATGCTTCTTTCTTTAACATGCTAGATATTTTTGTATACAGGATATGGACCTCAAGCCCATTTCTTCTATGTGCCCTTACACTGTGTCCCTTATATCCTCAATAAACAGCTTAGCAGGAAACTGATTGTCTTTCAAAACGGTTCATTTATTCTTGTCCTCACCTCTGTCACATTTATCTCCTTGATAACCAGGATTACACCCTGAAAGGCATGATCCATTTGTGTCATTGCAACCATGTTTAGGACCACCACATTGTCGGCTGCACCTGTTTTGGCAATTAGGTCCATACTGGAGGATAGAACACCCTGTTGATTAAGTGAGTAGTGGCTTGTTCAATTTAGTTTTGTTTTCTGTTCGGAGCATTTTTGACTATCAACAAACTAAGCATAGACTATTCCGATTTAAAAACCAATCACTCTTTGTATCGCATAAAGAAGTTTAAAAATGATTTCCATGATGCTATACGACAACTAATTACACACAGGTAATACATATTACAGCTTTGTTTTAAGCTCTAAATCATCGAAGAAAAAGGTAATTCTTAATTTTTTTCTAGGTCACAACATACTAGAAAAGCTCCACAGAAACAAAAAGATTGATAAAGTCTACTAGGGAATTTATGTGATGGAAAGCCCGTTAAATTATGTCTACGGCAAATAATCAGTCATAGTAACTCGAAGTATAAAATTATGTTTATTCTCTAAAACTTTACGGTTCCTCTTTTCTTTCTTTAAAAAAGAATATATTCAATTATACTTCGTGCATGTAGTCCTAGCATTTTAATATTTGTATCGTAAGATTAGCATAATACTGCAAGGATGATTATCTTGATTTTTTCTTTCTTTCTCTCTCTCTCTCTCTCTCTCTCTCTCTCTCTCTCTCTCTCTCTCTCTCTCTCTCTCTCATCTGGTTCTCTGATAAATCGCATTACAGCCATAATACACACAGCAGTTAAGCTAATGCACACACAGTGGAGATCACCGCATCTTGGACTGCACCATTTTAAATAATATATCCACGACGTATGACATCAAATACGTTCGTATACGAGAAAACTACATGGTTTTCCAGCATCATTTCTTCCATCTACATTTGTAAAAATGAGCGTTTATAAACTTTAAATTTACTCACACGGGTTATACTTTTTTCTACACCAGAAAAGTGTAAGTAGTAACACCAGACACAGCAGCAGCAACAGTAGTAGTAGTAGTAGTAGTAGTAGTAGTAGTAGTAGTAGTAGTAGTAGTAGTAGTAGTAGTAGTAGTAGTAGTAGTGGTAGTAGTGGTAATGGTAGTAGTAGTAATGGTAGTGGTAGTAGTAGCAGAAGTAGTAGCAGTAGTAGTAGTAGTAGTAGTAGTAGTAGTAGTAGTAGTAGTAGTAGTAGTAGTAGTAGTAGTAGTAGTAGTAGTAGTAGTAGTAGTAGTAGTAGTAGTAGCAATAAGTGTAGTATTTATATTTTTCTAAACGTGTTCTGAATGTAAATATATATAAATATATATATGTATATTAATATCTTGCTCTTTTCGAATGGGGTATATAAATATATCAACACGTAGGCTTTATATTATGCATTCTATTAAGTTTGAATCGTGCTATAACTTTTTTGTAATGATTAAAAAATGAAATTCGCTGTTGCGTTTTTTAAATAATTCGTAAAATTTGTAAATAAAATTGAGGACAAAGAAAAGAAGGAGATGGGTTTATAAGTTGTGCTATCGTATTTTTATAAATGATAATGTTTGCTTTATAAAGAGAGTCAACTTTCAGGTATTTAGGTTTTGATAAAAGAATTTCTTGGCAGATTATGTTAGATTAGCTACCCGGTTATAATTCTTTTTTTTTTTATTAATACACATTCTTTTCACTACCAAATTCGCATTAATGCTTTCTCTATTCTTTTTTAATATGGAACCGTTCTCTTTTTTATTTAATTGTATTTTTTTCAATATGTGTTTTAAGATATGTCACCTTTTAACAAAGAATACAAAGTGATAATTTATTTCAAAATATAACGTGTTACATAAACAAGCGTCTGAAAAATCACCATAGAGTCAGAAAGTTCCGTTTTACGTTTTATACGATTTATATTATGTTTTGCGGGAAACGGTTCACATTCATTTTTTAAAATAAACACTGCGCGTTTCGATTACTATGTCAATGAGATGTTATTTACCTTGATCTTGTTCACAGATGTACCCAAAAGGAGTTCTGCAGTGAACGTTGATCCACTGACTGGAATATTGACCTTTGAAAGACATCACTGCGCAGTTTTTATCTTCATCTTGCTCAGGTAGATAACCCCAATTACGGTATTGTTCCTGAGAATGAAAGGAAAAATCAGCATAGATAAAAATATTAACACACTTTAAATTAATCTTAATCTTTAAAAAAAAAAAAAAAGTTTTTTTCAAGCAAACTTGTTTATCTTTCATGCAACCTTAAACCCATTGAAGATCCAAAAGTATTCCTCTTGCGGTAAGTCAGCTTTGAAGAGCGAATTCCATACATTGTCTGACCACAAATTCTGAGGGAAGCTTGTTTAACCTAAAATTTGTTGACTTTTTCTTTTTCTCATGAGATATGCAAAAAAATAATCTAACAAACAAAAAATATACATTTCCATTAAAGAAGGTAATGTAAAAAAAAAAAACCTAGTAAGAATCTGAAAGAAACCGGAGCAGTTAAGAAGTCTTCCAATGCCAATACTAAAGATTTTTTTTTTCATTTGAAATGAAATGTCTTAGAAAATACGTGCTAGTGCTATTTTTTTAATTCAATCAATGAATAACGTATTCCTAACGTATGACCAGTTACCAAAGGGTTCATGTCAACTAATTAAAAAATGAAAATACCTTTCCAGCATTCAACCACGAGAAATTTTCCTGTGACTTTTCCCTGTGTAAACCAATTGATGCGAACTCCTGATTTGATTTAAATAATTCTGAAACAAAATTGCAACGGAAACAAATCCGAAGTAAAAAGATACATTAAAAAAAACTTGTCATAATGCAATGCAATCTACTTTTTTTCTACGGTTTATGGGTTTTAACCGTAAATATATATATATATATATATATATATATATATATATATATATATATATAAATATGAAATTTCTTTTAAAAGTTTTTAAATACTTATGGTATAAAGTGTGGATGGTATAAACAAAATTTGATTCATCCTGCAACGGAACATGAACTATAACTGTTCTGTAAGGGTTTTGCTACAATTTTTATTTAAAATAGTTGTAGGAATTAAGAAGCCAAATTTAATACAAAATTATTGCATCCATCAGAATCCTACACATCAATAGAGGACATTGATACTAGACTCTTAAACTTCACGTGCTTATTATAAACGACCAAAATGTTTTACATCTTTCATTTCTCGTAATTATCCACTGTGAATATTATTGGACATTATAATGATTGTTAGAGTTGTTTATCTATCAAACAGTTCAATCAGCAACTGTTATAATTTTCCTAAATGTAAGCGTCAATTTTTAAGTTTTAAAACAATTTCTGTTCGCAGAAGTGTGCATAAACTTTGAGAAGTGTTTCAATTAAGTTTCAATTCCCAGATTAAACGAGGACTTTTTTCAATATTTTATGGTCTCTCTCATTCTCTAAAGCTTCCTTTCACTTACACATTTTTAAACTGTATATAATTCTTGCTGCATCTATTTTTACAATTATTTTGTTCTTACGCTATCTTCATATTATCTTAATTACACGCGTACCCTTTGCATGTATTTAACGGTCTGTATTAAGAATCCTGCTATAACAGGCCTCACCTATCTCCGTGGATCTCTTGCAGTAAAGAGTGTTTTTTCATTTTCTAGTTGCTCAAAGAAAGTATTGAAAAATAGTAAACCGCCACCATAGGAAATAATTCAGTATGTACAATGAACTAGAAAAGCGGGATGTTTCTAATGTAAACCTCTTACCTAGTCATAATCATATGCACTTTGATTTAAAAATGTTTTGCAGACGCATCATTGAAGGAAAAACGAAACCAAAAAAAAAATCAAAATCAACACTTTTACAGACGTAAGGGATTTTTAAACTTGTTTTATATGGTTTAATTTTATTTACTAATGAAGCCATACCTATTTTTTTTTAATGAAGACAATCTTTTTATATCGGCAAGCTCAATGTGTATGAAAACAAGAATTGGAACGCAGGCCTCACACCAGTTGATTTCAAGCCTAGAGTTTGTAACATAAAAAGCTACACAGTTTTAGACTTCGTTCCTACGCACTTTTAAATTTCGAAAGTTTATCATCAAAGCGAAACGTTAGTAAGTTTTACAAAAGTGCGACTTTTGACAGAGCTATCATGCTTTTACTCAAAAAGTTACAATAATCTTAAAGTTTTAGCACAGACAAATTAGGGACACAATTACTATAAACAATGCCAACTTTTTGTTTCGATACCTGTACTGACTTGCCATGATTTTTCGAGCACGCAATGAACCGTGAAAAAAATTACAGCAAAAATGACTTTCTCACCAAATATATAATTATT
>JAWDGP010006627.1:5000-40000 GCA_033675545.1 Elysia crispata
CTCTAAATCACCCAATTTCAATTATCGCCACAAGTTTCGCTCGTAGCAAGCATCAATGTGGCTCAAAATAATCTCCTAATTAAGTTGTTCAACTCCATTTACAGGAGAAAAAAGTATCCTAATTTTTTTTTATTTCTCAAGAAAAGCTTCGATTCCTACAACAACCAAAAAAGGAAATTACTGGTAATAGTTTTCTACAGAATTTCTTTTTGCCTCTCTAATTGGAAAATGGTCGTAGTTGTATTAGACATTTCTCGTCTAAAGATAAAGTTAACGCCTGTTTAGTTTTGTCGAATGTCTAATGATTTCCTTTTTTTTTTACTTTTATCCCTTGCAAGCGTGATTACCCGTTCAAATGATCTTCTAGTGCAAAAATATAATAGTTTTTAATTTGTATAGTTGTTCAAATTAACTTCATGACTTGCTCTTCAAGTTTTCGCCTGAATAAAAGGTCTGTTTTTTTTTCTTAAAAGTGTCTCGGAAAAACATCATCGCCATACTATTTTAAAAGGAAAGAAGCCATAATACTGGCATCATAGAGCAGTAGACTTTATTGTGAGGAAAAGAAGCTTATTATACTCTCTATAGACACAGGAGGCTGGTATAGGACTTCAAATCATACCGGTACTACATTATATATACTGCACTAAGGAATGGAAAAAGGGAAAACACCAATCACGGTCACAGAAGAAAATATAAACGCTAATTTTATTCATCATAATGGAATATTCTAACACGACTCAGAATACCTCTAAACTCTCAGATGATTACACAGTCACATATTTTTATCGAGAGGAATACCAAATTGTATTAAAAATTTTGGCTCCGCTCTGGCCTGCTATTATATTGTTTGGTTTGATTTCCAACACCATCAACATCGTTGTCTTCCTCAAGGCAGGTAACAAAGACAACGTGACGACATTGCTTCTCTCCCTTGCCGTGTCTGATTTGGTGTTTCTCACCCTGATATCACCGTCGATGTGCGGCTACGCCATTCTGTCTCTAGCAAGTTCTCACCCCTGGCCATTTGACCGATTCATTCTACTTTTCCTGTTCTACTGGCCGGCTTCCACGGCATACGACCTCTCGGCCTTTATCGCCGTCTCTTTGGGAGTAATGCGTTGCGCATGCGTAGCTATGCCTCTGAAGTTTAAGCTTGTCTTCACAAGATCCAGGACCATTAAATGGGTCATGTTTTTAGTCGTTCTGGCTGTGTCGCTGAGATTACCGGTGTTGACAATCCATAGGATTTCCTGGAGAAGAGATCCGCAAACAAATCTGTCGTCGCCATATTTAAAAGCTGTCAACACAGCTTACATGTCTCGCATTAATGATGTCCTTAACAGAGGGATCGTCATTTACATCTTGTACATTACAATGGTGACCTGTGTGGTTGTTCTTTCGTTCAAGCTGTACCAGGCCTCCAAGATACGACGTTCTTGTACAACAAGGCCGACTGAAACTTCGGACCAGGCATCAGACAAACCAGTCGGCCAAAGACTGACCTCAAAAGATGTGCAGGTGGTTAAGTCAGTAGTCCTGGTGTGCACCATCTTTATTCTCTCTCAGTTAACGTTCCTGACTACATCAACAGCACGTCTTATCAGACCTAGTTTCGACGAAGGACAACAATTGGTATTTTTATTCGGAATTTTCATCCAGATCAGTTTAACATGCTCCTACTTGAACGCATCAATCAACATCTTCGTCTACTACAATTACAACAGCAAATACAGATCTGTTTTGCTTTCTATGCTATCTGTGAAACAAAGTTTGTGAATTTTTTTAAAACATCAAAAGAAATGAGTAAGAAAGGTCTTTGAAATTTGAGAGGTAAAGATAACCCAATTCAACTTAAGCTCTATACAACAATGCTATTTCTTCTACTTTTGAGAAAATAAAAATCTAAGTATTCGCCTAATGACATGATAGTCAAGCCATCTTCAATGGGTCTTCTTTGTTTCTGTTGCAAAGAGAAATGTTGTTACACACAACCATTGGCAGTGCAAGAAATGTCTCTTTCATAGCTTATTTGTACTCTCTCTCTAGTATTTTGTTGTTGTTGTTGTTGTTGTTGTTGTTGTTGTGGTGGCCTTGTAGAAGTAAAAGTAGTAATAGTAGTAGAAGCAGCAGCAGCAGCAAGAGCAGCAGCAGCAGCAGCAGTAGTAGTAGTAGTAGTAGTAGTAGTAGTAGTAGAAGTAGTAGTAGTAGTAGTAGTAGTAGTAGTAGTAGTAGTAGTGTAGTAGTAGCAGTTGCATCAGCAGCAGCAGCAGGAGCAGCAGTAGAAATAGTAGTTGTTGTAGTAGTAGTAGTAGTAGTAGTAGTAGTAGTAGTAGTAGTAGTAGTAGTAGTAGTAGTAGTAGTAGTAGTAGTAGTAGTAGTAGTAGTAGTAATCATCATAATGGTGGCGGTAGTGATAGTTATAGTTGGTAAGGGAAGTGGTTGTGGTAGTGACAGTAGTAGAAGTCATTATTTTCAAATTGAAGTCTACATGAAACATTTTAATTTAAATAGCTTTTTATCTATTGTGCTTAAACAAATATTTAATTTAACTCTTATGATGCTGAATACGAAGTAATGTTAAAATAAATCTCAAATATGCATCTGGAGCATTTGCAAGAAAAGAAAAGAAAAAAAATTCAAAACAGAATGAAGTGGTCAAGTCTCTCCTCCTCTCCTTCCTCGACATCCACCCACATGGAAGCTTCAAGACGACAGAGCGTTTACCAGCGTCCACCGAAGAGCAGGTTTTTGGGTTAGCTTGTTTTTAGTCACATGATCACTCACAACTAAATCCCATTTTTTAAAGGGAAAAGAGCTCCGATAGATGGAGAAGACTTCTCCTAAAGTCATCATTAATGATTTAGGTCATGAACAGGATATGGAAAATTAAACAAGTTTATATTGTCTAATAATTAAAGAACTGTTTATAATTGTCCGGCAAGTAAATACTTAATCAACTACAAACATAGTAAGTATGTCTTACTGACATGCATTAATTTTTCCAGATCCTGATATTCTCTTAACTGATCAATTTTCTTAAACCAACAGAGAGTTTAGAAATAATTATATCCTTTAAGGCCCTGCGCTTATAGGAAAAAAAAACATCCTCAAAACACTTTCTCCACAGAAAGAGAGTCCAGTTAACTATAGCAGTACCGAAGACCTTGAGTGGATATTTTGCCTACTGCTTCTTCCTCAAGCTTAGAGTTATTGAATTATTGAAAACAGGATATAAGTGGTTCCCATAGGATTGATGAGCTCGGGTGTTTTCCGGACTATCAGGAAACACAGGGCTGATATGTACTTCGAATCCAGATACAGACAAACGGATTGAAATATGATGAAAAAATCATGACGATCTTTACTCCAAAAGAAGACAATCCTGTGATTATATTACCTGATTCTAAAAACTGATCGCTTTGCTGTGGCGGTGAGAGCTGAAAATTCTAAGCCGCCGTTTCTATACAGTTGTGAGGCTAAAATTGTAAGGTGAATTAAAAGGTCATATTCTCACTCTACTGCCCTTCCGACAGAATAAAATTATTATTCGTTGTAACCTTCTCCCTATTTTACCCACAGATGATCTTGACTAAGCAAAATAGGGAGAAGGTTCTGGTCCCAAGACAGCGGCATACTATCAATATCTAAACATAGTAACTGTTGTGGTTCCAAGACAGCACCATCAACTGCCAATACCTAAACATGGTAACTGTTGTGGTTCCTAGATAGCGGCACCAACTACTAATCCCTCAACATGGTAACAGTTGTGGTTCCTTAATATCGGCATAAACTACCAATATCAACTACCAATCCTTCAACATAGTAATTATTGTAGTTCCAAGACAGCGGCATCAACTTCAAATCCCTGAACATGGTAACTATTTTATATCCAAGACAACAGCATCAACTACAAATCCCTCCATATGGTAACTGTTTTCGTTCCTAGATAGCGGCACCATCTACAAATCCCTCAAAAAAATAATTATTCTAGTTCCAGCACAGCGGCATCCACTACCAATTCTCAAGATGGTAAATATTTTGGTTCCTAGAAAGCGGCACCATCTATCAATATCTCAACATGGTAACTGTTGTGGTTCCAAGACAGCGGCATCAAATACCAACCCCTTAACATGGTAACTGTTGTGGATCCTAGATAGCGGCATCAAATACATACCCCTTAACATGGTAACTGTTGTGGTTCCAAGACAGCGGCATCAAATACCAACCCCTTAAAGTGGTAACTGTTGTGGATCCTAGATAGCGGCATCAAATACATACCCCTTAACATGGTAACTGTTGTGGTTCCAAGACAGCGGCATCAAATACTAACCCCTTAAAATGGTAACTGTTGTGGATCCTAGATAGCGGCATCAAATACATACCCCTTAACATGGTAACTGTTGATGATCCTAGATAGCGGCATCAAATACCAACCCCTTAACATGGTAACTGTTGTGGATCCTAGATAGCGGCATCAAATACCAACCCCTTAACATGGTAACTGCTGTGGTTCCAAGACAGCGGCATCAAATACCCCTTCACATGGTAACTGTTGTGGATCTAAGATAGCGGCATCAAATAAAAAGCTAAACCTGGTAACTGTTCTGGTCCAAAGACAGCGGCATAAACTACCAATATCTAAAAATGATAACTGTTGTGCTTCCTAGATAGCGGCATCAAATACCAACCCCTTAACATGGTAACTGTTGTGGATCCTAGGGAGCGGCATCAAATACCAACACATTAACATGATAACTGTTGTGGATCCTAGATAGCGGCATCAAATACCAACCCCTTAAAATTGTAACTGTTGTGGATCCTAGATAGAGGCAAAAACTACCAATATCTAAACATAATAACTTTTGTGGTTCCAAGACAGCGGCATCAAATACCAACCCTTTAACATGATAACTGTTGTGGATCCTAGATAGCGGCATCAAATACCAACCCCTTAACATGGTAACTGTTGTGGTTCCTAGATAGCGGCATCAACTACCAATATCTAAACATGGTAACTGTTGTGGTTCCAAGACAGCGGCATCAATTACCAATATCTAAACATGGTAAATGTTGTGGTTCCAAGACAGCGGCATACACTACCAATATCTAAACATGGTAACTGTTGTGGTTCTAAGACAGCTGCATCAACTACCAATATCTAAATATGGTAACTGTTGTGGATCCAAGACAGCGGCATGCACTACCAATATCTAAACATGGCAAAATTTTGTGGTTCCAAAACAGCGGCATACACTGCCAATATCTAAACATGGTAACAATTGTGGTTCCAAAACGGCGGCATCAACTACCAGCCCCTCAACATTGCAACTGCTGTGGTTCCAAGACAGCGGCACACACTACCAATATCTAAACATGGTAACTGTTGTGGTTCCAAGACAGCGGCATCAAATACCAACCCCTTAACATGGTAACTGTAATGGTACCTAGAATGCGGTACCAACTACTAATCCCTCAACATGGTAACTGTTTTGATTCCTAGAAAGCGGTACCAACTACTAATCCCTCAACATGGTAACTGTTTATGTTCCTAGAAAGCGGTACCAACTAGTAATCCCTCAAAATGGTAAATGTTGTGGTTCCTAGAAAGCGGTACCAACTAGTAATCCCTCAAAATGGTAAACGTTGTGGTTCCTAGAAAGCGGTACCAACTACTAATCCCTCAACATGGTAAATGTTGTGGTTCCAAAAAAGCCGTACCAACTACTTATCCCTCAACATGGTAACTGTTTTGATTCCTAGAAAGCGGTACCAACTACTAATCCCTCAACATGGTAACTGTTTATGTTCCTAGAAAGCGGTACCAACTAGTAATCCCTCAAAATGGTAAATGTTGTGGTTCCTAGAAAGCGGTACCAACTACTAATCCCTCAAAATGGTAAATGTTGTGGTTCCTAGAAAGCGGTACCAACTACTAATCCCTCAACATGGTAAATGTTGTGGTTCCAAGACAGTTGCATCAACTACCAATATTTAAACATGGTAAATGTTTTGGTTCAAAGACAGCGGCATCAACTACAAACCCCTGAACATTGCAACTGCTGTGGTTCCAAGACAGCGGCATACACTATCAATATCTCAACATGGTAACTGTTGTGGTTCCAAGACAGCGGCATCAAATACCAACCCCTTAACATGGTAACTGTTGTGGATCCTAGATAACGGCATCAAATACCAACCCCTTAACATGGTAACTGTTGTGGTTCCTAGATAGAGGCATCAAATACCAACCCCTTAACATAGTAACTGCTGTGGTTCCAAGACAGCGGCATCAAATACCATTGCCTTCAAATGGTAACTGTTGTGGATCTAAGATAGCGGCATCAAATAAAAAGCTAAACCTGGTAACTGTTGTGGTCCAAAGACAGCGGCATAAACTACCAATATCTAAAAATGATAACTGTTGTGATTCCTAGAGAGCGGCATCAAATACCAACCCCTTAACATGGTAACTGTTGTGGATCCTAGATAGCGGCATCAAATACCAACCCTTTAACATGGTAACTGTTGTGGATCCTAGATAGCGGCATCAAATATTAATCCCTTAACGTGATAAATGTTGTGGTTCCTAGATAGCGGCATCAAATATACAACCCATTCACATGGTAACTGTTGTGGTCCAAAGACATCGGCATAAACTACCAATATCTAAACATGGTAACTGTTTTGGTTCCTAGATAGCGCCATCATCTACCAATCCCTAAAAATGGTAACTATTGTAGCTCCAAAACAGCGGCATCTACCACCAATCCAGCAACATGGCAACTATTATATTTCCAAGACAGCGGCATCAAATACCAATCTCTCCACATGGCAACTATTGTAGTTCCAAGACAGCGGCATCAACTACAAATCGCTCAACATGTTAAATGTTTTGGTTCCTAGATAGCGGCATCAACTAAAATATCGAAACAACCTAACTGTTTTGTTCCCAAGTTAACGGCATACACTACCAATATCTAGTAAATTTTGTGGTTCCAAGACAGCGGCATCAACTACCAATATCTAAACATGGTAACTGTTGTAGTTCCAAAACAGCGGCATCAACTACCAACCCCTCAACATTGCAACTGCTGTGGTTCCAAGACAGCGGTATACACTACCAATATCTAAACATGGTAAATGTTGTGGTTCCAAGACAGCGGCATCAACTACCAATATCTAAACATGGGAACTGTTGTGGTTCCAAGACAGCGGCATGCACTACCAATATCTAAACATGGTAACTGTTGTGGTTCCAAGACAGCGGCATACACTACCAATATCTAAACATGGTAAATGTTGTGGTTCCAAGACAGCGGCATACACTACCAATATCTAAACATGGTAAATGTTGTGGTTCCAAGACAGCGGCATCAACTACCAATATCTAAACATGGTAACTGTTGTGGTTCCAAGACAGCGGCATCAACTACCAATATCTAAACATGGTAACTGTTGTGGTTCCAAGACAGCGGCATGCACTACCAATATCTAAACATGGTAAATGTTGTGATTCCAAGACAGCGGCATACACTACCAATATCTAAACATTGTAACTGTATTGGTTCCAAGAAAGCGGTATCAACTACTAATCCCTCAACACGGCAAATGTTGTGGTTCCAAGACAGCGGCATACACTACCAATATCTAAACATGGTAACTGTTGTGGTTCCAAGACAGCGGCATCAAATACCAACCCCTCAACATTGCAACTGCTGTGGTTCCAAGACAGCGGCATACACTAACAATATCTAAACATTGCAACTGCTGTGATTCCAAGACAGCGACATACACTACCAATATCTAAACATGGTAACTGCTGTGGTTCCAAGACAGCGGCATACACTACCAATATCTAAACATTGCAACTGCTGTGATTCCAAGACAGCGGCATACACTACCAATATCTAAACATGGTAACTGCTGTGGTTCCAAGACAGCGGCATACACTACCAATATCTAAACATTGCAACTGTTGTGATTCCAAGACAGCGGCATACACTACCAATATCTAAACATGGTAAATGTTGTGGTTCCAAGACAGCGGCATACACTACCAATATCTAAACATGGTAAATGTTGTGGTTCCAAGACAGCGGCATCAACTACTAATCCCTAAACATGGTAACTGTTGTGGTTCCAAGACAGCGGCATCAACTACCAATATCTAAACATGGTAACTGTTGTGGTTCCAAGACAGCGGCATACACTACCAATATCTAAACATGGTAAATGTTGTGATTCCAAGACAGCGGCATACACTACCAACATCTAAACATGGTAACTGTATTGGTTCCAAGAAAGCGGTATCAACTACTAATCCTCAACACGGCAATTGTTGTGGTTCCAAGACAGCGGCATACACTACCAATATCTAAACATGGTAACTGTTGTGGTTCCAAGACAGCGGCATCAAATACCAACCCCTCAACATTGCAACTGCTGTGGTTCCAAGACAGCGGCATACACTACCAATATCTAAACATTGCAACTGCTGTGATTCCAAGACAGCGACATACACTACCAATATCTAAACATGGTAACTGCTGTGGTTCCAAGACAGCGGCATACACTACCAATATCTAAACATTGCAACTGTTGTGATTCCAAGACAGCGGCATACACTACCAATATCTAAACATGGTAACTGCTGTGGTTCCAAGACAGCGGCATACACTACCAATATCTAAACATTGCAACTGCTGTGATTCCAAGACAGCGGCATACACTACCAATATCTAAACATGGTAACTGCTGTGGTTCCAAGACAGCGGCATACACAACCAATATCTAAACATGGTAACTGTAATGGTTCCTAGAAAGCGGTACCAACTACTAATCCTTCAACATGGTAAATGTTGTGGTTCCTAGAAAGCGGTACCAACTACTAATCACTCAACATGGTTACTATTTTGGTTCCTAGAAAGCGGTACCAACTACTATTCCCTCAACATGGTAAATGTTGTGGTTCCAAGAAAGCCGTACCAACTACTAATCCTTCAACATGGTAACAATTTTGGTTCCTAGAAAGCGGTACCAACTACTAATCACTCAACATGGTAACTGTTGTGGTTCCAAGACAGCGGCATCAACTACTAATCCCTCAACACGGCAAATGTTGTGGTTCCAAGACAGCGGCATACGCTACCAATATCTAAACATGGTAACTGTTGTGGTTCCAAGACAGCGTCATACACTACCAATATCTAAACATGGTAACTGTTGATGTTCCAAGACAGCGGCATACACTACCAATATCTAAACATGGTAACTGTTGTGGTTCCAAGACAGCGGCATACACTACCAATATCTAAACATGGTAACTGTTGTGGTTCCAAGACAGCGGCATACACTACCAATATCTAAACATGGTAACTGCTGTGGTTCCAAGACAGCGGCATACACTACCAATATCTAAACATGGTAACTGTTGTGGTTCCAAGACAGCGGCATACACTACCAATATCTAAACATGGTAACTGTTGTGGTTCCAAGACAGCGGCATACACTACCAATATCTAAACATGGTAACTGTTGTGGTTCCAAGACAGCGGCATACACTACCAATATCTAAACATGGTAAACGTTGTGGTTCCAAGACAGGGGCATCAACTACCAATATCTAAACATGGTAACTGTTTCGGTTCCTTATAATCGGAAACAACTACTAATATCTCAACATGGTAACTGTTGCAGTCCCAAGACAGCGGCATGAACTACAAATCCCTCAACATTGTCATTATTGCAGTTTTAAGACAGCGGCATCAACTACCAATCTCTCAATATGGTAACTATTGTGGTTTTAAGACAGCGGCATCAACTACAATTCCCTGAACATGGTAATTATTGTAGTTCCTAGATAGCGGGATCAACTACCAATATCTAAACATGGTATCAGTCTCTCTCTCTTTCTCTCTCTCTCTCTCTCTCTCTCTCTCTCTCTCTCTCTCTCTCTCTCTCTCTCTCTCTCTCTCTCTCTCTCTCTCTCTCTCTCTCTCTCTCTCTCTCTCTCTCTCTCTCCGCTATTAGCCCGATTATCATAATTATCTAAATATTCATATTTTAAACTGTATATTTCTGTTTCATTGATGTATTTTTGTAAGGGCATATGAAAATACTTCTTATGAGATCATAACATGTATTTTTTTTTTTTTTTTTTTTTGGATCTGTTCTTAGTATGATATAAACTTTTGTCTAAGTGAACTAAAATACTATTCTTTCATAATTATGATGATGATTTTCATACAAAAAAAAATAGTCATGAAGGTAAAGACTTGTTTATGTCGATCTTACCTTTTTCAAGTCCTAGAATTGATTCGTGATCTTCAGTTATTTACCCTTAGAAGGACTGTTTATGTCTTTCTTTGACTGTCCCCAGCACATCAAACGAGGGCACAGCTGAAACGATAAGACCCTGATTGAACCCCCACGATATGGGAGTGAAACTTATGAGAAACGTCGATGCGAATCTAGGGGCGGGAGTTCCAACCCACAGCCATCACCGCTCCAGATCAATAGAGACCATGAACGTAAAGCTAGATATTGACGTACAGCAGTGATATTCGTGCTACACTCCTTTAGGTCAATGTTGTGGTTTGTCAAAATCACAGTGCGGTCACTTCAGCGTGGCGATCCCAAGTCTAACACATTAAATCTATGGAAAACTGCGCACAAGTCAAAAAGCTCAAAAATTGGATACTTTGTCGCAATATCGGTGACTTTAAAATTACCTTTTACATGGGCCTTTTCTTTGACACATATTTTAAAAAAGTCAGCATGGTATTCAAATTAAGTTAATTTTGATCAAGTCTATGTTTCTATGTACATATATAACAATTAAAATTTAATCCCTTTCAACCAGCTCTACTATGTATTTCTTCAGAGTAAAGATTGAGAGATTTTTTTTCTCTTTTTAAATCTTATTGATATATTTTAGAGGATCGGCCTTTAGAATTATTAAATATAAACCATAAAAGTAGTAGTAGCAGTAGTAGTAGTAGTAGTAGTAGTAGTAGTAGTAGTAGTAGTAGTAGTAGTAGTAGTAGTAGTAGTAGTAGTAGTAGTAGTAGTAGTGGTACTAATAGTACTTGTAGTGGTACTACTAGTACTTGTAGTAGTAGTAGTAGTAGTAGTAGTAGTAGTAGTAGTAGTAGTAGTAGTAGTAGTAGTAGTAGTAGTAGTAGTAGTAGTAGTAGTAGTAGTAGTAGTAGTAGTAGTAGTAGTAGTAGTTGTAGTAGTAGTAGTAGTACTGGTAGTAATAGTAGTCGTAGTGGTAGTAGTAGTAGTAGTTGTAGTAGTAGTGGTGGTGGTACTGGTGGCGGCAGCAAGCAGCAGTGGTGGTAGTGGTGGTAGTGGTAGTAGTAGTAGTAGTAGTAGTAGTAGTAGTAGTAGTAATAGCGGTCGTAGTATTAGCTGTAACAGTTGCAGCCGCAGGCTCAGTTATTAATGGTACAGGCAGTGAGTAGTAATGGTGGTGGTAGTGGTGGTAGTAGTAGTGGTGGTGGTGGTGGTGGTAGTAGTAGTGGTAGTGGTGGTGGTAGTGGTAGTGGTAGTGCTAGTGGTTGTGGTAGTGGTAGTAGTAGTGGTAGTAGTGGTGGTGGTGGTGGTAGTAGTAGCAGCAGCAGCAGTGGTAGTGGTAGCAGCAGCAGCAGCGAGCAGCGGTAGTGGTGGTAGTAGTAGTAGTAGTAGTGGTAGTGGTAGTAGTAGTAGTAGTAGTAGTAGTAGTAGTAGTGGTGGCAATCGTAGTATTAGTTGTAACAGTTGCAGCCGTAGGCTCAGTATTAATAGTAGAAGCAGTAAAAGTAATAGTAGTAGTAGTAGTAGTAGTAGTAGTAGTAGTAGTAGTAGTAGTAGTAGTAGTAGTAGTAGTAGTAGTAGTAGTAGTAGTTGTAGTAGTAGTAGTAGTAGTAGTTGTAGTAGTAGTAGTAGTAGTAGTAGTAGTAGTAGTAGTAGTAGTAGTAGTAGTAGTAGTAGTAGTAATAGCAATCGTAGTATTAGTTGTAACAGTTGCAGCCGCAGGCTCAGTATTAATAGTAGTAGTAGTAGTAGCAGCAGCAGCAGCAGCAGCAGTAGTAGTAGTAGTAGTAGTAGTAGTAGTAGTAGTAGTAGTAGTAGTAGTAGTAGTAGTAGTTGTTGTTCTAGTAGTAGTAGTAGTAGTAGTAGTAGTAGTAGTAGTAGTAGTAGTAGTAGTAGTAGTAGTAGTAGTAGTAGTAGTAGTAGTAGTAGTAGTAGTAGTAGTACTGGTAGCAGTAGCAGCAGCAGTAGTAGTAGTAGTAGTAGTAGTAGTAGTAGTAGTAGTAGTAGTAGTAGTAGTAGTAGTAGTAGTACTGGTAGCAGTAGCAGCAGCAGCAGTAGTAGTAGTAGTAGTTGTAGTAGTAGTAGTAGTAGTAGTAGTAGTAGTAGTAGTAGTAGTAGTAGTAGTAGTAGTAGTAGTAGTAGCAATCGTAGTATTAGTTGTAACAGTTGCAGCCGTAGGCTCAGTATTAATAGTAGAAGCAGTAAAGTAATAGTAGTAGTAGTAGTAGTAGTAGTAGTTGTAGTAGTAGTAGTAGTAGTAGTAGTAGTAGTAGTAGTAGTAGTAGTAGTAGTAGTAGTAGTAGTAGTAGTAGTAGTAGTAGTAGTAGTAGTAGTAGTAGTAGCAATCGTAGTATTAGTTGTAACAGTTGCAGCCGTAGGCTCAGTATTAATAGTAGAAGCAGTAAAAGTAATAGTAGTAGTAGTAGTAGTAGTAGTAGTAGTAGTAGTAGTAGTAGTAGTAGTAGTAGTAGTAGTAGTAGTAGTAGTAGTAGTAGTAGTAGTAGTTGTACTGGTAGCAGTAGCAGCAGCAGCAGCAGCAGTAGTAGTAGTAGTAGTAGTAGTAGTAGTAGTAGTAGTAGTAGTAGTAGTAGTAGTTGTTGTTGTAACAGCTGCAGCCACAGGCTCAGTATTAATAGTACAAGCAGTAAAAGTAATAGTAGTAGTAGTAGTTGTTGTAGTAGTAGTAGTAGTAGTAGTAGTAGTAGTAGTAGTAGTAGTAGTAGTAGTAGTAGTAGTAGTAGTAGTAGTAGTAGTAGTAGTAGTAGTAGTAGTAGTAGTAGTAGTAGTAGTACAGTAGCAATGTCGTCAAGAAGCTTTTTATTCTATTTTTTTTTACTTTTTTTCCATAAACGATTGAGAATTTCAAAGACATTTTTTCTATTATTTTCCTTTCCACTTGGATGGTCTATGTGCTTAGCAGATAAAGAGATATGATATTATCTTAATTAGTTCACTTACCTGTGGATCAAAAATCGAGATACATCGCAACGCCCTGATACGGTACAACATAATATAAGATATCATAGAGTTGTCGTTCGGTGCGCTTGAGGTGTCATTCTTCTATCGCTCGCCCCTAATCACATCAAACCTTTGCGTTGCTATGAACCATTCAACTAGAAATAAAGTCCTTTTCTTTACATGCTACAAGTTTCTTGAACAAACTGTACCCAATCTGTTAGTTCCCTCATTTGTAGTGAGCATAATTATACTCGAATTTGATTGGATTCTTTTATTCTCATTTTCTTTGTCGCGTTCGGAAATCCAAACTGATGTTGTTGTTTTTTTTTTTTTCATAAGAGAGTTAAAAAAAGATAGATATGAGGTAAAATTAAGGGGTAATAACTGGTGCTGGGGCTTGCTGACCATCTTTGTAAATTTTAATAGGAGAGCATAAGATTTCGTGCGATCATAAATTATCAAACAATTTTAAAGATAATTCAGAATGAACCTTGACTATCTTTTATCGAACTATCTAGAACAGTATCATTATTGAAGTAGGTTTAGCAGGGTACCAGCTTCTTGGTAATATGCGATTTATTAACCCTTAAATGATATAAAATTGTTCTACCCGTGGAACACTGACCTCCGAGTATCGCAAAAATTTTCTACAGTTTGGCTCATCTCGTAAAAGCATCGATTTTCCTCCAATAAAGTTTCATTAAGTTCTTTATGCTCAATTACGGTGGAGAAGAGTGACTTTATGGATCCTTCAAGTAAAGCTTGGCGTCTTGCGAGAAAGGAAATTACTGGTACCCGGTAATAGTTTTCTTCATGAACTTCTCAAGATTTTCTTTGCCTCTTAATTGAAAAATTACTTAGTTATGTATGATATTTCTCTTCTAAAGATGAAATTAATGCATGTTGCATTACTAATGACTTCATTTTTTTCACTCTTATTACTTATTACTTCGAGTGCAAAAATATAATAGTGTATAATTTGTATATTTGTTGAAAAAATTTCATGAGTCGCTCTTCAATTTTTCACCTGAATAAAAGGTCTCCTTTTCTTCAAAGTGCCTAGAAATGTTATGATCGCCATACTTTTTCAACAAGAAAGAAGCGTTGTTACTGGCATCGTAACGCACCAGACTTCACCGGGAGGAGAGGAAGCATTATCACTTTATCCTCCTCAGATACAAGCTGTTTAGGACTTTGACTCATACTCTATAGTGAACTAAAGAATGGAAAAAGGGGAAGCGGTATTCGCGGTTATAGACGATACTTTTGTTGATCATAATGGAATCTTCTAACGTGACTCAGAATACTTCTAAACTCTCAGATGATTACACAGCCACATATTTTTATCGAGAGGAATACGAAATTGTATTAAAAATTTTGGCTCCGCTGTGGCCTGCTATTATATTGTTTGGTTTGATTTCCAACACCATCAACATCGTTGTCTTCCTCAAGGCAGGTAACAAAGACAACGTGACGACATTGCTTCTCTCCCTTGCCGTGTCTGATTTGGTGTTCCTCACCCTTATATCACCATCTATGTGCACTTACGTCATTCGGACTTACGAAAGTTCTCACCCCTGGCCGTTTGACCAATTCATCCCGCTTATTTTGTTCTACTGGCCGGCTTCCACGGCATACGACCTCTCGGCCTTTATCGCCGTCTCTTTGGGGGTAATGCGTTGCGCATGCGTAGCTATGCCTCTGAAGTTTAAGCTTGTCTTCACAAGATCCAGGACCATTAAATGGGTCATGTTTTTAGTCGTTCTGACTGTGTCACTGAGGTTACCGGTGTTGACAATCCATAGGATTTCCTGGAGAAGAGATCCGCAAACAAATCTGTCATCTCCATATTTAATAGCTGTTAACACAGCTTACATGTCTCGCATTAACGATGTCCTTAATAGACGGATCATCATTTACATCTTGTACATTACAATGGTGACCTGTGTGGTTGTTCTTTCGTTCAAGCTGTACCAGGCCTCCAAGATACGACGTTCTTGTACAAAAAGGCCGACTGAAACTTCGGACCAGGCATCAGACAAACCAGTCGGCCAAAGACTGACCTCAAAAGATGTGCAGGTGGTTAAGTCAGTAGTCCTGGTGTGCACCATCTTTATTCTCTCTCAGTTAACGTTCCTGACTACATCAACAATACGTCTTATCAGACCTAGTTTCGATGACGGTCAACAATTGGTATTTTTATTCGGAATTTTCAGCCAGATCAGTTTAACATGCTCCTACTTGAACGCATCAATCAATATCTTCGTCTACTACAATTACAACAGCAAGTACAGATCTGTTTTGCTTTCTATGCTATCTGTGAAACAAAATTTGTGAATTTTTTTAAAACATCAAAAGAAATGAGTAAGAAAGGTCTTTAAAATCTGAGAGGTAAAGATAACCCAAAGCAACTTAAGCTCTATACAACAATGCTATTTCTTCTACTTTTGAGAAAATAAAAATCTAAGTATTCGCCTAATGACATGATAGTCAAGCCATCTTCAATGGGTCTTCTTTGTTTCTGTTGCAAAGAGAAATGTCGTTACACACAGCCATTGGCAGTGCAAGAAATGTCTCTTTCATAGCTTATTTGTAAAAATTAAATCTATATTTCTTCCCTCACGTCTCTCTCTCTCTCTCTCTCTCTCTCTCTCTCTCTCTCTCTCTCTCTCTCTCTCTCTCTCTCTCTCTCTCTCTCTCTCTCTCTTTCTCTCACTCTCTCTCTCTAGTATTTTTTAATAATTTTGATACATTTCAAATCTGCTCTCCAAGTTATGTATTAAAATAATTTTTTTTAATCCAGGCTCTCATATAATCTTATGAAACGTATGTCTAATAATACTCTTTTTATACTGTGTTTTCGACTCATCAATAATATCAGTAAAATCTTTCCAGACAACTAAGTTAAATCAGTGATACAGCACACTTATATATATATATATAGCAGTTGTAGTAGTAGTAGTAGTAGTAGTAGTAGTAGTAGTAGTAGTAGTAGTAGTAGTAGTAGTAGTAGTAGTAGTAGTAGTAGTAGTAGTAGTAGTAGTAGTAGTAGCAGTAGTAGTAGTAGTAGTAGTAGTAGTAGTAGTAGTAGTAGTAGTAGTAGTAGTAGTAGTAGTAGTAGTAGTAGTAGTAGTAGTAGTAGTAGTAGTAGTAGTAGTAGTAGTAGTAGTAGTAGTAATAGTAGTAGTAGTAGTAGTAGTAGTAGTAGTAGTAGTAGTAGTAGTAGTAGTAGTAGTAGTAGTAGTAGTAGTAGTAGTAGTAGTAGTAGTAGTAGTAGTAGTAGTAGTAGTAGTAGTAGTAGTAGTAGTAGTAGTAGTAGTAGTAGTAGTAGTAGTAGTTTTTATGGAAAATGTCTAAGAACCTTTTATCAAGTGACACGACATGTAGTTGCATCCAGAAAATCGCTGGGTACAAATCTTCCCAGAAAAGTAAACGACTCTTTTTTCAAGAAAATAACAAAGTAATTTCACAGTATTCTATGGACTATCTGAATAAAAAAAAGTCTGAGCAACTGTTACTTCAAGGTTTTTATTGATTCCAAGCATATTTTTTTCGCCACAAGAGTAATCGTCTAATCCGATTTCCTTTTTTATTGTTACAACGAAGGTGTCCAGCCAGTCCTAGTTAGTTCGGTGTAAAATGAAAGTCTCCATGTTGTTTGGATCCTCTGTCCGTGGCAGGCCACTTTGGTCTTTTGCTTCCTACTGCATAGAGATCTCAGCGTAGGAGCACGCCAGGAACTTGTGGCGACGGTCTCTGTGGATAGAACAAGAATCAGTGTAGATAGATTTGAGCGTAGGAGCACGCCAGGAACTTGTGGCGACGATCTCTGTGGATGGAACAAGAATCAGTGTAGATAGATCTGAGCGTAGGAGCACGCCAGGAACTTGTGACGACGGTCTCTGTGGATAAATTAAGAATCAGTGTAGATAGATCTGAGCGTAGGAGCACGCCAGGAACTTGTGGCGACGGTCTCTGTGGATGGAACAAGAATCGGTGTAGATAGACCTGAGCGTAGGAACACGCCAGGAACTTGTGGCGACGGTCTCTGTAGATAGAACAAGATTCAGTGTAGATGAACCTGAGCGTAGGAGCACGCCAGGAACTTGTGGCGACGGTCTCTGTGGATAAAACAAGTATCGGTGTAGATAGACCTGAGCGTAGGAACACGCCAGGAACTTGTGACGACGGTCTCTGTGGATAAATTAAGAATCAGTGTAGATAGATCTGAGCGTAGGAGCACGCCAGGAACTTGTGGCGACGGTCTCTGTGGATAAAACAAGTATCGGTGTAGATAGACCTGAGCGTAGGAACACGCCAGGAACTTGTGGCGACGGTCTCTGTGGATAGAACAAGATTCAGTGTAGATACACCTGAGCGTATGAACACGCCAGGAACTTGTGGCGACGGTCTCTGTGGATAAAACAAGTATCGGTGTAGATAGATCTGAGCGTAGGAGCACGCCAGGAACTTGTGACGACGGTCTCTGTGGATAAATTAAGAATCAGTGTAGATAGATCTGAGCGTAGGAGCACGCCAGGAACTTGTGGCGACGGTCTCTGTGGATAAAACAAGTATCGGTGTAGATAGACCTGAGCGTAGGAACACGCCAGGAACTTGTGGCGACGGTCTCTGTGGATAGAACAAGATTCAGTGTAGATACACCTGAGCGTAGGAACACGCCAGGAACTTGTGGCGACGGTCTCTGTGGATAAAACAAGTATCGGTGTAGATAGACCTGAGCGTAGGAGCACGCCAGGAACTTGTGGCGACGGTCTCTGTGGATAGAACAAGTATCGGTGTAGATAGATATGAGCGTAGGAGCACGCCAGGAACTTGTGACAACAGTCTCTGCGCACAGAACCAGAATATGTGTGGGTTCTGAAGACTAAACGAAAGAAGAATTAAATTCGACTTATAAATCAGATTTTTATACTTCCAATTCGAAGATTGGAGACCTTTTGGGGGGAACTTTCAGGCAAATTTCACTTATTTTTATTTTTGATGAAAGAAAGGGGAAACTTAGCAATGTCAACTTCCCATTAGTATTTGACAATCAACACCAACAAAAGACCCCGATATCTTATTCGTTTCTGTTTCTTTTTACTAATACATCATACCAACGACTTGTGGAGTTTAGATGTTATGGAGATTAACATCATTGAGTTTCTAATTACATTTCTGTTTCGAGACAAGATCCAGAGTGTAGATCTAGGTCTGAGTCCAGGGGAGATTAAATTAAGAAGGTCCGTGCCCGACATCTGACACCGGTATCGGGTTTTAACAGCACGCTACAATTTTCCTTAGTTTCACTCTGTGGTGCAGACAAATTCAAGTTTTTTACTTGATTTCTCTTCATTGAGAAAGATAATTTTAAACGCATGAACTATTTTGATACGTACATATTTTTATTAAATATGTTGATAGATAGGGAAGTTGCATTTAATTAATTTCCAGCCCTGTTTTATACTTTTTTTTTTTTTTTTTTGTAAAGATAATAAACTTTAATTCATCATTCTGCTTTTACTGTGTCACAAAGAAAGAAAAAGAACAGATCAGTACTTACTTTAAATTATACAATAATCCGTTACAAGCTATAAGTAAACATAACAAATACGAGAGAAAAAAACACAATAATGATTTAATGACATAATCGCCTAAAAATCAGAATAGACATGATTTTTTTTTTTAAATTAAAGCCAAATATAAAACAATAATAATTGGAACAGACAGTATTTAAATGTTCCATTCGCTCTGTCATTAAAGACTACAATGTGAAGAAAAGAATCTGGGACATTACAAACTTAGCCTAAGTTTTGTTGCATCGTTATTTCCGCCAAACTATGAAGATTTAATTTGTGTGTTTGTGTGTGTGTGTGTGTTTCACACTGAACACGTTGTATTTCACAAAGGAGCGAGACTAGAGTCTACTGTGTAGATTTAAATCAATTCTAGCACTAAGATTTCGATAACACTCAGCTAGATATGAGTACAGAACCAATATTCAAAAAAGTTGGTAGTTGTATGAGTTATACTTTCGTTTTTAAAAAGACGAATCAGGTAAACTGAGTCGACTTTTGATTTATATGTGAATGGTCGTATTTCAATAAAACGCAAACTGAGTGAAGGTACTACAACTATGCACCTACACAGTATACGCGGCACTTTCATTAATCTGTGTTTGGATGCAGAGTTCGGAGCGTCAGAATGTCAGACATTATTCATGGCAGAATTGGATGAAAACAGAGATCGGAAACTGAAGGAAATAAGAAAATTATAACTAGGTACTTTTCACACATCGAACTAGGGTAAGGCAAATTTGTCGCTTTCGTAGAGAAGAAAAATTAATGAAATTAAAAAAGAAAAAAAAAGGAAAGAAAAGGAGGGGCCGGGGTCAAGAAGATCTTGCTAATACCACAACAATTACTTATATTATTTCTTCTATCTCGTTTATTTTCATTACAATTATCAGTTTAACTACTGTGTATATCTTTGATATCATAATAATGTCTACGACTATATTCTAACCATTTACATGGATATGATTAGGTCTCCTTACTCTCTCCTGTTAGAGTGCGCGGTAGTCCACCCAACCAGGACCTTGTCGCTGCCAACTGTGTAGTCCAGTGGTCGATCCCACTCATTCAGGTACTGGCTCAGCCCGCACGAGAACGTCCTGTAGCCTGAAACAGGAAGTCCGTGCAGTTAGAGAGTTTCCTCTTTAACCATGGTCTCCAATCAACTGGAAGCCGCTCAGCTTTGCTCTATCTCTCGATGTCTACAATGCATCTGCTTATCTATCTGCACTTTCTCTTTCTCCTTCTCTGTCTGTCTATCTGTCTGTTTATCTGCCTGTCTGTCTCTCTCTCTATCTCTCCCTCTCTTTCCCTCCCCCCACCCGCCCCCTCTCTCTGTCTCTCTCTGTCTCTGTCTCTGTCTCTCTTTGTCTCTGTCTCTGTCTCTCTCTCTCTCTCTCTCTCTCTCTCTCTCTCTCTCTCTCTCTCTCTCTCTCTCTTTCTCTCTCATTCATTCTCTGCATCCTCCTCTACCGTGTCCTTTTAAGAGAAAACCTATGAATTAGTTTAAACAAAGGCGGTTTTGTTTACGCCGTCAATTTAAAAAAGAACAAAAAACCAAACAGCAAACACAGACATTAACGTCAATGTGAGCTCTGGTTAATCTCCATGGTAGCGGTAATATTCTCTCTCCGGGAAACCTTACACTCCTCTACAACCAGGCAGCCACACGCGCGCCAAAAACAGATAATTAGAATTGGTTGCCTTCCTGGCATTGCTCCAGTTACTGGTCTAACTACGTGGGTGTTTGCAGCACTTGAATTTGGTGCGTCTGTCCTCACGGTGGTTGTCGTGGTAACTCTGGATTCCCACGATGACGTGATCCTCTGGACACATGAAGCTGACGGGCTCATCCCACGCATTTGTGTAACCTGTGGGGAGTGTGGCCAGAACAGGAGAAGTTTGTTTAGTTGCGCATCGCTCAGTTTGAAGTGCTGTTAATTTTGAATGCATGTAATATGTACTCACATGTGTGTGTGTGTGGGTATGGGTGAATACATATTACATTAATGTCTAATAACATTAAAAAAAAAAGTAGACAAAGCAGACGGACCTGTCCAGTGGCAACCCTGGGTGGGGGAAGCGCCTGACGGAGCACTTCCGCATGTGAACCTCCACCTCCTATCCTCGGCGCTGTTGCTATGGACGCTGTGTATGCTCCTCATCACCTGGCCATTGTGGCAGGCAAACAGCAGCGGCTCGTCCCAGTTGTTGATATACGACCCGTTCACCGTGGCCGTGTACAGGAGCGCTGCAGCCAGCACCAGACCTGCCACTGAGAGTTCCACAGCCATAATTGTCGCTTAAGTTTCTATGACAGAAGGTAGAGAATAAGGATCATCTTAATGTCAATCCCAAAATCTTATAATGACTTTTTAAAAAAAAATTTTTTTTTGGTGGTATTTTGTCTTTAATCTTATTTTAAAGAAATATTTATGATTTCTTTTTTATTTAGCCTCTATAGCACTTATATAACTGGTGAAATTGTACATCAATAGTAAATAGGTGAGGTCATAGTTTGGTCATAGTTTGGTATCAGTATCTTTAAAGCAAGCATTGGATTTCATATTTTGGCAACGTTCGTGCTAAAATGTTATTGCTCTTCCTATGGCGCAATAACGGTGTCAAATTTTCATCCAAATTTAGGCCAAAATGATTTGCTTTGCAAATTTAAAGAGATTTAGATTGCGTCACAGTTGTCAAGAAATGGGTTTCAAGACAGAAATATCTACAAATAGTTCTTGGCTCTCTTTATTTGTACGTTCAATACAGGCCCTGTCTACATGCAGGTCAATGCTCAGATAACAGGCCCACATTCTCTGAGAAAGCTACTGAATCTTATCATGTTCCTAATATTGAGCTTTAGGGCGAGGAACAACTCAACGGCTGTGATGGTGCATACAGATAAAACGGAAAGTCAGGTGCCGATGACTTTAGGTATCTTAGAACTAGATAAAAGTTCACCCAGTTTTCCCTCAATTTACCCTCGCGGGTAAGGTAGCAGTGAAAACCAGCCATGCGTTTGATTAGTGATCAAACTTAAGGAGAAGGGAGAAGCTCCTGAAACCAGAAAATGCCCTGTTTCCTGTAACCTAAGAAGTTAGACTTTAAATGTAAAATTTCTTAGAATTGTTAGAGCTTGTACAAATGTTTCAGCAATATCAGTTTTTAAAATGCGCAGTGGGATCATAAGATGACATCAAAATATGAATGAGAATATTTGTATTAATATAAGTATTACCGCACAACTTTAAACATAAAACATAATCTATCACATCTGTTACCCATTCCTTAGATTCTCCATCTAAAGCCATCTCTAACCCATAACAGTTCAATGGAAGTATAAAAAAGATACCTAAGATATTCCAAAACATACTTTGTTTTTTTTCTAATGATTTTTACATATTGGTTTAAGCGGTACAATTAGATTATGAGCGTATTTCACGGCATTAGTATGCCTTAATGATTGATCAGTAAGAATGCAAGTTCAGATACAGGCTTTGGGTTTTTAGGTCCATAATGAGTTAGTTTAATGTTAACATGGCAATTCTTTCTGTCAGAGCAAAGGTTGTAATGATTAGGACACTGGTCTAATATGTCTCAAAAAACACAGGTCGTACAGGGTTGCATTGGACAGGAAAAGCTTACGTAATACCGAAAAAAAGTCGCATGATTATTATTGCAAAATTCAGGGACCATAACTTTTACCCCACAAAGGTTGCACACAAGGTTAAATTATGGGTAAAACTCTAGCCATCTAAAAGTGAATGGTAGATAGCTGTGGTCAGAGCCTAGAACTATAAGTCTTACCGAGCGGAGGGTTGGACTTTGAGTCTATCCGTGGTCCTTGCGCTGTCCCACAGGCCAGGCTCGTCTCACGCCTCTTCTTACACCGTGGTCACTCACGGATCTCTTGTGGTCAGGTCAGTCAAGCGGATGGTCACACTTATAATGACACGATCTAGATTGGTTTATTATTTATCTGTATTCTTCTCTCTGCGTGATAGATTGGTATGAAACACTCTGGTGGTGACAATATGGATGGAGGAGCCCGCCCACATATAATTATTCTTTGAGGACTTCTGAAGTGTCCCTCAGTTTGGCCACAGAAATCCGCTAGCCTGCCCTGCAGCTAAACAGGACACAACCCATGATCTGGCGTAAAGAAGAGGCCTTACAGGACTTACTATGTTATTACAAGTATTTAATCGCATCTACGAGTATTTCTTATATTTTGTTGAAAGGGTTGTTTCTTTCAGGCACCGTCCACACATTGTTAAAATATTGTGTGAAGTTCAGGCACCGTCCACACATAGTTAAAATATTGTGTGAAGTTCAGGCACCGTCCACACATTGTTAAAATATTGTGTGAAGTTCAGGCACCGTCCACACATTGTTAAAATATTGTGTGAAGTTCAGGCACCGTCCACACATAGTTAAAATGTTGTGTGAAGTTCAGGCACCGTCCACACATAGTTAAAATGTTGTGTGGAGTTCAGGCACCGTCCACACATAGTTAAAATATTGTGTGAAGTTCAGGCACCGTCCACACATAGTTAAAATGTTGTGTGAAGTTAAGGGCACCGTCCACACACTGTTAAAATATTGTGTGAAGTTCAGGCACCGCCCACACATAGTTAAAATATTGTGTGAATTTCAGGCACCGTCCACACATAGATCTAGTTAAAATATTGTGTGAAGTTCAGGCACCGTCCACACATAGTTAAAATATTGTGTGAAGTTAATGTTGTTTGGATCACTTCTCGCATCCTAAAGTCCCAGAAAAATTGTTTTTTATATCTTCTTTTTCAACTTTTTGTAAAATCGAAAATCTATTTATGGAGCCTTCAAACGTACATTATTGTGTAGGTATAAATGAACGGAATTCTCACAAGATACGGTACCTTTAGACACTTTTTATTAGAATTTATAGCCCTTAAATCCCTGTTTTAAATTATCTTTATATATATTTGGAAAGTACAAAAATAGCTTTTTTTTCATTTTACATTTCTTATTACGTCGTGATGTTGAGCACAAAGAGAGACAGAGATTCAGAGAGACAGACAGAGAGACAGAGAGACAGAGAGAGAGAGACAGAGTCAGAGAGAAATGGTTCTGTCTTGGTCTAGTTTACATCGTCGTAGAATATGCACTTCCCTCTCTCTCTATCTCTTTGTCTGTCTATCTGTCTGTCTGTCTCTCTCTCTCTCTCTCTCTCTCTCTCTCTCTCTCTCTCTCTCTCTCTCTCTCTCTCTCTCTCCCTGTCTCTCTTCTCTCTGTCTATCTATCTATCTCTTTGTTTGTCTGTCTGTGTGCCTATCTCTCTCTCTCTCTCTCTCTCTCTCTCTCTCTCTCTCTCTCTCTCTCTCTCTCTCTCTCTCTCTCTCTTTCTTTGCCTGTCTATCTGTCTCTCTCTGTCTCTCTGTTAGCCTCTCTTTCTCTCTTTCTGCTTCTGTCTCTCTCCCTGTCTCTCTGTCTGTCTGTCTCTTTCTAACTCTCTCCCCCTCTTTTTTGTGTGCCTATCTCTATCTCTCTTTCTTTCCATCTGTCTGCCTCACTCTGTCTGTTTGTCTCTCTCTCTCTCTCTCTCTCTCTCTCTCTCTCTCTCTCTCTCTCTCTCTCTCTCTCTCTCTCTGTCTTTCTCTCGCTCTCTCTCTCTGTCTCTCTCTTTCTCTCTTTTTCTCTCACAATCTCACTCGTTTTTTCTCTCTCAATAACTCTCTTTCACCCTAGAGTATTAATTTAGCGCAGCATGTAATTTTGCAGTTTAAAGGAAAGAACAAAATGGTGTTCAAAGCAAAAGTGAGAAAAAGCCTCTAAAGCAGTCTGGCTGATTCATAAGCAAAATAAATAAATAAAAATAATTAGCTATCGTGTCGAATTTCCATGTCCACATATTTGAGATACATTAATTGACCCATAGAAGATTCAACCTGTTCAGAACGGTAAGATTCTTCCTTTGACACATAAAGAATCTAACCTGTACAAACAATAAGATTCTTCATAAGACTCATAGAAGATCCAAGCTGTTCAGAACAGAAAGATTCCTCCTATGACTCATGAAAGATCCAACCTGTACAGAAAGGTAAAATTCTCCCTTTGATACATAAAAGATCTAACCTGCACAGATAGGTAAAATTATTCCTTTGATACACAGAAGATCTAACCTGCATAGAACAGAAAGATTCTTCCTTTGACTAATGAAAGTACTTAACCAGCACAGAACAGTAAGATTCTTCCTTTGACACATAGAAGATCTAACCTGTTTAGAGCAGTAAGATTCTTTCTTTGACACATAGAAGATCTAACCTGCATAGAACAGTAAGATTCTTCCGTTGACTCATAGAAGATTTAACCTATTCAGAACAGTAAAATTCTTCATGTGACTCATGAAAGATACGACCTTTTCAGACTATGTATAAAAGTTTTTTCCTGTGACTCATAAAAGGTATGACCTGTCCAGAATATGTAGTAAGATGCTTCATTTAACTCATAAAAGATATGAACTGTCCAGGATTTGTAATAAGATTCTTCCTGTGACTCATAAAAGATCTAGCCAGTGAAGAATAGTGATATACATACTTTTTTTTTACCCACAGATGATCTTGTCTAAGCAAAATAGGGAGAAGGTTACAATGAATAATAATATTATTCTGTCGGAAGCGCAATAGAGCGAGAATATGACCTTTTAATTCACCTTACAATTCTAGCCTCACAACTTTATAGAAACGGCGGCTTAGAATTTTCAGTTCTCACCGCCACAGCAAAGCGATCAGTTTTTAGAATCAGTAATATAATCACAGGATTGACTTCTTTTGGAGTAAAGATCGCCATGACTTTTCCATCATATTTCAGACCTTTTGTATCTGGAATCGAAGTACATATCAGCCCTGTGTTTCCTGATAGTCCGGAAAACACCGAGCTCATCAATCCTATGGGAACCACGTATATCCTGTTTTCAATAATTCAATAACTCTAAGCTTGAGGAAGAAGCAGTGGGCAAAATATCCACTCAAGGTCTTCGGTACTGCTTTAGTTAACTGGACTCTCTTTCGTGTGGAGAAAGTGTTTTGAGCATGCTTTTTTTTTTTTCTATAAGCGCAGGGCTCTAAAGGATATATTTCTAAACTCTCTGCTGTTTTAAGAAAATTGATCAGTTAAGAGAATATCAGGATCTGGAAAAAATAATACATGTCAGTAAGACATACTTACTCTGTTTGTAGTTGATTAAGTACTTACTTGCCGGACCATTATAAACAGTTCTTTAATTATTAGACAATATAAACTTGTTTAATTTTCCATATCCTGTTCATGACCTAAATCATTAATGATGACTTTAGGAGAAGTCTTCTCCATCTATCGGAGCTCTTTTCCCTTTAAAAAATGGGATTTAGTAGTGAGTGATCACGTGACTAAAAAGCAAGCTAACCCACAAACCTGCTCTTCGGTAGACGCTGGTAAACGGGCTCTGTCGTCTTGAAGCTTCTATGTGGGTGGATGTCGAGGAAGGAGAAGAGGAGACACTTGGCCACTTCATTCTGTTTTGAATTTTTTTTTCTTTTCTTTTCTCACAAATGCTCCAGACGCATATTTGAGATTTGTTTTAACATTACTTCGTATTCAGCATCATAAGAGTTAAATTAAAGATTTCAATTTGAAAATAATGACTTCTACTACTGCCACTACCACAACCACTTCCCTTACCAACTATAACTACCACTACCGCCACCATTATGATGACTACAACTACTACTACTACTACTACTACTACTACTACTACTACTACTACTACTACTACTACTACTACTACTACTACTACTACTACTACTACTACTACTACTACTACTACTACTACTACTACTGCTGCTGCTGCTGCTACTACTACTACTACTACTACTACTACTACTACTACAACAACTACTATTACTGCTGCTGCTCCTGCTGCTGATGCAACTGCTGCTACTACACTACAACTACTACTACTACTACTACTACTACTACTACTACTACTACTACTACTACTACTACTACTACTACTACTACTACTACTGCTACTACTACTGCTGCTTCTCCTACTACTATAACTACTTTTACTTCTACAAGGCCACTACAACAAAAACAATAACTACTACTACTACTACTACTACTACTACTACTACTACTACTACTACTACTACTACCGCTGCTGCTGGTGCTGCTCCTCCTACCACTACTACTACTACTACTACTACTACTACTACTACTACTACTACTACTACTACTACTACTACTACTACTACTACTACTACTACTACTACTACTACTACTACTACTACTACTACTACTACTACTACTACTACTACTACTACAACTACCACTATTACTTCTACTACTACTAAAACGGCCATAGACGTGTCGATAAATTGATGCCATTAATTGACTGCGAATATTGCTAACAATATCCCAAGCAATAATTGGCTTCCATCTGCCCATACACGCGTCGACGAATCATTTGATCCATAAGCTGAACTTGAGCCATTGTGTGAAACGGAGTGTCAAGCAGCAAGTAACGGCGCTCTCTGCGGCTATAATCATTAAGATTTGCAGAAGAAGAGCTAAAAAAAAAAAGACGCTCACGTAGCGTATGGGTGAAGCCATGGCTACTAAAAAAAACAAGAGTTATCCCATGTTAATTTAAAAAGGGAATTACAAGATACTCCCGAAGACTGGAAAAACTATTTGCGCATGAATAAAGAAACATATCTTGACTTATTGGAAAGGATTACCCCTTTGATTAAAAAGCAAGACATTGTCATGCGCCCAGCTATAACCCCACATGAGTGAATTGCTGCCACTTTGAGTTTTTTGATAACCGGTCGGTCAGAAAGTCTAGTCGAATCGTCTCCTTTGATTTTGTTTATGTTTTTTATACGTACGTGGGTGTTGTCCAGGGCAAAATTACATCGGTTTATTTCAAGACGGGCTGCAAAAGAAAAATCAGCAGGAAGGGAAGAAAGAAACACGATTTTAAATAACATCAATGAATAAAAATGTTCACCTTTGTTAATTGTCTCTCATTCATTTCATATAAAATCTTTAAATAATTAACAGATCTAGGTAACGCGATTTGTGAAAAGTGATGTAAAGCTATATCATATAATTATACTGACAGATAGTAGAGAGACAAAAACCACATAAGCCGGAGTGGGGAGACAAGAATATTATGTTTATAGAGGCAAATAACGGAATAGAATTGAATTCTCTAAAACGTATTCTAAAAAGCATCTCTTCGCGAAGACGCGATGACGTTGCTAATTTTGGGTTGAGAAAACCGAATCTGTTGTCAGATTCAAAATCCGATGCCTCATAAATGAACATTTGACCAGCAAAAATAGCTTACTGCACCGGCGTCGGCTTGTCTGGCCTAAAAATATCAGAGGGCCTGCCGCAGATCGGCAAGGTCGCGCGGCGCGGGCAATTTATTTTCAGGTTGTACCAGTCGGTGAGCAATCAGCTTTCGATGTCGATAAATTTCTGCAATATCGCTATTACTAGTCAAGATATCGCCAAAATGATCGCAAAGCGATAATTTACAGCAATTATTGCAACGTCTATAGCCGGCTTAACTGTATAATACCTTAAAGAGCACTAGACAGAAATCAGTTTGTCGCAAAGTAAAATATGGGACGGTAATCAAAGTTACTTCCCGATGTCCTGGTTGTAACAAGTACTCTAAGCAGAGGTTCATCAAAACTAAGTGAGATGTAGCTGGTGAGATATGAACTACTCTCTAGCTTCACTCCTCACTTTGTACAAGAAATAAAGTTGTAATAGTGTAACATGGGAAATCATGTGAATTTTGTAGTTTCCAATCTTATACATATACATATAAACATATATATATATATATATATATATATATATATATATATATATATATATATATATATATATCCTTTTGGCTTAGAACTAACCTAAAAATGCGCTGCATTGCGGCAGTTGAAAGTTGCGATTTTAATTAAAACTATAATTTAAGCGAATGTTTTAAAGGATTTGTAAAATAAATTTTTATTGCTAAATAATGTAGCTCATAATTATTCTTATTATAATAAGACATGTGGGTCTCCTTGCTGAGCGATCTCCGACAAGCTTCTAACCTGTGACAAGGACGTTGCGGAGATGTAGAAGTTAGGCCCCTCCCACCACAAGTTAAATCCGTTCCTTAATTAATCTGTGCCTCCCAGCGCATGGCCTACTGAATAGAGGGCTGTGTCCAGCGTGGCATGTAGCCTACACATTGGTCTACAACACGTAAATACCTGGCCAATTTAAACTTTCAAACTTTTTTCATGTGAAACTAGTAATGGAAGCAGGTCTGTCTCTCTAGATCTAGATTCTAGACTAGGTTAGATCTAGATTTAAAACAATAGATCTAACGGAGCTCTAGCTTCCAGGCCTCAAAGAATTAACATTCTTATCTTCCAGAGGTCCCGATCCATTTCTAAACCTGATTTAGAAGAGAAGCTCCAGACTTGCAAGAAACACCCTAACCCAGAAGCTTAGAGAGATGTAGAAATCTAGACCTATACCGAAATCTAGATCTAGATCTATCACTCTATGGTCCGTCCGGCCTGTTACAGAGCTCGCTTGGTTGAGTGAAATAAACACGGAGAAAAGTGGTAAGCTAGATCTAGATCTAACGGTTCTTTCGTTGTTTATCGAATTAAAATCTATAGTCCTAATAAATAGCGCCAACCAGATCTAGAACTATCTAGAATCTAGAATCTAGATCTAGATCTAGATAGGGTCCTTAGCATTTAATTGAGAACTTAGAGTAGACTAGATTCTCTCTTACGATCAGATCAATCTCTAAAGACTAGACCAGGCCCGTTTAGAAATAGATCTAATCTAGATCTAGACATGGAATTTAATAATTGGCCACTAGAAATCTAGTGTTACACAAATTTCCCCCTATGTGCAGGAATATTTTTTCAAGGCGCATAGATGCAAAGGTTGCGTTATAATATAATCTTTGCAATTGAAACTAAAATAGATAGCCTAGATTTAAGGCCTGCATGAGGTACTTTAACTCTGAACCCGCATGCCGTAACCACATTTTGACGCAGTGTTTTGGAAGGTTGATAAAATGGAAAGAGGGTACTTTTTTTGTTTTGCGACTGGAAGTGATTGTGTCCCTGATTAAATCTTGTATGGCAGATTTCACGATAAGGGCCGGGGAAACTTCCCAATTCCACCATTTTTAGAATTTTTTAATTTTGCTCCAAATAGGATGTATTATATATCAAAATGAAGGTATTTTTATGGGGATTCTAAATATCTAAGTTAGAAAGACAGTAGATGTACCAGAAAAAAAATATTATGGCTTAAATCACTCTTACCTTGAACATGTGTTATATCCGTGATTGAAGAAAACTTGATTAATAACTGATCATAACACTTCAAATTAAGTAATTAAAGTATCACAAGAGCTGCCACTAACACTCACATTAAAAATTTCACAAGCACAAGATTTTATATAAGTAAAATCAAAACATTTCTAATAAATGTCTTGTTGTAACAAAAAAATTTCACCACTGAAAACAATTTTTCACACACATTGACTTGCATAAATTTACACATTTAAATTAAACAAAAATTATCAAATATCAATATGTATAATAATAGCTTTGATGTTTGCAGAAAGACTGAAACTCAAAGAAAGAAAAAGATAGGAATAAAACGTCTCTCCACATTGAACTAAAAAAAAATGCCGCCTTCTGTTGTCAATGCGAGGCGGCTGGAGGATAGCGACCACCTCCTCCTTTTCAGGGAAAACAAAGTATGTGCCTTGTCCTTTAAGAAGGACACCATTAATTCACTGTCCTCCAGTGGCTGACAGGGCTCTATTACCTGCAAAATAATAATTAATATTAAAGATGGGTGAAATGTTATATTCTGTTTCAAAATTAGGTGTTATCTAAATAAAATTTATCAAGAAAGCTACTTAAATTCATCAAACTAGATCAGCAGAGTTGCTTAAAAAGAAAAACATTTAGTGCAAGCATGATGATCACAAAGGTTTGAAAATTAAGTTGCCATACATCTATCTTAAACTAAACCTTTTAGATTTAAAAAAAAAAAAGCACAAGGAAAAGCTGAAACTTACAACTGCATTGTATATAAGTTGTTTTTTGCCCAAGGTGTACTTCACGGAGACAAAATCCCCAACCTTAGGGTCATTTGCAGGAGAGATCTGTGGTGGCTCAGGGACTGGAGTGCTTTCAACTGCATCATCCTCCAAAAAGGCATCATCTAGATTGGAGTGACTGTAAAGCATATAAAACATAGGCTAAAACTTAGAGAAGTTTCATTTCATACACGCATCTCAAGTTGTAATGTTTATGCACAGTTACAATCATTATAAATGAGAAAGTAATTCATAGAAAAAAGCTTTGACAAGATAAAAGAACTCTTCGCTCACCTGCTTTTGAGTTTATGCACAGTGTACGTGCCAACATATGCCTGATTTGGGCATGATTCGCTGTCCCTCCTGCAGGCTTCGCAGAAACAGGCTAACATCCTGGTGCGGATAATATAATCAGAGACCCTCTCAGCCTGATGTATGCGTCTTGTCCCAGGGATGGTGACAACATCAGTCTGAGGACGATCTCTGATTATCTCCTCCCTTGGTACAAGGAAGAAGTCCCTCAATGATGGCTGTTCTGTCCTTGTCAGTTCCTTGCTGCACCAGGTGTGCAGGTCCTCAGCATTTCTGACAGTTAGCCTGCCTGAGGAGACAGCTCGATCCACTGCCCTGTTGATCACACCTGTCTCCCCATTTGCCTCCCCCTTTCCATGCTCCGAGCCAAAAAACACCCGCTGAATTCTCTTTCCTTTGAGGAAGAAAAACAACCAAAGAAATGGATGCATGAAAGAAGTGCTTCTAAAAATGTTTGTATTTCTTTTATAAGGAATCAAGCAAGAAAATAAAAATAATGTAGATCTAACATCTGCTGTACACAACATATTACCTGTATAAAGGCTGAGGTCTGCAAATGTTCCCTTTCCTTTATACTGCCCTGCGCAGCCATCACTGAATATATACACTCTCTGCACCAAGGGAGCAGCTTTTGCCAGTGCTTCAATTGATGCGAGAGTGAAGTGGTGCACTGCATGGTAGTCATGGCAAATATCATCCGACAGAAATACCATGCTGTGCCTCATCTGCACTTCTCCCACCTTGTAGAAGCACACAGTTGGGTGCATTGTGATCTGTGCCTTTCCAAAATGAGCACTCTTGACCTAGAATGAAAAAGTGAAAATTTTGACATATAATGATGAACATTTTCTTGTTGGGTATTCTCATAATGGAACTATTTTTAATCATAGACACTATTTTAGTGTATGTTATTATGCGCATGTTGAATTGTTTAGCATTAGCGATGGATTAATAAGGAAAGCTATGCATTGTTTTATTAATTAAACTCACCTCCACTGCATAAAAGGCTTTGCGGTTTTCTGCAAAGTCCATCACCATGATAGCCTCATCTTCTTGTAGGGAACCCCTTAGCAGGGAATATTGGCTGTACTGCCAGAAGAACTTGTGCAGGTGGCGCACAAACATGAATCCCTGGAATAGCTGCATTATGTCTTTCTCAATGAACTCCTCAAGCAGGTCCCTTTAAATGGAGAAAAGATAAATCCTTTCACAAGTTGAAATACAACAATACCAAAAGAAAAAAATGAATTTCAACAGATAGAAGGTGATAATGTTTACAAAAAATATGATGTTATTTCTGTTTTAATGTATTTAAAATTACCTCAGTTTCCTGGACTTAAAGACGAGCTCTAGCCTGGTACGGCCATCCTGGCTCACACACTCCCAATGCTGCCAGCCCACTGGTGAGTCAATATATCGCTGGAACTTGCTGCCGATATACTCTGCTGGACTGCCACAAGTCACACATTTGCCTGCAAATAAATTGACATTAAGAACAATTTATTGTCAATGTGTATCTAGTGATGGAAGTGTAATTAAAAAAAGAGAGATTCAAAATGCTTTAAAAAAGACTTACCTTCCAAACAGAAGAGGTGGTGCCAGCCACTGTCCATCTTCTCACACAGGAGCAGATCCAGCAGATCGCAGGCGGCATCCTTAAGTCCTCAAGGTTAGACGACATAGTCTTGTTTAGGACTTCATTTTTAAGACGCATGTTGAGACAATACATGCACGCACATATCTACGGCGTTCCTCTCCCAATGAGTCTCACTGTCTTTGGACGCAGAAGGCTGAACTTTGTGAACCCAATCTTTGCCTCTGGGTTTTCCTTCTGAAAAAGTAAAAGAATTGTGGCAAAACATGAAAATGAGGATACAATCCACCTTTGTGAGATTTTAAGCTCTACAAAGATAGTTTCTCAGTGAGTACATGCATTTAGCTACCTTGATTAGAATGAATGCTTCTTTAAGTGTCATGAGCATCAATCGACCAGGCCCAGCTTTTGTGGCATAACGCTTGTGAGGCAGTATCCTGGCCACATCTTGCCGCAGATAGAAAGCCTGCAGATGAGTAATCAACAATATTAGAATATGCACTTAAATAATACACTAATGTTATCAAACATAATACATAACATCGTAAGAAAACTTTTTTGGGCAACTTTTGGAGGGGTGAGGAGAATATGTAGTATTGAAAGATCATGCTTTGTTTACCTGAGCGTCAAGGAATGTTCGGGACTGGGAAAGAGATAGTCCTCTCCTCTGCTTTAAAGCATCAGACACTCAGCTTGAAGGCTGCATAGCCGGATCCTTCTCTGCCTCTTTAGTACAGGTCACACCAATCTTGTGTAGAGCACTTCTCTTTTCTGGCATTTTTGGTGTGACAAGACCTTTAATAACCTGTGAAAATAAAGTCGTGCAAGCCTACTTAAACTTTAATTTCAGTTAAGCATCCTTTACTTTGTTGAAAACATATTCAAGGTGTATATTAAACAAATGGGAGAAAAAATTGCTAAGTATAAGACAATGTTCATGGACAAGTTTACAGACGACCTAGTAACTTTTATGAATATTCTCTTACCTGAGCATATTCCTTGCACTGGAGCGTTTTATCTTTCTCTTGATGGTTAATTTAATCATTGATGTCAAATTCCAGATGTTTTTTTTTTGCTCATTGCAGGGTACCAGGTGGCTGTCTAGAAGGGCCTGGTACCTCCACAGCTTCTAAGGAAGAGGAGGGAACATGTGGGTCTAAGAGAGGACCCTCTGGAATGACCAGATAATTTGGCTGAGGATCAAGTGAGGTTTGCACAGCAGGATGGTTATCAAACTCGGACTCAGTCGAAGAATCAACTGGAAGAGATGAAGTGTGTGCCCCTCGCTTTCTCTCCCTATGACAGCGCGGATATTCAGTATTTTTTACTTTCGCCCAATGTTTTTTTCTGAGGCGTCTGTCGAGCTCTACTGTAGCATTGTGCTCGCGTCTCTCCTCCTCCGTCATGTCCTTTGGCCGTTTTACAGGTGGCTCATAGGATGAGATGTGCGTTGCAGTACTCATCTACCCTCAGACCTTTTTCTCTCACTGTGCTTTCTCACTTGATCCCTGTAGATAGAGAGTCAAGGCAAAAATTTATTTTTTACCACTTAACTCCTCACAAAAAAAAAGGCAGCCAATTTTTTCAAATTTTACTCACCTCGCCTGCTGGTTTTCTTTCTCCTTCTCTGCAATCATTGTCCTTGTATGGGGTTCATTCTCCCATCGCACTTTTTTGGCATCCCTTCTCGCTTTTGCTCTCACCCTCTGCTTTTCCAAGAATTACGCAAAGTTTTCTGGATCTTTCACCTTCCAGATGTGTCTAAGTTGAGTAGACTTAGAAGACATGTTGATCGATTTCAAGACTGTAATTGTAAACTGCAAAGAACACCTAAACATGGCACAAAAAAAAAAAAAATGGTTATCTGGACTACAGATCTCTATCTTGTTTACATATAAACAATCATCTAATTTTAATGAAAATCTGGTCTAGATCTAGAGAAATCTATGCCCTAAACTAGATTCTAGATCTACATCAAGGTTTTACTGCTGTGGACAAGGAATTCTACAACTAGATCTAGGTCTAGAAGCAGAAGCCTAAGATCGCCGAAAGTTAAGTCTAGATCTAAGATCGCCGGTGTTAACTGTTTTGGCCT
>JAWDGP010006627.1:45000-48430 GCA_033675545.1 Elysia crispata
TCATACTTTACACTGTGGCTCGTTGATTTTAATATATGTGCAAGATTTTTAATTCTTATCCCTGACACTCACCCCAGTTTTTTTTTTGTATCAGAACATCCAAGGTCAAGTAATCCAGAAGACCCATAACAAATTTGTGTAATTAGTTTTTTTAATTTTTAAAGAGTTTATTATTAGTCTCATCGTGGGAAAAATTTCAAAATTTTCACTAATTAATGTGTCACAAAAAAGGCTAAAATGTGTCCAAAAATTAAAAAAAAAAATTAGATGTTTGATTTTTTTTCCGTCATTAAACACATACACAAGTGATTAAAAAAGAAAAACATTTTTTTTTACTGTTAATTTTTTTTATTAAACTGAGGAAATTGAAATAGTAACAAGAAATAAGAAAAAAAAAAGAAATCGATGTACATCTTCAGTATCATTATCATCATGATCAATATTTTTTAAATTGAAATTGGTTTCAAAGCCCTATGATATATATTTTCATGATTAAATAAAATTAATGGTTTGCTAAAAAATAAAACATGTTTACTCATAAAACACTTGAAGAGCGAGAATATCAACCAGCAGCAAACATTGCCCTTTTTCGTTACAACACAGTAACGTGTGATCATGAAAAACAAGGTGATAGAAATAAAAGCTTTTTAGAGGAAAGGCAAAAGAGAACGAACAATAAAATAACAATAATAACAATAATAACAACAACAATAATAATAACAATAACAATAGCAACAATAATAATAATAATAATTACAATAACAATAACAATAGCAATAATAATAATTACAGTAACAATAACAATAATAACAATAGCAAGAATAACAATAACATACCAATAACAATAGCAACAATAACAATAACAATTTATAATCATAATAATAATCATAATCATAATCACTACAATCATAATCTACAATAATGTCCATAAAAATAATGATAATGATAATGATAATGATAATAATAATCTGTGTCATCATAATCATAATCATAATCATAATCATAATCATAATCATTATGATAATCATAATAATCATAATAATAATCATAATAATCATAATAATCATAATAATAATCATAATAATAATAATCATAATAATAATCGAAGTAATAATCATAATAATAATCAATAATAATAATAGTAATAATAATAGTAATAATAATAGTAATAATAATAGTAATAATAATAATAATAATAATAATAATAATAATAATAGTAATAATAATAATAATAATAATGATAATAATAATAATAATAATAATAATAATAATAATAATAATTATTAATAATAATAGTAATAATAATAGAAGTAATAATAATAATAGTAATAATAATAGTAATAATAATAGTAATAATAATGATAATGATAATGATAATGATAATGATAATGATAATCATAATCATAATCATAATAATAATAACAATAGTTTTATCTCTATTTCTTTCTTAATTTTGTCATTTAATAGTTTAAATCGGCTTATCTTTTAAACAATTGTGAAAAATGAAAATATAGGAAGCGGTGTAAAATGCTTCAAGGTTTTAATAACCTCTGAGAGGGAAAAATGATTTCTATATAATGACAAACTAGCTTTCTATTGAAAGTTTTTTTTTTCCATTCCGAACCATTTTTCCAACAAGTCATCACAACTAGAACAAAATGAGTAGAAGCGCTCTAACATATCCTCAAATGTTAGCATATCAATTGTTCAGCATACACATCATTTTTAGTCCATTTATTTGCCATTTTTAGCTCCCCCTATCCATCTCTAACATAACTTGTCCTTGCAATTCAAGAATCAACAGAATTGTTAAGTAGACCAATTGTATACGTTTTTACTTCATTTTTAAAAGTTTTAAAAAAGCGTGTCATCTTTAAAATGAGCCCCACTAGCAGCAGCAAAACAGGAAAATGCAGGAACGGACAAAACAACGGAAAACGAACAAGGGACACCGCTATAGATCGATTTGGCCAGAAGGACGCTTCTAAGCTAGCATCATCGTGATGGAAGGTACGAGGAGTAGATAAGAAATAAGACGATGATGAGGAGGAGAGGGTAGAGGATGGTTATGAAGATGTTGCATAGATGATAAGGAGGACGATGGTTTGGAGGATGACGATGGTGATGGTGGTGATGATGATGAGGATGATGATGATGATGATGGTGGATGATAATGATGATGATGAGAATGAAAATGATGATGACGATGGTGATGATGATGGTAATTTTCGGGGATGATGATGGTAGTGAGGATGATGATGGTGGTGATGATGACGAGGATGATGGAAAAAATGATGATGATTATGATAGTGATGATGATGGTGATGGTGATGGTGATGATGATGATGATGGTTATGAGGATGATTATGATGATGACGAGGATGATAATGATGCTGATGATGATGATGATGATGATGATGGTGATGATGATGATGATGATAGTTATGAGGATGATGATGATGATGACGAGGATGATGGTGATGGTGATGATGATGATGCTGATGCTGATGCTGATGATGATGTTTATGAGGATGATGATAATGATGATGACGATGACGGTGACGGTGATGGTGATGATGATGATGATGGTGATGATGGTTATGAGGATGATGATGACGAGGATGATAATGATGATGCTGATGATGATGATGATCAGGTGGATAAGGATGATGGTTATGAGGATGATTATAAGTTTGTGTCAGCGGATAAGAAAAATTTCGAACATGTTGAGCAAAACATACAGCGGTTTTTAGCGTGAACTACCGAGTTTGCGGGATATTAAGCCGCGCCAGGGACTCGTTCCCAGCTTCAGACCTATCTACAATCGGCCTGGCCCTCTAACTTTAAGATAGATAGATAGATAGACAGATAGGTTAAGAGAGAGAGAGAGAGAGAGAGAGAGAGAGAGAGAGAGAGAGAGAGAGAGAGATCGATGAGAAGGAAACGAAGGATATTGCTAAAAGTTTTATGTAGATGGAAAAAAATAGTACAGAAGAAATCTTGCTAATAAATATACAGGTCCAAAACACTTTCGCGTTAGCTAAAGGAACACTAATGGCAATAAAAAAATATTTTTACAGTATGATAGGTTAGCCTGAATACGCTACTAAATAGAGTAAAGGAAGATATTTTTGTGCTGGCATTACCGAATTTCTTTTATATAAGTTAACTGCTAAAACAAGCTAAAACAACGTTAATCGCTATATGCAAATATTTACATGACTAAGTGAATTGGGAAGACAAGCTAAAACAACGTTAATCGCTATATACAAATGTTTACATGAGTAAAGAATTGAGGAGAAGACAAGCTAAAACAACATTAATGGCTATAAACAAATATTTACATGAGTAAGGGAATTGGGAAGACAAGCTAAAACAACGTTGGTCGCTATAAAACAAATAACATGTATGTGGGATTGGGGAGAGTCAA
>JAWDGP010006628.1:0-50000 GCA_033675545.1 Elysia crispata
AGAGTGGCTTAAAAAACATCTACAAAGCCTCGGAAGAATCCTGGCCAAGCTGGCTGGCAAGGCGGCCGCCGCCCTTCCAGGAATTATCGGGTCGATCGTCTCCTGGCTCCTGTCCCTCCTCGGGAAAACCGCAGTCTGGCTGGCTGGAAATCTGTGGGCCGTTCTTCTGGCTGTAGGGGGCTTACTGCTTGTAGCGGCACGCGAGTGGCTTCTACCCAAGAAACCAAAGAAGGCCTAGGCCGATGGCAATAATACCTATGATGAGGGCTGTTTTTTCGTCCTCATGGGCCTCATAGTCTGCTTTGGCTGCCGCCGTTGCTGCATCGGGGTGCGGCTTTGCACCGCGCTGACTGTTAGTCGCCTCTGACGGTGGGTCGACGCTCATCGGTATAACGAGCCCCTTTTCGCCGGTGTCATTTGCGGCGTCTGGTGGGGCGACACCCTTATTCAGGCCGATATTCGAGCCCAGGTGCTGTTCACTGGTCGCGATAACGAGCAAGTTATTGTAGCCCACTCTCTTATCCATACGGAGTAGCATGTTGCCTGGGGCCATGAAAAGACCCTCCCCAAAGGATAGGTTGACCTCAAAGCGGGCATACTGTAGAGCTTCCTGATAACGGGCTATTGATGAGGGGATGTCCACAGGAGAAGCTATGACAGTTTCAACGTTCGCTAGGAACTGCTGCTGCGTATCTGAGGCCGTCGCCCCGGCGCCTAGAATGTTTGCGCGGGTCTGGGCCTGGGCGGTGAGGATGGACCACACGTAAGTCCGGCTACTATCCTTCAACCTATTGACCCCGGGAAGGGTGAAGCCATCTGACTTATTGAGTATGAAATTCTTCCAGGCCGTGTCTACTCCGGCGGTATCCTGATCGATGTAGTCCACGTGGGGAATGCCGTGTTCTGTCTCGTGTGTGAACGACATTCTGTCCGGGTTATACTCCCCGTCACCAACTGGGCTATATCCGACCCCGGACAAGTAGAAGTAGACTCGGCCGAGCCCCTGGGTGTGGCCACGGATCTTCCAAATAGAGTGTGGGGAGATGCCAAATTCTTCGCAGATTCTCTCGTACCCCTCGCGGTTGTAAGGATTGTTTACCGCTTTCCATTCCTGCTCCGGGGGAATTCGGGCCTGTATATCTTCCAGTATACGGCGTGTTTGGTAGTACGCGTGGAAGCGGTAGAAGGACTGCAGAGGGGCATCAGCGACAGTCAAATGGTCTTCCGCCGAAACTCCACAACCTGTGGTGGCACACCAAACGGCGAAGTTTAACTGGTTCTGCCAAAACTGCATCGGGGTTTTACACCAAGCCTGGAACGTGTTGTCTGAATAAATCCTAGGCAGGCGGTAGTGTTCGAAGACATTGTGATACTTAGCCCTGAACCATTTCTGCAGGTCGTCAGCCTGAACCTGAACCTGGCCTTCTGCGAGATTGCCAACATCGCGAGCCGCGGCTTTTTGGAGGCCCGGCTGGTACTTGGCTTCACTATTAAACTTGAAAGCTTTCGCATTCATAATATTGGGCCATCATGTTCCACACGCTTTCGAACGTTCAAAGGGGGGAGGCTGTCCCCCTCCAGCGGTGCATTGACAACCGCGATGGGCACCTCTACATTGGCCTCAAGTCAATCACCTTCGCGGTGGGGTGGTACAACATCGAACGAGGGAAGAAGTTTTCTTGGAGAAGTACTGGGGGGTCAGAAGAAACCCTCAACATCCCGCCCGGCCTGTATGGGTTCGACCGGCTAAAAGAGATTCTCAAGGGGGCCAGCCACACGCTAGCGGTGAGTCGAGAAAGCGGTTTGATCACCCTAGAAGTTGCCCCCGAGCGGGGAATCCGTCTATCCGACGGCTTGCTGGCGCTTCTCGGCCTGGACGACGGCTTGGGCGGAGTCTGGCTCGACCCGGGTGTGTATACGGGCGATCGCCCTGTAAACTTTGCGACGAGGCAAATGCTGTGGTCCACTTGGAGGAGATAAACACGGCCGAAAATATTGTTGATGGGGCTCCCTCAACACTCCTGGCCGGCATCGGGCTGGGGCGCCACGTCTTCGGGGACATAAACACGGTCCGCGTGGAATGTCCCGAATATAAACGCCTTCGAGATGGTACGATAGGCGAGTTAAAGGTTTCTATTAGGGGTGCATCATCAGGAAAGGCAATTTCCAACCAAGATCTCCCGGTACACGTCACGCTCGAGGTCGTCAGAAAATGAGTATCTTCGGCGAGAGGATCAGCCGCGGGCCTGACCTGGCCGAAGTCCTATCTGGCTATGCTAAAAAAGACTACGTAGATGCACAAGACGGCCTCCGTGTCCTGAAGATGGGCGACACCATGAGTGGTGATCTGGACATGGGGGGGGGGGGGGCAACTGGTGCGTGGGCTGCCCACAGAACTACGGCCGTACAAAGGTGAAGAGGCTACTTCATGGAACCAGGTCGTGAGAACGGCGGCTGATGCTTTCGAAGCCGCGGTAGATAGGCGTAAGCCTATGATAACTGTGTGGGCCGAACAGAAACGGTCTATGCTCGATAACCGATACGAGTGATCATTTGGCAGCGATGCAGCTAGGGGCCTTGCAGATGGGGGCTACACCATGATGGCCGCATGTAGGGTCCTTCGTATGGGGCTGTCGACAACAGCACCTCACAACTTAATCTCCGCCGCCCTTGTCAATATTTCGGTCAACGGGATGGAAAACCCGTTATATGGTACGATCAAGCCCCCGGGCCAAGCCTGCGGTATTTCTATATTTTCAACCCCTCTGGCGCTGCAGCAAGGCGACAAAATAAACTTTAGATCAGCCTCGTCCACCCCCGAAATCGCGAGCGCGGTGGTCTCCCTCCTAATTGAACTTGACTTGTAGATGACACATTGGTGGTAAAATACAATGAAGCAAGTGACTCCAACAGCCCCATCGGGCGCTCTCTACCCAGAGCTGCCCGATGACGGCAATGTTGCCGGCGGCACCCCGCAACGGCCAGATGAGTACTTTCGACTCCAGGAGATCTCGCGACTTCGTAAGCACCTCGAAGACGAAAAAGATAGACACTCCCAGCTCTTTAAGAAATACCGGCGCGGGATTAACGCTGTAGATGCTGTCGACACGGCGCTACTCTCAGCCAGTGTGGGGATGGGCATTGGAGGTGTGGGCCTCCTGTCCACGATCATAGCAGCCCCGGTTGTACTGGGGCTTGAGGTTGCAGCCTTGGGCTGTGGACTCCTCAGTGCCGCCGGTAAATTTGTCAGCCGCCGGCTCTAGGTGAAGGCAAAAAAGCATGACGAGGTTATGATTCTTGCCGGGAGTAAACTCAACTCCATATCCGCCCATGTCTCGAGAGCACTCACAGATGGTCAGATCTCTGATGAAGAATTCCGCATAGTTGTTGATGAGGTCCACAAATATACCCAGATGAAGGCAGAAATTCGGGATAGGGCAAAAAAGGCACATGCCGCGGTCACTCTCGACGAGGAAGCGCTTATTCAGAGAGGCCGGGACGAGGCCAGGACCAGTTTCATAAAGAAATTGGCTGCACCTTAGCCTTCTTTAAGCGGCGACAACATACGCCATACAGCCCGCCTCCATACTCCGTAACTCTGTAAGACTAGCTTTCATCCACATTTTTCTTATTTATGCCCCTTGAACCAAACTGCAAATAGCTCGCCTATTTACTTCCTGGTTTGATCAGCCAGCCTGGCCAGTATACTATAGTTGGCCTTTGACCCCCTGTCCTAGATAGCTGGTTGTGTGTACATTGCACCATCAGTCTTATCTGGCTTCTAGATAGCTGGTTGTGTGTACATTGCACCATCAGTCTTATCTGGCTTCTAGAAGGTACAGCTGGTGTAATATAGCAGGATGTAGCGGAATATTCACAACCAGGGATTGTGGTGCAATATCTGCCTATCAGTTTATATATAAGCTGTAAGTTGTCACGCATTCCACACCGTGAACGGTCACTCTCGACGAGGAAGCGCTTATTCAGAGGGGCCGGAACGAAGCCAGGGCCAGTTTCATGAAGAAATTGGCTGCGCCATAAACTGCTTTGTGAGGCCACGGCACGAAGGGCCATGTTGCCGACGTGCCAACACACAGACCGCCTCCATACACAGTTACTCAGTAACAAGGCTGTACGTCGTGTTTACTTCCCGGTTCAGCCATGTAGTGCGTCATGTTTTCATTCTGCCTCATTCAGCCTGTAAGCGGACCATAGTTTAGTCACGTTTACTTCTTGGTTGTCAGAAATGTGGGTCGCACTGTCCAACTAGGTCACACTGTCCGAACTATGTCACACTGTCAGAACTAGGGCGAGTTGTCAAGAGATAAACAAGTTGACGGAAGTTGGTGGTTGTTGGTGGTTTAGTGACCCCCCGATCCTCACTGGCCCAGGCTCTGAGAGCAAGTGGCTGTGGGGTGGCTGCGCGACCAGCTGCTCGCGAGCCGCTCGCGCCGCCGTTGTGCCGTGTTCAGGCTGTACTTGTTCTATAAAGTGAGAGAGGAGAGTTTGGGGGCCCGCCAGGGGGGTGGGGCGGGCCCTCTGGTTAATCGGTACTATGGGGGTACATAAAGAATTGGTAATTGCGTGTGTGTAGGCCGGGCGTGTTTCACGTACATACACAATTGCAACAATTATGTATGTAGACCAGGCGTGTTTTGCGTACATGAAGAATTGGGGTCCGAGTGCATGTAGATGTGGTATGTTTTTCGTACAAGGTAGCCCAGAATCCCCAGTCTGTATACTACTCACCCTTAGCGTCAGTTTCGGGCAATTTAAGTCGTAATTTGGAAAAAAAATAAGGTAGGATGCAAAAAAGTTAAAAAAAAAAAAAAAAAAAAAAAAATTTTTGGGATGTTTGCCCTTGCGGTTTTTTCTATTTCCGGTGATAAAAAAAGGCGGAAAAAGTAAGTAGTTTTCTTTTTTTCCGTAACGGGAGAGGTAAAATGTGAAATAAATTAGAAAAAAAAATTTTTTTTTCTCCTTTACGGAGCTTTTTCACCATTTTTGGTCGTTAGTTTGCCGGAAAAGATGAGTAGGAAGTGTTTCGGGGGTAACGAGAAGGAGTAGAGAGCAAAAAAAAAGTAATTTTTAGAAAAAGGTGTTAAGCGCCTTTTTTAGGCATTATGGGTCGGAAAAACAAAGTGTGTGTGGGTAGGTGTATGTGTTCGCGTAATCATGGGGGAAAAAAGGTAATTTGTAAAAAATGAAACTTGAGCGCGCTTAGCGGCAGTTTTGGGCACTTTAAGTCGTAATTCGCAAAAAAAAAGGTACGTGGTAATTTTCCGATTACGAGGAGCGGGAGGATGCAAAAAAGTAAAAAAAAAAAAGAAGAAAAAAATAAATTTTGTGGGACGTCTTCCCTTGCGGTTTTCCTATTTCCTGTGATAAAAAGGGCGGAGAGAGTAAGTGGTTTTGTTTTTTTCCGTAATTAGAGAGGGAAAATGTGAAATAAATTTAAAAAAAAAAAAAATTTTTTTTCTCCTTTCGGGAGCATTTTTGACCATTTTTGGTCGTTAGTTTGCCGGAAAAGATGATTAGGAAGTGTTTCGGGGGCAAGGAGAAGGAGTGGAGAAAAAAAAAAAGTAATTTTAAGAAAAAGGTGTTAAGCGCGTTTTTTTAGGCATTATGGGTCGGAAAGACGGAGTGTGTGTGGGTAGGTGTATGTTTTCGCGTAATCACGGCGGAAAAAAGTTAATTTGTAAAAAATGAAACTTGAGCGCGCTTAGCGGCAGTTTTGGGCACTTTAAGTCGGAATTTCGAAAAAAAAGGTAAGTGGTAATTTTTTCAGATTACGAGGAGCGGTACATTGCAAAAAATTTTAAAAAAAAAGAAGAAAAAAAAATTTTGTACGGGACGTTTTCCCTTGCGGTTTTCCTATTTCCGGTGATAAAAAGGGCGGAAAGAGTAAGTGGTTTTCTTTTTTCCGTAATTGGAGACGGAAAATGTGAAATAAATTTTAAAAAAAAGAAAGTTTTTTTTCTCCTTTAGGGAGCTTTTTTGACCATTTTTGGTCGTTAGTTAGCCGGAAAAGATGATTAGGAAGTGTTTCGGGGGTAAGGAGAAGGAGTGGAGAAAAAAAAAAGTAATTTTATGAAAAAGGTGTTAAGCGCGTTTTTTTAGGCATTATGGGTCGGAAAGACGGAGTGTGTGTGGGTAGGTGTATGTGTTCGCGTAATCACGGCGGAAAAAAGTTAATTTGTAAAAAATGAAACTTGAGCGCGCTTAGCGGCATTTTAGGGCTCTGTAAAATGTATCCCCCTCTCTAATGTACCCACTATATTGTTAAAAAAAGGGATATCTAATGTTACTCTAATTTATAAAATTTGATTTATAACTCCTTGCAAAGGACTCAAATTCTATAAAAACAAATTATTTTATATTTAATTTAAATTCATTATAATCCATAATAAATTTTCTTTTAACTATGTCTTAAACATATGTATATATATATATATATATATACATAGATTTATGTGACAAAATAAAACCCCAACAATATTTTAGATTTTTAATTTTTATTCTAATGAATTCCCCCCCTTCTACATAATACAAAACAAAACAATAATCTTAATGAACTAAAAAAATATATCTATAAAGCAAAATTATAAAATAAACCTACGCTATTAATTCTTGTATAAATTCTATCTTATCAATTACATTTTTCTTTTTCTTTCCTTGGATTCCACGTCTTGCTTCCAACTACCATCAGATCTATGTTCATACACCAGTTCTTTTTCGTTCACACACCAGTCCTTGTCCTCTCACCCACACACCAATCCTTGATTATTTAACACACACCAGTTCTTGTTGTAATAGTCCGTTTTCTTGACTTGTGTTTCTTTACACAAAATTGTCTTTTTAGAATATAATAGTTTCTCTTCTTATATATATATATATAATTTCTCTTTTTATAACTCAGTTCATGAGTTCCGTTTTCTTTATGAGATATCAGAATAAGTATAAATTTTTTTTCTTGCTCGTCACTAAGGACACAATTTCTTTCTTTTCTTTTTTTTTTGACGAAGCAACAAACTGCCCTTTCACTTTTGCCAATAATAATTTGATATGTTGAAACTTAGGAGATTTGATAATTTTATTTTGTTACTTTTTTTTTCTTTTTAGTTTCTTCTGTTCGGGGCTAAATTTTTATTACAATTTTTCCTCTCCCGATTTTATCTCTACAGATGTACAATCTCCCGTCTTTCTTCTCGATCAATGTAATGTAAAGTAAAAGAGGATGACCCTTAGATTTCACTGACTTATATAGGTCTAAGGCTAAGGCTAAGGCTAAGGCTAAGGCACATACATTCTCGCTATTCATTCCCCCTAAGCCTTCCAGTCTCTCACTGATTGTGAACTTGACTCACACTCCCCTATCTCCCCCTACGAAATTACACAATTTCGATTTAATTTCATTCTAATACAATCAAATTATATAATGGATATACATCATATAGCAATTCCTAGATTCCTAAATTATATTGATGAAGCCTTGTGGGTCCGTTCTTCACAGCAGTGGGCGAAGCATCCATCTGTGGAAGATCCCCAGCGACGAGGCAGGTAGTACTGGTGGCAGAGCTGCACCGGCGGTTCACCCAGACAAAGAGAAACGTGATAGAGAAAAAATTGTTTTAAGCATTTGTTGGTTTAAATGACAAACAATGTGACACTTCTTCCCCCACATACCCGGAAAAACAACTACAGCTTTAAGCTTTATTGTATTTTTTTTTAATTAGGATCAAAGGCATCAGAATCTGCTAAGAATATCACTAATGCAATTTTCTGTCCCCTTAATGGGTTCAACTTTAAAAGCAAATGGCTGCAAAGATAATGCATAACGGAGCAGTCTCGCGTTCTTTGTTTTATTCATTTTCAAAAATGTTAATGGTTTATGATCTGATTGAATAATGAACGGATTCATCAGAAGATACTTGGAGAGTTGATGTAAAGCGAAAACAATAGCAAGGCATTCTTTTTCTATAATTGGGTAATTGCATTCCCTTTCTAACAATTTCCTGGAAATATAATAGCAAGGTTTTAGAATGTCATTGTGTTTCTGAAGTAGCACTGCACCAATAGCTGTGCTAGAAGCGTCGGCTCTAACAATGAATTCTTTATTAAGATCAGGTATAGCTAAAATGGGATCAGAAGCTAGTGCATGTTTTATTTCCTCAAAAGCTATCTCACAATCTTCATTCCAGACAATTTGATGTGGGTTCTCTTTTTTAAGTAGAGAAGTTAAAGGAGCTATTTTGTGAGAAAAGAAAGGAATAAATTTCCTATAGTAGTTTATTAAGCCACACAGTTTTCTAACATCTTTTTTTGTTTTCGGTCTTGTGAGGTTAAGGATTTTCTCTGTTTTTATTGGATCTGGCTTAATGTTTCCTTTGCCTACTATATGTCCTAAAAAGTTAATTGTTCTGAATCCTATATGACGTTTTTTGCTGTAAGGTTTGCTTTCCTCAGAGTTTCTAAAGTCTCTCTTATATGTTTCAAATGATCATTCCATGTTTCACTGAAAATTAATACATCATCAAAATAGCTTGCTACGAATTTAAGATGTCCAAGTACTTTATTCATGGCTCTCTGAAAAGTTGGAGCTGCAGTTGATAGTCCAAAAGGTAGGTAGTTAAATTCCATTAATCCTAGTGATGTTTGAAAAGCAGTATATTGTTTACAATTTTCTTTCAAAGGAATTTGCCAATATCCTTTAGTTAGATCAAGTTTTGTGAAATTTTTTGCTTTAGTGATTCTGGTTACCATTTCGTCCATTTGTGGGATGGGTTCGTTATGAAATATAGTAACAGAATTCAATTTTCTTAAGTCAATGCACAAACGAATACTTCCATCTGGTTTCGCTACAACTGTAATAAGGCTACAATATGGACTACTAGAAGGTCTAATAATATCCTGTCCTAGCATAGTTTCAATTTCTTTCTCAATTGCATCTTTGGCTCTAAATGGAGTAGGATATTGGTGTACTTTAAAAGGTTTTGTATCAGTGAGTCTGATATCATGTTCCAAAACATTAGTTCTGCCTGGTATATCTGTTAGTGTGTTCTGAAATTTAGACAAAATGTCTCTTATATCTGATTTTTGTATAGGCGTAAGATTTTCATCTAACTTTATATCTTTGAAGCTTTCTGTTGATTTATTTATGAGATATTCAATAGTTGCTTCTTTCTCTTCCAATTCTTCTTCTTTAGACATGGGTATAAAAGCTAATGTGGCTAATTTGATAGTATTGTCTATCAAACCATGTTTTTAACAAGTTGGCGTGGTAACATCTGATACTGTCATTTATTTTAAAGAAATAGTTGTCACCTTTTTTATTAATAATTTGGAATGGTCCCTGGTAGTTATGGTATATTTTACTATTGTTGTTAGCAAGTAAAATCATTACTTTTTGACCTTTCTTGAATGATCTGTATTGACTATGTTGATCAGCATAATCTTTTTCTTTTTGACTGCTTATCTTCACAGCTTGTAAAGTTATCTTGTTGGATTTTTTTTTTATAATTCCTTTAAGTTTTTGTGCATAGGAATATGCATGTATCAATTCATCATTTTCTTCATTATGATTAGAACAAGAGTCAGCCAAAACATCTATAGGACCTCTGACTTTTCTACCATGCCATACATTAGTTCAAAAGGGGGAAAACCTGATGATGTGTTAGGCATTTGCCTCAGGGCAAAAAGAGTAGGGTTTAGCAGTACATCCCAATCTAAAGGGTTTTCTTCAGATAGCTTGACTAAAGTCTTTTGTATCGTTTGGTTACATCTCTCAACTAGTCCATGTGATTGGGGGTGTAAAGGTGCTGAAAGTTTCTGTTCAACGCCTAACATTTTCATAGTTTCTTGCATTGAATCCGAAATAGGTATTCTGCCATTATGTCATAGTATTACTTTGGGTATTCCTACCCTTGAAAAGATGTCGAATAGTGCTTCTGCAACATTTTCAGTTTTGGTTCTTTTTAGTGGTATTGCTTCAGGCCATCTTGTAGAAAAATCTACCAAAGTCAGTATGTAAGAGATGCCTTTATTTGTTTCAGGTAGTGGACCTACAATGTCTATAGCTACTTTTTCAAAAGGTTTTGTGATAACTTCCATCTTTCCCAAAGGTATTTTTGGTTTCTATTTAGCGTGTTTCTGGCATATTTCACATGATTTTACATAGTTAGCAATGTCTTTTGTGACGCCAGGCCATGTAAATCTATTTAGTAAAGATTTCTTGGTCGCTGCTATGCCAAGATGTCCGGCAAATATAGAATCATGAGCTAACTTCAAGACTTCCATTCTTAAGCAAGAAGGAACAATAATACTAATTTGGTTATCAATTTTGTTTTCAAATCTTCTGATCAATAGTCCATCTTCATAGGCATATCCAGACATTCCATTGCTAGCAAGATATTTTAATTTAGATAAAGATTTGTCTTGCTCCTGAGCTTGTTTAAAAGCTTCTTTAGAAAATCTTTTAGAAAAAAGATATGTGATTTTTCTTGACTATTGGAGTTAGATTTTGATCTATTGTTATCATCCATATTGATAGAGTTAGTTTTACTTGTAGTTTTTTTCTTCACTATTTTTAATAGTAGATTTATCCTTTTCTTTTGTTTTAGCAGTTTGTGATCTTGTTGTCACTGGAGCTGTTATGTGTTTCTCTATCATCATGTTTGTCACTTCTTAGACCTTGTATCTTAATATGTGTGTTAGGATCTATATCATTCCCTAAAATCAAATCTGCAACGCAATTTATAAATACAAGTACTTCTATTCTTCCTTCATAGAAAGGTGTAACAACATCTACTATTGCTGTGGGTTGTGTAATGGTCTGACCATTTATTAGTGTACACTCTACTTTTTCATTAGTCATTTGTGATTGCAGAACTTTAGTAGCAGAAGCTGCTGACATAGAACAACCTGTGTCTCTCATGACTGAACATTCTATATTATTTATTAGACCCTCGAATAAAGGAATATTGCTTTTATCACCTAACAATGATGAGCTCAAGTTTGCTTTCTTATTATTATTTCTAGGACCGAACTGCTGTCTACCCTGATTTAGTGTTCGTGAATCCTGCTGTCTTGGCTTATAGAAATTAGGTTGGAACTGAGGTCGCACATTGCCATACTGGTTTGTTGTTCTAGGTCTATAGTTAAAATTTGACTGTGACACATTGGGTCTAGGCCTAAATGGTTGTCTGATGTTGCTATATTGTTTTCTTCCAAAATAATTTGGGGCGCTGGCATATCTAGTTCTGTCCTGCTCTCTATCCATAGTTCTACTTTGTCTTTCTTGAAATTTAGTCGACATAGCACATAAGCTAGGTTTTTTTGATAGTTTAGCATTAGGATGGGCTGTTTGAAACTGTTCAGCTAGACCTACAATATCGTTAGTGGTTTTAGGGTTACGCTCCTTCAAAAATGTGACAAGTTCAGCGCTACACGACTCATACATTTGTTCTTTTAAAACTAAGTCAGCTAAGCCTTTATAGTTATCTTTCTTTACACCGGCACTCTCAAACCATCTATCTCTTCCTAGTACTAGTCTATTCACATAATTGCTAAAATCCCCTCCTTCTTAAGGGCAAGTCTTCCTAAATCTCTCATGGAAACCTTCTTCTGTGTATTTGTACCTTTTAAACAAAGCATCTTTTAAAGCAATATATGTTTTATCTCGTAAACTATGCAACACCTGCAAACATTCTCCCGTCAACAAATTTGACAGTCCTATAAATTTCTCCTCTTCATTCCATCTATTCTGAGATGCTGTCAATTCAAATCTAGAGATATATGCTGGTAAATCATCATGTTCAGGGTTAAAGTTAGGTAGTTTAGGAATCCTTGTAAAACTATTGACCTTCCCTTGTTTAGTCTCCTCACCATTATTCTCATTTTTACTGCCTTTCATTTTCAATTCTAATTCTTTTAGTTTTATCTCATGTTCTCTTTCCTTTTCTCTAGCCTGTAATTCTCTTTCTTTTTCTCTAGCCTGCAATTCTCTTTCTCTTAGATCTAGTTCTCTCTTTTTCATTCTCTCCTCTCTTTCATCTTTTTCGCTAGATCTATTTAGTTCATCTTCATACAACTGTATCTGTTTATCAACAAAGTTACGTAAGTCTTGACCTTCATAAATAAGATCCTCAGCTAATTGTTTTATAGCAGCTAGATCCATGGTTATGTTTTATATTTTATCTCTTTACTTGTGTAATTTCAATGTTATATTATATTCTCGTCCTTAGACTGAGTATTAATTATATTTCATGTGGGTATATGAATATTAAAAGAGATATACAATTGTTATAAAACAGTCTTCTTCTTTTTCTTCTTCTTATAGTAACTCGATTATCGCTTCAATGTCATAGAATTTACTTCAACTATATGGAAATTATAATCATGTCAGCAATAACTATTTCAAAAAAATACAACGAAATGACAACAATGACAGTACAATAAATTTAGAAAGTTAAAATATTTTTCCAGCGGACTATCTGGGCTTTAAGCTAGCGACGAGCTATAGGCCAGTTTATAGTCTTAGAATGTAATAAAAACAAAGTTTTGCTCTTTACATTAACATTATGTGTTCATCATAGTCACTTTTCAATATTATTTCCCTTTTCTTGGTACTTAGTATTCCTGTATTATTTCCCTTTTTTTTTTTTCAACTCAAGTAGGTCAAATCTATAGCGTAGTGTCTCCTTAGTAAATTAATTCAACATCTCGCCTGAACATAACGGAAGGTTATTGATATTTTACTTGATTAGTGCTCACCAACTCTAAAGATCAAATGCAAAATTCAAAATTTCGTCCTATGACTGGTAAGTTACACTTCCTTTTATGTCTTAATAAACCTCGGGGTACTTTGAGGCTAAACACAAAATAACCAGACACAAGTTTACGAAATGCTTATGAATTATGTCATTAAAATCGACTTCTTAGCTCTTTTAAATCATATGTCAATTTCCGGCGATCTACAGTACTAATGTTCTATCTGTACGTATGCACTCAAAATTAATCAAGTCACACGCAAGACAGATACTGAGTCAATTAGGAAATTTCTTAGACACACGATATAAAAGTCACCAAGTTCTAATTGATTATTATTGTTTACATTATGTATCTTAACTTTTTATCTCCACAAATACTTTATTTCATACAAGGCTCATCAATAGCTATGTTTTCGGCCTACAGGAGATACATTTATGTAGTGAGTTTAACTCACTTCTTTGATTCTTTATACATTTATTTATTTTATACTATATTTTGGGGTTTTCAATCTTCTACTTTTACTTGTAGAATGTAATAATGGAGACGTGCACTGATCTCCAAATTACTAATATTTTGTTTATCTGGTGAAATGACCTGTATATGTTCACTTTAGTGTTTGTTAGTCCTTTGACTTTCTCACGAACATTTTTAATATTCTCAGTTTACCGTTTTCATATTGTGCTTTCAAAGACACGTATTAAGAACAGATAGTTCTTTTAGAAATATTTGTATAATAGTGTTTATATTGACACTTATTTTTATTAGTGACTATGGTATAATTCATTCTAGAGTTAGATCTAGATGTGCGTACTCTAAGGCAGAAAACAGGTTTTACTCACAATAAAATTATGAAGAATGCATCGTAAAAAATCGCTACAAGACCAGTTTACTAACGAAACAAGACTAAGAGTGTTAACTCATAACAGTCTAATTACATAAATTTATGGGTGGGGATATAAATATATGTAAAAATATAGCTAATTAGAATACACTTAGACAGATAGTAAATCACGTGAGAAAAACATCAATCATAACTTTTCACACTCTCTTAAAATCTTATAGAACCACGCGACAATCTAAACACGAAATAAATAAGATACAGCCTACAGCACTATATTATCTCAAGAATCAGCCGAGCCGTAGAAAATTTCCGGAATGTATTCTTCGCTACCACTTATCAAATAATATAACGATCGGAGTGTACTTAATTCTAGATTAAACTATATTTAAGGGGGTCAATTAACAATCTAGAGAAAATACATTGAAAGTTATATTAAAAAAAAAACTCGGAAAAACTCTGCTGACAAAAGAGACAATACCCGCGCCACCTCTCCGATATAGATACAATTATAACACAATAAAAAATGTGAGCATGTAACTGTCTCAGATAAAACACTATTTTAGATTATTTATTTTTATAATAGGTTTGTCGTCTCTCCGGGTAATGTGACAGGGAAAAAAAATCACTTAGCTTTTGTTTCGTTACTCTTTATCCGGAGTCAACACGCCGACGACCTCCCCCGCAATACACCTCTCTCAACACTGTGGCCGTCCCAGTGGATGCACCGCCCAGTGCGATGATCATGGCAACTCATGAATAAAATAATAGCACGATATTAGAACATAATATATGTATTGCATATAAAGAGAATTAAAATCGAGGAGAGGAAAAATTTTTAAAAGAGAATGGCAAAAGCATATTATAGGGTTACTGTTATATAATTATATTATAGTCAATTGCCCCTAACGTGTTCCCAATAGTGTCCTCTCCATGTTAAATATCTCCCCCTCTCTAATGTACCCACTATATTATTATAAAAAGGGATATCTAATTTTACTCTAATTTATACAATTTGATTTATAACTCCTTGCAAAGGACTCAAATTCTATAAAAACAAATTATTTTATATTTAATTTAAATTAATTATAATCCATAATAAATTTTCTTTTAACTATGTCACCAATATATGTATATATATTTACATAGATTTATGTGAGAAAATAAAAACCCAACAATATTTTAAATTTTTAATTTTTATTATAATGAATTCCCCCCCTTCTACATAATACAAAACAAAAGAATAATCTTAATAAACTAAATAAATATATCTATAAAGCAATTAGCAAAATTATGAACTCAACCTACGCTATTAAATCTTATAATATATTCTATGTTATCAATTACATTTTTCTTTTTATTTCCTTGGATTCCACGTCTTGCTTCCAACTACCATTAGATCTATGTTCATACACCAGTTCTTGTTCGTTCACACACCAGTCCTCTCACCCACACACCAATCCTTGATTATTTAACACACACTAGTTCTTGTTGTAATAGTCCGTTTTCTTGACTTGTGTTTCTTTACACAAAATTGTCCTTTCAGAATAAAATAGTTTCTCTTCTTATATATATATATATATATATATATATATATATATATATATAATTTCTCTTTTTATAACTCAGTTCATGAGTTCCGTTTTCCTTATGAGATATCAGAATAAGTATAAATTTTTTTTCTTACTCGTCACTTAGGACACAATTTCTTTCTTTTCTTTTTTTTTGACGAAGCAACAAACTGCCTTTTCACTTTTGCCAATAATTCTTTTTAGTTTCTTCTGATCGGGGCTAAATTTTTATTACACTATTTCCTCTCCCGATTTTATCTCTACAGATGTACAATCTCCCGTCTTTCTTCTCGATCAATGTAATGTAAAGTAAAAGAGGATGACCCTTAGATTTCACTGACTTATATAGGTCTAAGGCAGTAGTATAGAGAGTGGGGGTTCTGGAACAGCTTGCACGAAAAACATACTTGGCCTACATACACTCGAACCCCAATTGTGCATGTACACCAAACACTTTTTTCGTACACACACTCGGACCCCAATTCTGCATGTACGCAAAACACTTTTTTCGTACATGCACTCGCGAGGCAATTCTGAATGTACACCAAACACACCTGGCCTACACACGCGCAACTCTCGATTATTTTTTGCACGCGATTATTTTTGCATTTAGATACTCGTGCACAGGTGTGTTAATCTAATCCAACATTGAGGGCGGGCAGCGGTCCTGATCGCCATTTCGATGTGCGCGATGATGATTTTAGCATTTTGATACGTTTCGTTTCAATTTTTGAATGGTAAGCCTGATTTGGCTACCTTTTTGCCCCCTGAAGGTGTACCCCAACAAGGGTTACAAAGTAAAAAAAACCAGAGGTCGGTCTAGGGGCTCCACGGAGGCGGGCGGGGCCTTGCGAAGAAGACTATTGAGCACCCAATTTCTTCATGAAGACGGCTCGGGCCTGTCTCGACCGCGTTGGACAAGCGCGTTCTTCGTCTCCTCGTCCAGTGTGGTGGTCTGTTTTTTTCGGGACCCGGCCCTTATCTCGGCCTTCAGCTGGTCATATTTCTGAAGCTCTTCGACGATTAGCTTGAACTCGTCGTCGGAGATCACTCCGTCCATGAGGGCGCGAGAAACGTGGTCAGAGATTGTATTTAGCTTACTAGCCGCCAAGACTCGGATTTCACAATGTTTTTTTACTTTGACGGCCGGTCGGCGGCCCACAATCTTTCCTGCCGCTCCAACGACTCCACAAAGCAAAGCGGTAGCTTCGAGGCCTATCACCACGGGAGCCGCGACAATCGTGCTCAAGAGGCCCACGCCGCCGACACCTGTCAATGCGCTGATCAAGAGAAGAGTTGTGTCGCAACCATTCAAAATATTCGAAGCGCGGCGGTACTTTTTTTCCAGCTGCGCCCGTTTATCCCGTTCGGCTTCGAGATGCTCACGAATCCGAGAGATCTCCTGAAGGCGGTAGGACTGGTCCGGGGGCGCGCCTTGGCCAACAGTTCTGGATATAGAGCGCCCGAAGTCGGCGTCATTTCGATAACGCTAGGGGCTGAAGGTGTTTCCTGCTTCATGTCGGTAATTATAAGTTACTTCGGCCGGGGTTTTAATTAATGTCTAGTTCCAGTATGCAGGCCACTATGGCGGATGAGACCTCTGGGTTGGTCGTAGCCGTCCTGAAATTAATCATATCTCCTTTGGCCAGCGATAGACCTGGTTTAAACTCTGTAGAACTAGAGAATTGGCCCAGGGGCTTGGTTATACCGTACGAACGGTTCGCTACTCCGTTGATGACTATGTCGACCCGGGCCTCTGAGGGCCGGCTGCTCGCTGTCGTTATAGCCAGGCTCATATACTTGAGTCGGCCCGAGACCGCGAGGGGGTATCCCCGCTCGCTGTTCCCGCCCGCCACACCGTTCCCGAGGGACCACTCATATTCTCCGTTTTTCAGAGACCCGTACTCTTCTGCGTAAACAGTTATTAAGGGCCTACTACTATGAGCGTTCCGATCCGCCTAAAAAACTTTATTGATTAAGTCTATTACATGGTAAGAAGAGATAGCCTCATCGCTGTTTGTTGTCGTAACCATAGGTTGAGTCAGGGGCAGCCCGCGAATCAGGCCCTGAGCTATGGTCAGGTCACCCGTCATGGTGTCGCCCGTTTTTAGGACACGGAGGTCAAGCTGTTCGTCTACATAGTCCTTTTTTGCGTAGTCTCCAGCCGTGTCAGGCCCGCGGTGGATCCTCTCACCGCAGATACTCATTTTCTGGCGGCTGCTCGAAAATTAACATTCAGAGGTCAAGTTCAATTAGGAGGGATACCGTCGCGCCCGCTATTTTGGGGTTGTGCGTGGCTGATTTGAAGTTGATGGTATCTCCTTGGACCAGTTCTAAAGGGGTTTCAAATATAGAAACACCAAAGATTTGACCTGGTAATCTGGTCGCACCATATGACTTGTTTTCCATTCCGTTGACCGAAATATTGACACCGGCGTCGGACATTCCATTATGAGGTGCTGTTGTAGACAGACCCATACGGAAGACCCTACCTGCGGCCAACATGGGGTAGCCCCCATTCGCATAGCCCCTAGCCGCATCGCTGCCAAACGACCACTCATATCAATTATCCACCATGATCTCTTGTTTTCGGCCCATACAGTTATCAAGGGCTTACGCTTAACCATGGTGTCGCCCGTCTTAAGGGCATGGAGGGCATCCTGCGCGTCTCTTTTTCTGGCATAGTCTGCTAGGTCTGATAGGTCGGGGCCGCCGCGGCCCCGAAAGTGCTGCAAAGCTTCGCTGATGATGTCTACGGTCTCGTATTGAGATACCGCTTCGTCGCCTTGTAATCTTGGACCCACCTTACTCGTGGGCAGCCCGCGCACCCGGCTCTGAGCCCCCATTGTTAGGTCACCACTCATGGTGTCGCCCGCCTTCAGGACACGAAGGCCGTCCTGCGCATCGACGTAGTCTTTTTTGGCATATTCTGATAGGTCGGGGCCGACCCGGAGGCCGTCCTGTGCATCGATGTAGTCTTTTTTGGCATATTCTGATAAGTCGGAAACGAGTTGGGCCTTAAAGTGCTTTAAAGCCTCGCTGATGGTGTCGTCCTGTGCATCGACATAGTGTTTTTGACATATTCTGATAAGTCGGAAACGAGTTGGGCCTTAAAGTGCTTTAAAGCCTCGCTGATGGTGCCGTCCTGCGTATCGACATAGTGTTTTTTTACATAGTCTGATAGGATCGTGCCAATGTCAGGCTCCGGGCGGCGAATCCTCTCGCCGAAGATATTCATTTTCTGGCGACGAGTTCAAGCGCAACGTGTATCGGGAGGTCTTGATTGGAAATTTCCCCATGTGCATCCCTAATCGAGACCTTCAACTCGCTTATCGTTCCATCGCGAAGGCGCTTAAATTCGGGCCACTCCTTTCGGACCGTGTTAATGTCCCCGAAGGCGTGCCGCCCCAACCCGACGCAGGTCAGGAGTGTTGAAGGAGCCCCATCGGTGATATTTCCGGATGTGTTAAGTTCTTCGAGATGTACCCACAGCATTTGCCGCGTCGCAAATTTTACAGGGCGATCGCCCGTATACATACCGGCGTCGAGCCAGACTCCACCGAGGCCGTCGTCCAGGCCGAGCAGCGCCAGCAAGCCATCGGATAAAGGGATTGCCCACCCGGGGGCGACTGTTAGGGTAATCAACCCGTTCTCTCCACAGGCCGTTAGCGTGTGCGTGGGGCTGGAACTAGCCCCCTTGAGAACCTCCTTTAGCCGGTCGAACCCATACAGGCCGGGCGGGATGGTGAGGGATTCTTCTACCGCGGAGCCAAGAAAATTTCTCCCCCTTTTCTATATTGTACCACCCCGCGGCGAAGGTTATCGATCGCAAACCAATGGCGAGGCCTCCATCGCGGTTGTCGATGCACCGCTGGAGGGGGGTTGCCTCCCCTCTTTGAACGTTCGAAAGCGTGTGGAACATACCGACCAATATGAGTTCGACTCTCTGGTTTAAACCTGAAGTCGAGCTCCGACCCAATATAGGTTCGTCTCCTTTCAGGTTTAATAGTAAAGCCAAGTACCAGCCCGGCCTTCAAAAAGCCGCGGCCCGCGATGTGGGCGATCTTAGAAAAGGCCGGGTTCAAGTCCAGGCCGACAATCCGCGGAAATGGTTCGAGGCTACGTACCCCGATATCTTCGAACGCTATATTATGCCTAAGAGTTATTCAGACAAATGACTCAAGGTCTGGCGCTCAAACCCGATGCAGTTTTGGCAGAACCAGCTCAACTTCGCCGTTTGGTGCGCCACCACAGGTTGTGGAGTTTCGGTGGAGGACCATTTGACTCACGATGATGACTTTATTCAGTCTGTCTACCGCTTCCACGTTTACTATCAAATACGCCGTATACTGGAAGAGATGCAGGTCCCACTACCCTATGATGAGACATGGAATGCAATGGAAAATTCTTACGACCGCAGGGGGTACGAGAAAATCTGCGACGAATTCGGTGTCTCCCCGAACTCCGATTGGAGGGTCAGTGGCCTCAACCAGGGGTTCGGCCCCATCTTCTACTATTGGAACCGCAGATATATCAAAGTAGTCGACGAGCATAGAAAGGTCTCCGACGGGGAGTATGACCCGAAGGAAATGTCGTTTAAACACCCGACAGAGGGCCACACTACCCACGTGGACTACTTTGAGCAGGAGACCAACGTTGTGTCCCGGGCTTGGAGATTGTTCATGCTCAAAAAGTCAGATGGCTTAACCCGCCCCGGGGTCGAGAGGTTGGATGATAGTATCCAGACTTACATGTGGGCCGTTCTCACCGCCCAGGTCCAGATCCGCACAGGAATTCTTGGCACCGGGGCGGCCTTCCGGGCGCAAACACAATTTCAGAATAACGTAGAAACTGCCATTAATTCTCCTGTGGACGCCCAAGCAGCAATAACCCGTTATCAGGATGTCGTGCAAAATGCCAGCTCTGAGATCAACTTTTCCTTTGGGGAGGGTCTTGTCATGGCCCCAGGCGACATACTCCTCCGTATTGTTAAGATAGCGGGCTACAACAACAATATCGTAATCTCCACCAGCGAACAGCACCTGGGCCTTAATAAAGGTCTGAATAAGGATGCCGCTCCACCAGACGCCGCAAACGACACCGGCGAAAAGGGGCTTGTTAAACCGATGGTTGCCGACTCACCGTCAGAGGCGGCCACCAGCCAGCACCCAGCCGCCGCAGAGCCGCACCCCGCTACAATAACGGCCGCAGCCAAAGCAGACCACGAGGTCCACGAGGACGAAAAAACAGCCCTAATCGTGGGCAGTATTGCCATCGGCCTAGGACTGCTTTGGTTTCTTAGGTAGCAGCCACTCGCGTGCCGCCACGAGCAGTAAGCGCCCGACAGCCAGAAGAACGGCCCAAAGATTACTAGATAGCCAGACCGCGGTTTTCCCGAGGAGGGACAGGAGCCAGGAAACGATCGAGCCAATGATCCCCGGGAGGGCGGCGGCCGCCTTGACAGCCAGCTTGGCCAGGATTCTTCCGAGACTTTGGAGATGTTTTTTAAGCCACTCTTTGGCCCCACCCTTACCAGGCGGCTTCGGCGGCTGTGGTGGGGCGGTGCCGCCCCCAGAGCTGCCCGTGAGAGCTAGGACTATTGTAGAAATAGTCATCCCGAGCGCCGTAAGGATCGACGCGATCGTGATTCCCTGTTCACGGAATAGGGTGCGGATTCGCTCGCCAAGGGTTGTGTCCTCATGCAGGATCCGGTGCAGGGTTTCACGTATACGGCTGATCTGGGACCGGAGAGCCTCCCTGGTGGCCGAAGCGGCCTCAAGGCGGGCGCCCCTTTCATCCTGTAGTTCACGCAGGCGTTTGGCAATGCGGTCTTTAGTAGTCTCGTCAGGGGCCTCTTCTAGCTTGCGTTCTTCCAAGGCGATATGTTTATCCAGTTCCGAGAGCTTGGCGAAGTTGTTCGTGTGTTCCCCCTGGGACCTTTCCAGGGCCCGGCACATGCCTAGTATATCACGGGAGGTATATCCCTCCCTAGTGAGGACAGCGACGATGTTTTCAGCGCTTTTAATGGCCTCGGTTGCCCCCTGCCCCGAATCTTCAAGCGGGGCTGTTTCTATGGCCGAGGCCACCCTGTCCAATCCCTGGGTGGCTTTGCGGATGGCTGCAGCCGCCTCTTTTGACATTTTGGGGGTCCATTTCGAAAAACCCAGCTCCTTTCTGACAATCTCCCCCCCACCTCTACGGTCGGTAATAGTGGTTAGCTTATTTGGCCTTCCCGTCCTCTCATTTATAAGGTTGATGTCGGGATAGTTTTTCAGGCGTAAGCGGCCATCTATATCGACCACAAAGCTGGACAAATCTGGCACTTCCGGGCTGAGCCCTTGATCCTCCGCCAGCATTTTGTAATAGTCGTTTGCCGCTTCCACGGTATTTCTTTGACCCAGAGTCATCCTGTCGGTAGTAAAGACATCTTCAACGCCGGCAGGGGTGATGAATGAGGTTTCAGCGCTACCGCCCGCGGCGGTGTTGAAATCAACAGGGTTTTCGATGATAACATAATCACCAGGAAAATCATCAAGGGCGATATATCTCTCACCACTAGCATTGGGACGATCAAACGCATCAAAGTCATCGAAGACCTCCATGGTGTTCTCGTATTGAAGATCAGTTTACCCAAGTTCAATATTTCATGGTTCGAACGCATACGGGAGAAAACTTAACCCTTACCGCCGTCTCCGCGATCCCCTTGGGGTCAAGGCTGTGCGGCAGTCAGTTGTTGTCACCAACAACCCGGCGACGATTGATCAGTCTCAGCAGTTGCTGGTTCGCTTCCCAAATCTGGGGAGCAATGACGTTGTCGTGCCCGGATCCGCGAGACTGGCGTTCACCATCTCGCTGACCTCGACCGACGCCAACCAGACCCTGGTCCAGAATATAGGCCGCGCCGTGGTCAAGAAATTGACCATTAAAATCTCCGGCAACGAGGTGATGTCTGTCGATGACAGCGACGTATATTACTGCTATCAAGACCTCTGGAAGACCGCTCTCGAGCGGGAGAAAGCCCAATACCAGGGCATTGACACTACTGCCGACCGAAACGCGACCAAAATTCGTATCGGCAAAGAAGACACTGCAAACGTTGCCGTCGACCAGGCCATCGCCGACGCGTATGGAAATCGCTTCTTCGTGCCGCTGGACTTCGAACTGCTCGAGTCCCACATGCCCTTCCACCAGGCGGCCCTTGGGGACCACCTCGAATACGAGCTCACTTTCAACGACTACAGTCGAGTCATAGAGGCCAATGCTGACAGCAGCTACACGATCAATAACATCTGCCTCGAGTTCGACAAGGTCACCAACGAGGGCCTCGCCCGAAATATCCGCAGCCAGTACGCTAACTGCTTGGCGATCCTGTACGATCGCGTTCTGCGCCACCGCAAGATCACAGCCAACAAAAGCGACACGCTCTGGAACATCAATCTCAACGTCCCCGCGCGTTCCATGAAGGGCGTTCTTATGTTATTCAAGGACCCCGCAGCTGCCAAAAAGCGCGACACCGAGGCTTTCTACAACCCCCAACTTACCAAGGTCAAGGTCACAATCGAGGGCATCCCGAATCAATTGTACAGCCAGGAGCTCCGCGCGTACCAACAGTGGGACGAAGCCAGAAAGGTTTACGCAGGCGGCCCTAAGCGGAGCCCCGTGACAGGCGCGGTCGCGAAAGACCTTGCTCTAGCGGACATGTCTCTAGGCGAGTACTTGACCAGTAAGTACTGCCATGGCTGGACCTGCGGTCGAGTGATGACGATCAGCTCCACGGCAACGGGCGTCGCGTAGAGAACGCCAGCGAAGGTATTACCATCCAGATCACAAAGAAGGCCGAGGCCGCTGGCGCTTTGAACATCTATTTGTAATGGTCATGGATGCCCAACTTAACCTGGAGGATGGCCGCATCGTCTCCGTCCTCTATTAGAGCGCCCTTACCCCACTCCCCCCACTCGGCGATCATTTGCGGGCAAACAGGCTGCGGGAAGACAGTATTCGTCCTAGACCTCCTCGAGGGGTCCTATCGCGGGGTCTTCCACCACATCGTCATACTATGCCCCACCATCCGGCACAACACTACCTACAGGGTCGTACATGGATATGGGGGGACCCTGAGATATATATTGTCGACCCGGGTGAAAGACTGCACGATTGGCTTCGCTTTTGGTACCACCGTTTCAAAGGCGAGCCGACCCTTTTCATCATCGACGACTGCAGCGCCTCGCAGGCGTTGACGAAAAAGAAAGACACCCTCTCGGAGTTGGCCTTCTCCGGCCGCCACGCCCAGCAATCCGTCTGGGTGCTGTCTCAGCGATACAATTCGGTCCTCAGACCTGCGTGAACAGACCCAGTGGGTGGCTTTATTCCACTGTAAGGACCGAGACTCTTTCCAGGAATGCCTCCGGGAGAACGACGTTATAGCGAAACGGGAAGAACGAGTAGCCGTTAGGTGTCAGCTCGCCTTGAAGAAACATGCTAAGCTGCTGTTAAACACTTCGCAACCATCTTCTTATCATTTGCTTAGCTGATGTTGTTCACGGTATTAAACACGGCTCTCTCCTTGACCACACTTGTGGTTCTCCTGTGGATAGTCCACGAATATATTAGAGCTAGGCGAGAAATTCGGAAATTTATTTCTTTATTGCATACGGAGACATCAAGAAAGAAGATGGAAGATTTGCTCGATGGGCTGCTCGCCGATGAAACCGAGGTCGTACAACCAGCGCCCGCAGCGGCCGCGGCGGTCGTTAAACCAGCGCCCGCAGCTGTGCCACAGCCTACAACGGTGGCGGAACAGCGCGAGAGGCTTACCATTATCGCAGCAGGGGGGCAGGCCAGACAGTACCTTGGGAAGTCCATGTCCGTGGAAGAAATCGACAAAATGGGCGACGACGAGGTTAGAAAACTCTACACCCGCTACGAGACACGACTCGGTGTTTGCATGACAAAAACGCTGGGGAAGGCTGTGCTGCAGTTACATACGGCCGTGGCCACTATGTTTCTCCCGATACCGCCCGAGGACCGGCAGCTTCTCATGGAGGACCTCGAGTCCGACCCGTTTGTCGAACACGCGCTCACCAGTACTGCTTGCGAACTGTATTACCGCTATGGAAAGCCTCTGGCGCCGATCACCGAGGCGCTAACCACGGCTAAGTACTGCCAATTTGGACACCAGTGTCCGAGGCGTATAGAAGAAGATGGGCTCGAGAGACAGCAATGTGACTCCACCGGCGGAGTCGCCCCCACCGGAGACAACCACGCCGGCGGCCTCGACGGAGCCACAGTCTCAACCAGCACAACCTGTTTTGAGAGTGACGGCCGAGACGGCACCCAGCCGGCCGTCTAAACTGAAAGACGAGAAGAAGGCTGCCGCGGGGCGTGCCGGCGCCGCCGCCAGGAAAGCCAAGTCGGAGCGCCTTGAGAGAGAACTCGCGGCAGCCAAGGAGGCTCTGCGGGATCCCGCGTTCGTGGCCGACCCGCCCGACGCGGAAGCCACTCCGCTCCGATCGCAACGCGACAAAAAAGAAGAAGAGGATGGCTCTATGTTCCCCTGGCCTGTAGGCGTACTGGTAGCTGTTGTTGTGGTTCTGGCCTATTGGACCGCCTCGCACCGCGCAGAACCGAGGCCGCCACCGCCAAAGGAGAAAAAGCCCCCAACCCTGCAGAACAGCGCGGGGTCTGCTCAGCAATTGAAGGTTTCGCATAGTCCACATTATATGGAATAACAACACCATGGCTTCTCCAATCGAACAAACAGTCGTCAATTCATTCTACCACGCCGCACTTGTCAGCGGGTTTGCGATAGGGTATGCCAAGCTCGCCCAGATGGCAATCAAAGGGCCCTTCCCGAAGCTCGATTTGACGGTACGCGACTGCACGATGCTCTTTAGCTGCGTTGGCTTGTCCATAATCACCAAGGATCAGCTCATTAAGAGACATATAATACCAGACAATCTGATGAAGTAATGACTAGCGCCGTTGCGCCCTGGCGTTCTCGGGGAGCAACTACCTGTTCTCGAAGCTCGACCAAAGAGACGGCTCTGATACAGCCGAAGAACAGAAAAGACACGCCAAGGCCATGGAGCAGTTGCAGACCGCCCAGTCTGATTGGTCTCAAAAGCGCACTGAACACCTTGACTGGATCAACAAAAAACTCAGGGAACAAAACCAGGCAGTCCGGGACTTCCGCGACGCCAACGCAGCATGGCGCGAGTACACCCGCATCACAGGGGAAACCCTCGACCCGCTACCCCCCGAGCCCCATCTTTCCGACTTCTATACACCTAGCAGCGCCCAAAAAGACCGCGAGATTGCCTTTGTTGTCGGAGATATGGCCGTAACCGGCCTTGTGGCATACTATATCGCTAAGAGATAGACGGTGTGACCCCCCAATTTTTCCGGCCTATACGCGCGCGCTCGCGTTGGGTTGCCCGTGGTATCGGTGTGTTTGAGGTTGGTTGGGCTTCTGGAATACGTGACAATGGACTCTCGCCTGTCGAGGATTTACTACAGCCCCGGGGGCTACTGGAAAGGAATCGCCGCCATCAAGAAGCTGGCGTCTGCAGCCAGGGCCCCTGAAGATGTGGCTAAAGACTGGCTGAAGAAACAGGCCATCTGGCAGATCTATCTGCCTGCGAGGCGGCAAATACCGAGACCTAAGTTTGATGTCAGGGCGCCAAACGAGGTCCATCAAGCTGACCTCCTTTTCCTTCCGCACGACCGCGTGGGACGGAGGACTTATAAGTACGCCCTCACCGTAGTCGACGTTGCCTCGCGGTACAAGGAGGCCGAGCCGCTGACTAGCAAGGGCGCAGCAGAGGTCGCCGATTCGGTGGCCACCGGGACCAAGGAATCGTGGAGCGGTGGAACAGAACTCTGTCTGAGAGGCTCTTCGGCCACCAGTACGCCCAGGAGATGCGGCTACCTGTTGGTGGACGATCCACAGAGTGGGTGCGGCGGCTGCCTGCGGTTGTCTCTGCTCTGAATGGAGAGGTCACCCAGCTGACCGGTAAGCGTCCTTCTGAGGCCATTAGGGCGAAGTCTGTGAGTGGAGAGCCCTCTTCTACGGTTCCCGGCCACCCTGTCGGTCTTCAAGAGCAGAAGCTCCCTTCTGGGGTTGGTTCCCTTCCTCTATCAGCCCGGCGAACTCGACCCTGTGTGGTCCCTCCGTCTGTACCGGCTAGGGCGCACCGTGACCAAGCCCGGCGAGCCTGTGCTTTATTATCTTGACTCCGCAGGTCAAGGACCTAGTCGGGGGTTTGTCCGTGAGGAGCTTCTGGTTGTGCCTCCTGACACTCAACTGCCTCCAGATGGTATTCTCAACCGTTAAGAAGTTCGTCAATGTAAGCGTTCATTTCAGTTGTGCCCCTGGTGTGGCATCCCTGTGCCCTGGCATGCCCATAGGCCAGAGTTTCCACCCCGTTTTCTGCGATCCACCGCTTGGAGTCGAAGGGGGACAGCGACACCTTGTTGAGGCGCTGCCCGTAGATGCGGTGGCGCTCTGATCGCAGGACATCCATGCCGTGGTGGAAGGTCGTTTTCTCGAAGAGAGCCTCCCTGTACTGTTTGTGTCTTATGTGCTTCTTCACAACGTACTTTTTCACGCCTTTGGCCTTCTTTATGTTATCCCCGTTAGCCTCAATGATACTGTACATCTTGGGGCGCAAGCCGATGTATTCCGCGATGGGGCGCCCGGCACATTCGTCCGTCATCTTCCCGACAACCTTTTTGTTTTCTACGCTGTGCAGAGGATGCTCGCGTGGGTAGTCGGACGTGTCGTATAGACCTGCATGCGCAACCATGTCCCGATAGACGTCCTCCGTCTCGATCTCGAGGAGGAGGCTGTCGGTGTCGGTGTAGAGGAGCTGGCACTGGTCTCCGTACTGGGTCTTCAGCTGGTTGTAGTAGAATTCGTACATGAGCGTCTTCGATAGGTCTAGGATGCTCATACCCACGTATACGGGGCGGTTGAGGACCAGACGGCTCTTGTGGACCTCCACGGCGGCGAGGTCGTCGTCGAAGATGTTTGCTCTGGCGAAAGACGGGCTGGCGATTAGGCGGCGGAGTTTGTCCTCCTCATGTGAGCGCACCAGCTTCACGTCGACTCGCTTTCGCAGGTTCTCCATGGTCTTACCAAAGACAGAATTATTCATCAGTTTGTAGAGGTCCTTCTCGAAGGCGTTGGTGGCCTGCTTTCGCAGCTCGGTGTTTATCCGAATGTAGGGCTCCATCCAGGGGCTCTGCTCAAAGCGCAGGGCGCGGTGTACCTTTTTCAGCTTCATCCCGAGTCCCAAGTAAAGCTGGAGGTTGCGGTAGTGGAGCACGTAGTGGTTCTTGTCGCGGAGGTTGGGGACCAGCTTTTCGACCTCGGCGGTCGCCACCCCTGCGCCCAGTAGTCCGTGCTGATACTCTGACATTCACTTTTTCTGAACCACCATGCGCTCTGGAGCGAGTGGGTAGGCATTGTGGTGATCGTGAAGCTCCTGGGGGTACTCCAGGTCCACCTCGAGAATAAAACCCTCGGGCACGTCGGCCGGTTGGTCTTTTATTGTACCAACCAGCCCATCACAGTCCTCTACCCATCGAAATCCGCCAGTTGGCAGGGGTTGGCTCATGGCCCACCCGTAAAGGTTGTTGGCGTCAAGGTAGAGAATGTGGCTGTTGGGCCTCTCCGGGTTGTATCCCTCTACTGCGGGATTGTTCGCCCTGGCGTGGCGCTTCGATACCATCGAGATGCCGCCCCGCATCCCCTTCTCGATGAAGAGGTGCTGGTCGTAGTCTGTGAGCAGCTCCAGTTCTACTCCGGTCTTTTTGAGGAGAGCATCCCAAGATAGGCCTGGACTGGTGTAATAATTCGCCGGGTCCAACCCATATTGTTTCTGGGAGGTCTTTCGAAGTTCTTAAAGACATCGGCAAGGAGCAGCACGTCGGTCCGGCAGTAGAGGTCGGTGTAGTTGCCTAGGGTTTGGCACCCGAAGGTCTCCCAGATCCTCTGGGCATGGGCGTAGTCACTATCGGAAATATTTGCGCCTGAGAGCTTGGAGTAGAAGACCTCCTTCGGTGGAAGCTGGGTCTCCTCGAAGCGCTCCCAGGAGTCCATGTACTCATAGGGGTACACACCTTTGCGCATGAGAAGCGCGCGCTTGTACTGGTCGGGCTCATATTGGGCTGTGATATGGAATGCCTCGGGCCGGTTCGCTGCTACCAGCTTGTCGAGGGAGGCTAGTAAGAACTGGGCGCTATCGATGAAGCGCAGCTGCCCCAGGGAGAAGCTGATGTACTTCTCGGTGTTGTTGGAGATGCAGGAAACCTGCCCCTCCACCTTGGATATCGCCTGCATCAGCAAGTGGCTGTCGTACCCCCGCAGGTTGTGGAAGACCACAGGTATGGTTGTGGTCTTTGCGCTGAGCCGCAGTTTGAGGTTGCAGGCGCTGTGGGCGGCTCCTCGGTACTTGCCGGTGATGTGGCAGTGGTCCCTTACAGAATCTCCTTCCAGGAGTCCGTCACACACATGGCATCTGCTCGCAGTCCTGTGGCTCTCCCAGTCTTTGCTTGTCATTTTCATTGCTTTGGGGTTCGCCAGCGCCTTCTGGATTCCACGCTCTTCCTTTTGGAGAGCTCGGAGGAAGTGTTCTGCTGCGCCGCGCCCTCGGTATTCGACAGGCGCCTCTGTCTTCCCGTCGCACCGCACCTTGACATAGCAATAACTGCATGCCTCGTGGTGTTGTGTCCTCTGGGTGTTGCTCTTTGTCGGGTCGAGCTCTGGCCCTTCGACTTTCGTGGTAAGAGCCTCAAAGTCGGCGTAGATAATGTAAGGGGCTGGCAGCTGTTTGTGGTGGTTCTGGAAGGTGAGCTTGCCCTCTTTGCCCTCTTGGGGCATCTCCACCCTGACGGCTGTCTGGCCGATTCCCTTGCACTCCGGCTTGTGGTCCTCCAGCAGATCCTCGCGTATGTATCCATGGAGACAGCGCTCACAGAAGTGCTACTGCTCTCTGTGTTTGCTTTGGTCATATAGTAGACGGTTGAGGTTTTTGATCCAGGTGTAGTGGAACTTGCCGGTCTTCTCAATCAACAGCAGATTGATCCTGGCCTCCTCTTCTGGTTGCTTGCTGAGGCGGTGCACGATCACTCCCTTGTCCCAGCCGAACACGTTTATGGCAAGGTCGTTCTGGTGCTCCACCTTGCCGATCTGAGATATGGGCGTGGGGGCATCGATGCCGGTGAAGTCTAGGCCATCTGCGGTGGGGTAATTGGCGGGTCTATGTGGGTTTTCTGCAGCTTGAAACAGGGCAGACCGAAGGGCCCATCGCAGGCAGTGGTCATCCATGTTTTTCACGTTGACCACTGCCTTCTTGTTTTTCAGTGCCGGTGGCACCACCCCGGAGAGGCTGATATCGGGCAATGTCTAACCAAAGGGTGTGAACCTGTACTACAGCCCAACCAGATCCTCTCTGGTTCCACTTTTCGAGGGTTTCCAAGAGCCTCGGGAATGCTTCCTCGAGGTCTGCCTTGATCTCGTTTTTCTGAAGGACGGCCTCCTGTTTGTGGCGTATAATAGGATCTGTATATTACTCGCTGCCGTCTGGGTTGACCTTCACGAGATCCACCTTGATAGCCAGCTGGAATTTCAATCCCCCTCCTAAGGCTCTGAGCTCCTCCTCGAGCTTTTCGCGGATCTGGAGTTCCACACTCTCAAGGAAAGTTCTGGGGTCAGCACCCTGTGGGTGCCCCTGGGGCACATCCATTTGCCACCCGCGTAGAAAACTTCCGAGCGCCCATGGTACTTGTCTGAATATTAGTTCTTCCGGCTCAAACAAACCCTGTAGCTCGTCTTGATAGGCCTTCGCAGACCTCAGAACCTTGTGGCTCGGGATGGGGTCAAATTCCTCCTGGATGACCTTCCTTTTCCTCGCTTTTGCCTTGCGTGGCGGAGGAGTAGGCCGATATTTCCGAGGCTGTAGAGGCTTCAGCAAACGTCTTTTCACAGCCTCGGGAATGGGCTCATCCAGGATGTTTTTAACCACATTGCGGAGAGCCGAACCTGGCATCTCTGCCAGTAGCTGCTCTATGTATTTATCCATCTTGTTGGATGGGTATACCTAATATAGAACATATATCTTATGGAAAAAATTTGTTGGCTAAAAAAATTAATTAAACCTCACGCGAGGGCGCGCGGGTATAGCTAAATTTCTGTTTTTTAAACGCCTAACCTCTGCCAAGAAAGCCCTGTTATTCCTCTGCCTTAATTGCATCCATGTTTTGAGATAGCCACAGCCACTACACACCATAAACTGGTTTTTAACCCCTTTACCACAAATGGTGCATGCACTGGTGCCTCCGCCCTTTGCTATGCGGGCATTGTGGGCCTTGCAATATTTCCCCATGCAGCTCTTGCCGCACACCTCCACAGATCCCAATAATAACCACTCACAGTTGTTTGTCCCTCTCATTGTAACACTTGTCTGTACTCTAACATTTGTTTATCTTTAAAAGACCTGTAGTTGGGGGGGGGGCGCCTGGGGGGTGGAGCGGGCCCTTTGTCTGGTCAACCCTCTCCTCGTTGGTAGTTGCGCGTGTGTAGGCCAGGTGTGTTTGGTGTACATTCAGAATTGCCTCGCGAGTGCATGTACGAAAAAAGTGTTTTGCGTACATGCAGAATTGGGGTCCGAGTGTGTGTACGAAAAAAGTGTTTGGTGTACATGCACAATTGGGGTTCGAGTGCATGTAGGCCAAGTATGTTTTTCGTGCAAGCTGTTCCAGGACCCCCACTATCTATACTACTAAGGCTAAGGCTAAGGCTAAGGTTAAGGCACATACATTCTCGCTTTTCATTCCTCCTAAGCCTTCCAGTCTCTCACTGATTGTGAACTTGACTCACACCCCCCCTATCTCCCCCTACGAAATTACACAATTTCGATTTAATTTCATTCTAATACAATCAAATTATATAATGGATATACATCATATAGCAATTCCTAGATTCCTAAATTATATTGATGAAGTCTTGTGGGTCCGTTCTTCACAGCAGTGGGCGAAGCATCCATCTGTGGAAGATCCCCAGCGACGAGGCAGGTAGTACTGGTGGCAGAGCTGCACCGGCGGTTCACCCAGACAAAGAGAAACGTGATAGAGAAAAAATTGTTTTAAGCATTTGTTGGTTTAAATGACAAACAATGTGACACTTCTTCCCCCACATACCCGGAAAAACAACTACACCTTTAAGCTTTATTATATATATTTTTTTTTTAATTAGGATCAAAGGCATCAGAATCTGCTAAGAATATCACTAATGCAATTTTCTGTCCCCTTAATGGGTTCAACTTTAAAAGCAAATGGCTGCAAAGATAATGCATAACGGAGCAGTCTCGCGTTCTTTGTTTTATTCATTTTCAAAAATGTTAATGGTTTATGATCTGATTGAATAATGAACGGATTCATCAGAAGATACTTGGAGAGTTGATGTAAAGCGAAAACAATAGCAAGGCATTCTTTTTCTATAATTGGGTAATTGCATTCCCTTTCTAACAATTTCCTGGAAATATAATAGCAAGGTTTTAGAATGTCATTGTGTTTCTGAAGTAGCACTGCACCAATAGCTGTGCTAGAAGCGTCGGCTCTAACAATGAATTCTTTATTAAGATCAGGTATAGCTAAAATGGGATCAGAAGCTAGTGCATGTTTTATTTCCTCAAAAGCTATCTCACAATCTTCATTCCAGACAATTTGATTTGGGTTCTCTTTTTTAAGTAGAGAAGTTAAAGGAGCTATTTTGTGAGAAAAGAAAGGAATAAATTTCCTATAGTAGTTTATTAAGCCACAAAGTTTTCTAACATCTTTTTTTGTTTTCGGTCTTGTGAGGTTAAGGATTTTCTCTGTTTTTATTGGATCTGGCTTAATGTTTCCTTTGCCTACTATATGTCCTAAAAAGTTAATTGTTCTGAATCCTATATGACATTTTTTGCTGTAAGGTTTGCTTTCCTCAGAGTTTCTAAAGTCTCTCTTATATGTTTCAAATGATCATTCCATGTTTCACTGAAAATTAATACATCATCAAAATAGCTTGCTACGAATTTAAGATGTCCAAGTACTTTATTCATGGCTCTCTGAAAAGTTGGAGCTGCAGTTGATAGTCCAAAAGGTAGGTAGTTAAATTCCATTAATCCTAGTGATGTTTGAAAAGCAGTATATTGTTTACAATTTTCTTTGAAAGGAATTTGCCAATATCCTTTAGTTAGATCAAGTTTTGTGAAATTTTTTGCTTTAGTGATTCTGGTTACCATTTCGTCCATTTGTGGGATGGGTTCGTTATGAAATATAGTAACAGAAATCAATTTTCTAAAGTCAATGCACAAACGAATACTTCCATCTGGTTTCGCTACAACTGCAATAAGGCTACAATATGGACTACTAGAAGGTCTAATAATATCCTGTCCTAGCATAGTTTCAATTTCTTTCTCAATTGCATCTTTGGCTCTAAATGGAGTAGGATATTGGTGTACTTTAAAAGGTTTTGTATCAGTGAGTCTGATATCATGTTCCAAAACACTAGTTCTGCCTGGTATATCTGTTAGTGTGTTCTGAAATTTAGACAAAATGTCTCTTATATCTGATTTTTGTATAGGCGTAAGATTTTCATCTAACTTTATATCTTTGAAGCTTTCTGTTGATTTATTTATGAGATATTCAATAGTTGCTTCTTTCTCTTCCAATTCTTCTTCTTTAGACATGGGTATAAAAGCTAATGTGGCTAATTTGATGTATTGTCTATCAAACCATGTTTTTAACAAGTTGGCGTGGTAACATCTGATACTGTCATTTACTTTAAAGAAATAGTTGTCACCTTTTTTATTAATAATTTGGAATGGTCCCTGGTAGTTATGGTATATTTTACTATTGTTGTTAGGAAGTAAAATCATTACTTTTTGACCTTTCTTGAATGATCTGTATTGACTATGTTGATCAGCATAATCTTTTTCTTTTTGACTGCTTATCTTCACAGCTTGTGAAGCTATCTTGTTGGATTTTTTTTTATAATTCCTTTAAGTTTTTGTGCATAGGAATATGCATGTATCAATTCATCATTATCTTCATTATGATTAGAACAAGAGTCAGCCAAAACATCTATAGGACCTCTGACTTTTCTACCATGCCATACATTAGTTCAAAAGGGGGAAAACCTGATGATGTGTTAGGCATTTGCCTCAGGGCAAAAAGAGTAGGGTTTAGCAGTACATCCCAATCTAAAGGGTTTTCTTCCGATAGCTTGACTAAAGTCTTTTGTATCGTTTGGTTACATCTCTCAACTAGTCCATGTGATTGGGGGTGTAAAGGTGCTGAAAGTTTCTGTTCAACGCCTAACATTTTCATAGTTTCTTGCATTGAATTCGAAATAAGTATTCTGCCATTATGTCATAGTATTACTTTGGGTATTCCTAGCCTTGAAAAGATGTCGAATAGTGCTTCTGCAACATTTTCAGTTTTGGTTCTTTTTAGTGGTATTGCTTCAGGCCATCTTGTAGAAAAATCTACCAAAGTCAGTATGTAAGAATTGCCTTTATTTGTTTCAGGTAGTGGACCTACACTGTCTATAGCTACTTTTTCAAAAGGTTTTGTGATAACTTCCATCTTTCCCAAAGGTATTTTTGGTTTCTTTTTAGCGTGTTTCTGGCATATTTCACATGATTTTACATAGTTAGCAATGTCTTTTGTGACGCCAGGCCATGTAAATCTATTTAGTAAAGATTTCTTGGTCGCTGCTATGCCAAGATGTCCGGCAAATATAGAATCATGAGCTAACTTCAAGACTTCCATTCTTAAGCAAGAAGGAACAATAATACTAATTTGGTTATCAATTTTGTTTTCAAATCTTCTGATCAATAGTCCATCTTCATAGGCATATCCAGACATTCCATTGCTAGCAAGATATTTTAATTTAGATAAAGATTTGTCTTGCTCCTGAGCTTGTTTAAAAGCTTCTTTAGAAAATCTTTTAGAAAAAAGATATGTGATTTTTCTTGACTATTGGAGTTAGATTTTGATCTATTGTTATCATCCATATTGATAGAGTTAGTTTTACTTGTAGTTTTTTCTTTACTATTTTTAATAGTAGATTTATCCTTTTCTTTTGTTTTAGCAGTTTGTGATCTTGTTGTCACTGGAGCTGTTATGTGTTTCTCTATCATCATGTTTGTCACTTCTTAGACCTTGTATCTTAATATGTGTGTTAGGATCTATATCATTCCCTAAAATCAAATCTGCAACGCAATTTATAAATACAAGTACTTCTATTCTTCCTTCATAGAAAGGTGTAACAACATCTACTATTGCTGTGGGTTGTGTAATGGTCTGACCATTTATTAGTGTACACTCTACTTTTTCATTAGTCATTTGTGATTGCAGAACTTTAGTAGCAGAAGCTGCTGACATAGAACAACCTGTGTCTCTCATGACTGAACATTCTATATTATTTATTAGACCCTCGAATAAAGGAATATTGCTTTTATCACCTAACAATGATGAGCTCAAGTTTGCTTTCTTATTATTATTTCTAGGACCGAACTGCTGTCTACCCTGATTTAGTGTTCGTGAATCCTGCTGTCTTGGCTTATAGAAATTAGGTTGGAACTGAGGTCGCACATTGCCATACTGGTTTGTTGTTCTAGGTCTATAGTTAAAATTTGACTGTGACACATTGGGTCTAGGCGTAAATGGTTGTCTGATGTTGCTATATTGTTTTCTTCCAAAATAATTTGGGGCGCTGGCATATCTAGTTCTGTCCTGCTCTCTATCCATAGTTCTACTTTGTCTTTCTTGAAATTTAGTCGACATAGCACATAAGCTAGGTTTTTTTGATAGTTTAGCATTAGGATGGGCTGTTTGAAACTGTTCAGCTAGACCTACAATATCGTTAGTGGTTTTAGGGTTACGCTCCTTCAAAAATGTGACAAGTTCAGCGCTACACGACTCATACATTTGTTCTTTTAAAACTAAGTCAGCTAAGCCTTTATAGTTATCTTTCTTTACACCGGCACTCTCAAACCATCTATCTCTTCCTAGTACTAGTCTATTCACATAATTGCTAAAAATCCTCTCCTTCTTAAGGGCAAGTCTTCCTAAATCTCTCATGGAAACCTTCTTCTGTGTATTTGTACCTTTTAAACAAAGCATCTTTTAAAGCAATATATGTTTTATCTTGTAAACTGTGCAACACCTGCAAACATTCTCGCGTCAACAAATTTGACAGTCCTATAAATTTCTCCTCTTCATTCCATCTATTCTGAGATGCTGTCAATTCAAATCTAGAGATATATGCTGGTAAATCATCATGTTCAGGGTTAAAGTTAGGTAGTTTAGGAATCCTTGTAAAACTATTGACCTTCCCATGTTTAGTCTCCTCACCATTATTCTCATTTTTACTGCCTTTCATTTTCAATTCTAATTCTTTTAGTTTTATCTCATGTTCTCTTTCCTTTTCTCTAGCCTGTAATTCTCTTTCTTTTTCTCTAGCCTGCAATTCTCTTTCTCTTAGATCTAGTTCTCTCTTTTTCATTCTTTCCTCTCTTTCATCTTTTTCGCTAGATCTATTTAGTTCATCTTCATACATTGTATCTGTTTATCAACAAAGTTAAGTAAGTCTTGACCTTCATAATTAAGATCCTCAGCTAATTGATTTATAGCAACTAGATCCATGGTTATGTTTTATATTTTATCTCTTTATTTGTGTGATTTCAATGTTATATTACATTCTCGTCCTTACACTGAGTATTAGTTTTATTTCATGTGCGTATATGAATATTAAAAGAGATATACAATTGTTATGAAACAGTCCTTCTTCTTCTTCTTCTTCTATTAGTAACTCGATTATCGCTTCAATGTCATAGAATTTACTTCAACTATATGGAAATTATAATCATGTCAGCAATAACTATTTAAAAAAAATACAACGAAATGACAACAATGACAGTACAATAAATTTAGAAAGTTAGAATATTTTTCCAGAGGACTATCTGGGCTTTAAGCTAGCGACGAGCTATAGGCCAGTTTATAGTCTTAGAATGTAATAAAACCAAAATTTTGCTCTTTACATTAACATTATGTGTTCATCATAGTCACTTTTCAATATTATTTCCCTTTTCTTGGTACTTAGTATTCCTGTATTATTTCCCTTTTTTTTTCAACTCAAGTAAGTCAAATCTATAGGGTAGTGTCTCCTTAGTAAATTAATTCAACATCTCACCTGAACATAACGGAAGGTTATTGATATTTTACTTGATTAGTGCTCACCAACTCTAAAGATCAAATGCAAAATTCAAAATTTCGTCCTATGACTGGTAAGTTACACTTCCTTTTATGTCTTAATAAACCTCGGGGTACTTTGAGGCTAAACACAAAATAACCAGACACAAATTTACGAAATGCTTATGAATTATGTCATTAAAATCGACTTCTTAGCTCTTTTAAATCATACGTCAATTTCCGGCGATCTACAGTACTAATGTCCTATCTGTACGTATGCACTCAAAATTAATCAAGTCACAAGCAAGACAGATACTGAGTCAATTAGGAAATTTCTTAAACACACGATATAAAAGTCACCAAGTTCTAATTGATCATTATTGTTTACATTATGTATCTTATCTTTTTATCTCCACAAATACTTTATTTCATACAAGGCTCATTAATAGCTATGTTTTCGGCCTACAGGAGATACATTTATGTAGTGAGTTTAACTCACTTCTTTGATTCTTTATACATTTATTTATTTTATACTATATTTTGGGGTTTTCAATCTTCTACTTTTACTTGTAGAATGTAATAATGGAGACGTGCACTGATCTCCAAATTACTAATATTTTGTTTATCTGGTGAAATGACCTGTATATGTTCACTTTAGTGTTTGTTAGTCCTTTGACTTCCTCACCAACATTTTTAATATTCTCAGTTTACCGTCTCATATTGTGCTTTCAAAGACACGTATTAAGAACAGATAGTTCCTTTATTAATATTTGTATAATAGTGTTTATATTGACACTTATTTTTATTAGTGACTATGGTATAATTAATTCTAGAGTTAGATCTAGATGTGCGTACTCTAAGGCAGAAAACAGGTTTTACTCACAATAAAATTATGAAGAATGCATCGTAAAAAAACGCTACAAGACAAGTTTACTAACGAAGCAAGACTAAGGGTCGGAACTCATAACAGTCTAATTACATAAATTTATGGGTGGGGATATAAATATATGTAAAAATATAGCTAACTAGAATACACTTAGACAGATAGTAAATCACGTGAGAAAAACATCAATCATAACTTTTCACACTCTCGTAAAATCTTATAGAACCACGCGACAATCTAAACACGAAAATATTGTGAAATAAATAATATACAGCCTACAGCACTATATTATCTCAAGAATCAGCCGAGCCGTAGAAAATTTCCGGAATGTATTCTTCGCTACCACTTATCAAATAATATAACGATCGGAGTGTACTTAATTCTAGATTAAACTATATTTAAGGGGGTCAATTAACAATCTAGAGAAAATACCTTGAAAGTTATATTAAAAAAAAACTCGGAAAAACTCTGCTGACAAAAGAGACAATACCCGCGCCACCTCTCCGATATAAATACAATTATAACACAATAAAAAATGTGAGCATGTAACTGTCTCAGATAAAACACTATTTTAGATTATTTATTTTTATAATAGGTTTGTCGTCTCTCCGGGTAATGTGACAGGGGAAAAAAATCACTTAGCTTTTGTTTCGTTACTCTTTATCCGGAGTCAACACGCCGACGACCTCCCCCGCAATACACCTCTCTCAACACTGGCCGTCCCAGTGGATGCACCGCCCAGTGCGATGATCATGGCAACTCGTGAATAAAATAATAGCACGATATTAGAACATAATATGTGTATTGCATATAAAGAGAATTAAAATCGAGGACAGGAAAAACTTTTAAAAGAGAATGGCAAAAGCATATTATAGGGTTACTGTTATATAATTATATTATAGTCAATTGCCCCTAACGTGTTCCCAATAGTGTCCCCTCCATGTTAAATATCTCCCCCTCTCTAATGTACCCACTATATTATTACAAAAAGGGATATCTAATTTTACTCTAATTTATAAAATTTGATTTATAACTCCTTGCAAAGGACTCAAATTCTATAAAAACAAATTATTTTATATTTAATTTAAATTAATTATAATCCATAATAAATTTTCTTTTAACTATGTCACCAAACATGTATATGTTTTGACAAAATAAAAACCCAACAATATTTTAAATTTTTAATTTTTATTATAATGAATTCCCCCCCTTCTACATAATACAAAACAAAAGAATAATCTTAATAAACTAAATAAATATATCTATAAAGCAAAATTATAAATTAAACCTACGCTATTAATTCTTATATAAATTCTATCTTATCAATTACATTTTTCTTTTTCTTTCCTTGGATTCCACGTCTTGCTTCCAACTACCATCAGATCTATGTTCATACACCAGTTCTTGTTCGTTCACACACCAGTCCTTGTCCTCTCACCCACACACCAATCCTTGATTATTTAACAAACACCAGTTCTTGTTGTAATAGTCCGTTTTCTTGACTTGTCTTTCTTTACACAAAATTGTCTTTTCAGAATATAATAGTTTCTCTTCTTATATATATATATATATATATATATATATATATATATATATAATTTCTCTTTTTATAACTCAGTTATGAGTTCCGTTTTCTTTATGAGATATCAGAATAAGTATATATTTTTTTTCTTGCTCGTCACTTAGGACACAATTTCTTTCTTTTCTTTTTTTTTGACGAAGCAACAAACTGCCCTTTCACTTTTGCCAATAATAATTTGATATGTTGAAACTTAGGAGATTTGATAATTTTATTTTGTTACATTTTTTTTTTCTTTTTAGTTTCTTCTGTTCGGGGCTAAATTTTTATTCCAATTTTTCCTCTCCCGATTTTATCTCTACAGATGTACAATCTCCCGTCTTTCTTCTCCATCAATGTAATGTAAAGTAAAATAGGATAACCCTTAGATTTCACTGAATTATATAGGTCTAAGGCTAAGGCTAAGGCTAAGGCTAAGGCACATACATTCTCGCTTTTCATTCCCCCTAAGCCTTCCAGTCTCTCACTGATTGTGAACTTGACTCACAGGAACTTTATGTCGGAATTTAGAAAAAAAAAGTAAGTGGTAATTTTTTCGATTACGAGGAGCGGTAGGATGCAAAAAAAAAAATAAAAAAATAAAAAAAATAAAAAAATTATTTCTCCTTTAGGGAGCTTTTTCACTATTTTTGGTCGTTAGTTTGCCGGAAAAGATGATTAGGAAGTGTTTCGGGGGTAAGGAGAAGGAGTAGAGAGCAAAAAAAAGTAATTTTAAGAAAAAGGTGTTAAGCGCGTTTTTTAGGCATTATGGGTAGGAAAAACGGAGTGTGTTTGGGTAGGTGCATGTGTTGGCGTAATCACGGCGGAAAAAAGGGAATTTGTAAAAAATGAAACTTGAGCGCGCTTAGCGGCATTTTAGGTCACTTTAAGTCGGAATTTGGAAAAAAAAGGTGAGTGGTAATTTTTCCGATTACGAGGAGCGGTAGGGTGCAGAAAAGTAAAAAAAAAAAATGGGACGTTTTTCCTTGCGGTTTTCCTATTTCCGGTGAAAAAAAGGGCGGAAAAAGTAAGTGGTTTCGTTTTTTTCCGTAAGGGGAGAGGGAAAATGTGAAATAAATTATAAAAAAAAAAGAAAAATTTTTTTCTCTCCTTTCGGAAGCGTTTTCACTATTTTTGGTCGTTAGTTTGCCGGAAAAAATGATTAGGAAGTGTTTCGGGGGTAAGGAGAAGGAGTAGAGAGCAAAAAAAAAAGGAATTTTAAGAAAAAGGTGTTAAGCGCGTTTTTTAGGCATAATGGGTAGGAAAAACGGAGTGTGTTTGGGAAGGTGTATGTGTTCGCGTAATCACGGCGGGAAAAAGGTAATTTTTAAAAAATGAAACTTGAGCGCGCTTAGCGGCATTTTAGGGCACTTTAAGTCGGAATTTCGAAAAAAAAGGTAAGTGGTAATTTTTCCGATTACGAGGAGCGGTAGGGTGCAAAAAAGTCAAAAAAAAAGAAGAAAAAAAAATTTTTATGGGACGTTTTAAATTGCGGTCTTCCTATTTCCGTTGATAAAAAGGGCGGAAAAAGTAAGTGGTTTTGTTTTTTTCCGTAAGGGGAGAGGGAAAATGCAAAATAATTTTTTTTCTCCTTTAGGGAGCTTTTTCACCATTTTTGGTCGTTAGTTTGCCGGAAAAGATGATTAAGAAGTGTTTCGGGGGTAAGGAGAAGGAATAGAGAGGGAAAAAAAAGTAATTTTAAGAAAAAATCGCTTAAGCGCGGTTTTTTTTTTTTTTGGCATTATGGGTCGGAAAGACGAAGTGTGTGTGGGTAGGTGTATGTGTTCACGTAATCACGAGGGAAAAAAGATAATTTGAAAAAATGAATCTTGAGCGCGCTTAACGGCATTGTAGGGCACTTTAAGTCGGAATTTCGAAAAAAAAAGTAAGTGGTAATTTTTCCGATTACGAGGAGCGGTAGCATGCAAAAAAGTAAAAAAAAAAAAAAGAAATCTTTTTTATGGGACGTTTTCCCTTGCGGTTTTCCTATTTCCGGTGATAATAGGGCGGAAAAAGTAAGTGGTTTTGTTTTTTTTTCGTAAGGGGAGAGGGAAAATGTGAAATAAATTATAAAAAAAAAAAAAATTTTTTTGTCCTTTAGGGAGCTTATTCACCATTTTTGGTCGTTAGTTTCCCGGAAAAGATGATTCGGAAGTGTTTCGGGGGTAAGGAGAAGGAGTAGAGAGCAAAACAAAAAGTAATTTTAAGAAAAAGGTGTTAAGCGCGTTTTTTAGGCATCATGGGTTGGAAAAACGGGGTGTGTTTGGGTAGGTGTATGTGTTCGCGTAATCACGGCGGAAAAAAGATAATTTGTAAAAAATGAAACTTGAGCGCGCTTAGCAGCCTTTTAGGGCACTTTAAGTCGGAATTTCGAAAAAAAAGGTAAGTGGTAATTTTTGCGATTACGAGGAGCGGTAGGGTGGAAAAAAAGTCAAAAAAAAAAAGAAGAAAAAAACATTTTTTATGGGACGTTTTCCCTTGCGGTTTTCCTATTTGCGGTGACAAAAAGGGCGGAAAAAGTAAGTTTTTTTTTTTCTGTAAGGGGAGAGGGAAAATGTGAAAAAAATTATAAAAAGAAAAGAAAATTTTTTTTCTCCTTTCGGGAGCTTTTTCACAATTTTTGGTGGTTAGTTTGCCGGAATAGACGATTAGGAAGTGTTTCGGGGTTAAGGAGAAGGAGTAGAGAGCAAAAAAAAGTAATTTTAAGAAAAAGGTATTAATCGCGTTTTTTTTGGCATTATGGGTCGTAAAGACGGAGTGTGTTAGGGTAGGTGTATGTGTTCGCGTAGTCACGGCGGAAAAAAGGTAATTTGTAAAAAATGAAACTTGAGCGCGCTTAGTGGCCTTTGAGGGCACTTAAAGTCGGAACTGCGAAAAAAAAAGGAAATTGGTACTTTTTCCGATTACGAGGAGCGGTAGGTTGCAAAAAAGTCGAAAAAAAGAAGAAAAAAACATTTTTTATGATACGTTTTTACTTGCGTTTTCATTTGCGGTTTTCCTATTTCCGTTGACAAAAGGGCGGAAAAAGTAAGTGGTTTTGTTTTTTTCCGTAAGGGGAGAGGGAAAATGTGAAATAATTTTTTTTCTCCTTTAGGGAGCTGTTTCACCATTTTTGTTCGTTAGTTTGCCGGAAAAGATAATTAGGAAGTGTTTCAATGGTAAGGAGAAGGAGTAGAGAGCAAAAAAATATAATTTTAAGAAAAAGGTATTAATCGCGTTTTTTTTGGCATTATGGGTCGTAAAGACGGAGTGTGTGTGGGTAGGTGTATGTGTTCACGTAATCACGAGGGAAAAAAGGTAATTTGAAAAAAATGAATCTTGAGCGCGCTTAACGGCATTGTAGTGCACTTTAAGTCGGAATTTCAAAAAAAAAAGTAAGTGGTAATTTTTCCGATTACGAGGAGCGGTAGCATGCAAAAAAGTAAAAAAAAAAAAAAAGAAATCATTTTATGGGACGTTTTCCCTTTGCGGTTTTTCTATTTGCGGTGACAAAAAGGGCGGAAAAAGTAAGTGTTTTTTTTTTCCCGTAAGGGGAGAGGGAAAATGTGAAATAAATTATAAAAAGAAAAGAAATTTTTTTTTCTCCTTTCGGGAGCTTTTTCATAATTTTTGGTCGTTAGTTTGCCGGAGAAGATGATTAGGAAGTGTTTCGGGGTTAAGGAGAAGGAGTAGAGAGCAAAAAAAAAGTAATTTTAAGAAAAAGGTGTTAAGCGCGTCTTTTAGGCATTATGGCTCGGAAAAACGGAGTGTGTGTGGGTAAGTGTATGTGTTCGCGTAATCACGGGAGAAAAGGTAATTTAAAAAAAATGAAACTTTTGCACCCTTAGCGGCAGTTTTGGGCACTTTAAGTCGGAATTTCAAAAAAAAAGGTACGTGGTAATTTTTCCAATTACGAGGAGCGGCAGGGTGCAAAAAAGTAAAAATAAAAAAAAAAAGAAATCTTTTGTATGGGACGTTTTCCCTTGCGGTTTTCCTATTTCCGGTGATAAAAAGGGCGTAAAAAGTAAGTGGTTTTGTTTTTTTTCCGTAATTGGAGAGGGAAAATGTGAAATAAATTTAAAAAAAAAAGAAAATTTTTTTTTCTCCTTTAGGGAATTTTTTCACTATTTTTGGTCCATTATGCATTGATATTTTCATGAATAGAGCCTAACACCATGAATGCTGTAGACACCTGCATAGTTTCAAACGTGTGGGTTGGCTAATAACCGAGGAGTTCTCGCAAAAATTCTCCCAAATCCGCTTTTATATGTATAAATAACGTCTCGAAAAGTGTGTGGCGCTAAAGCTCTCGAAAGGATAACGTTGTACACCGCTAGAAGAGTAAAATTTTTCATGTAAAATTTCGAAATTGAAAAAAAGTTGGCTGTTCGATGACACAAAGAGAACGCCACAACAAATAGAACTAGTCAAAAAACGCATTACCTTCCAAAAGTGGAAAGACGTATTTGTAGTAAAAACACCTCCAAATAATGCAACTAAACCGCAATAAAAAAAAACTATACTGCTTTGCTATGCTTTCTTGAAAAGAAGGCCAACAAATGTCAATTGAAAAAAAATTTTTTTTAAAGTGGCCACTTTGACGCACGAATTTGGTTTGAGTTTGCTAAAAAGATGTATCAATGAAAGATGAGCGATTTTATTTTTTGTTTTGGTAAACTCCACAGAACACTTTTGAAAGGAGATGGTTTGAGGTGTTTTATGAGTCCATTGTTAACAAAGGCCTTCAGTTGGCTCATGAGGATGGAGGCCCGCTCCGGGCTTGTTTCTCTGCACCTATCGCACGTTCTATGGAAGCCTTTACAATAAATTAGAGAGACAGAGAGAGAGAGAGAGAGAGAGAGTTGCTGAATATCTAGGAATTTTCCTTAAATTAATATAGACATGAAAGTATTGCCTGCAACTGTACATAATCGACAAATGCATTGAAGTTTGTTTGATTGCGATTGCTAAGCCTTGATAAATCAATAAAGCTAGGTGATGTTTTTCTCTCTCTCTCTCTCTCTCTCTCTCTCTCTCTCTCTCTCTCTCTCTCTCTCTCTCTCTCTCTCTCTCTCTCTCTCTCTCTCTCTCTCTCTCTCTCTCTCTGTATAGGTTTACTTCAAACTGCCTATGCAACATGCATTAGCCTTTCTTCAAACACGAACACTACATGCCAACTTCCTTTTCTCCCTGTTGCAGAATCAACGCCCAACAAATCTACACAGACTAAAGATTATGAATGGTGAAAAATGAGATCACATTTAGCCAGTCACTTAGCCAGTCACTTAGCCTCTCGCAAGACACCCCATTATTCAAAGAAGAAGAACACCTCACTACACATCTAGTTAAAAGAAAACTGAACACAGATCCCAAAAAACAAACAATATCTGGTATATTTTAAACTTACATGTAGGTTTAGAATCCTAGAATCTGTAATTATTGCAGGCCCTATCCGCACGTCGTGTTTTGCTGTCGTACATGTACGTCGGGGGTGACGTTGTGCCCCCACATGTTAAATAGACAAGATATGATGCATACTTAACCGTGCGTCGCGTACAACAGTCTAGACTCTAGGCTAGGTCTAAACAAAGGATGCGAACGTGTCGTATGATGCAATATGCAATAATGCAGGGGGGGATGATCAACAGGCAGGCATGCAGTCAAGATACGGTGATGTGCTTGGTCAACCCAGTGATTAAATGAGATGGAACTTACAACAGAGAGAGAGAGAGAGAGAGAGAGAGAGAGAGAGAGAGAGACAGACAGACAGACAGACAGACAGAGACAGAGACAGAGAGAGAGAGAGAGAGACAGAGAGACAGAGAGACAGAGAGAGACAGAGAGACAGAGAGAGAGAGAGAAGCATATTACGGGTGTTATTTTTAGGTCTATATAGAGGCTTGCTGCTTTACAACTGGATTTTTCGTCTGTAACCAAAAGCCTTGTTGTACTTATTTTACTATACCGGCTTACGGTAGTTTTTGAAATCAATAATTGTGTTCGCCTAGGCTCAGTAATTGTCTGAATTATAAGTTGTGTTGATCTGGTTTGAAAAGCTCTGACTAGGCCAATATGTAAAGTATAATTGAAACACGTATATTTTCTGATCCTCACGCAGGTATCTTATGCGGCGAAAAAATATTTTTTTGCCATGTCGAAAGCGTAGTGAGGAAGACTTTGTTGAAGAACAGGTAGAAGAGGATAAAATGGATAGGGAAAGCGACTCTAAAGGATCTATCCAAGTTCTTCGGATGAACACTCTGAGGATGATGACCATCACAAGCCTTCAACCACTAGAGATGGCCTTCTTGAGCAGAGAGGTGGAGGGTGGTGTTTCAATTGGCTCAGACAATCGTGACGTGTCGCCAAGCTCCTCAATTTTGCCGACATCAGCACATTCTGACTTACCCAGCGTCCTCCATGGGTATTACAAATCCAAAGATGGCAATGTCTGGTGCAAGAATGCTCCTGAACCCATAAAAACTCCTTCCAGGTATATATTTAGACCACCAATCAGGCAGATCATAAATCCAAGAAACATGAATACAGCTGGTGCTGCAAATGAAAGATAAGTGATTGAAAGAATTGCAAAATGCACCAACAAGGAAGGGTAGAGGTTCGTGATGAGCAGTGCAGACATATCAATGTCAGAGAAATTGAGGGGTTTATCGGATGTCTCCTTCACATGTAGGCGTTGAGATAATGGCACACCCACTACAATTCTGTGGAGTAAACCAGAGGGCAACCCGCTGGTGATGGCATGCTTTAGTAGAGATCGTTTTCTAAAGCTTAGCAACCACCTTGAGAGTCGATGACAAGGAAACGAGGAGTGAAGGAAGAGAGAAGGATGCCTTTTGCACCTTTACGAGACCAATGGGAAGACTTTAAAGTAAACTTGAGCAGAGAATATGTACATAGACCAACTATCACCGAAGACGACCAACTCATGCCTTGGAGAAGGCAATGTGCATTTTTACAGTACGTCCCATCAAAGCCGGATAAGTATGGGATTAAAATTTTCTCGATTTGCGATTGCGCGAACGGCTTCCCTCTTCACGGAGATCCCTACCTGGGACGAAACGGGCAAGAGAGGGAAACAAACATTGGGAGGAATACTGCTTTAGCTCTAGCTTCAGCACCCAACACAAGTAGGAGAGGGTTCTACCCCTGACAACAGAAAGCATGGTCAGTGCCATCTTAGCGCCAAACATCGGGATTTAAAGACAACAATACATCGCTCCATGTGCAACAGTAGTGTTTGTTCCACCCATTAAAAAAACAAACAAAACAATAATAGTCTGTCTCTCCTGTCAAGAATGACGAGCCCTTTTTTTTCAATAAATAAAGGTATGCCCACAAGGTGTTAAACTGTCATCCTCCTTTGCTTCAGTATCATCACCATCCTTTTCTCCTCATCCTTTACCTGAGTAGTATAACAACCGACCATCCTTTCATCATCATTAGTATTTGTTACCATCAACATTATCATCATCATCATCCTTACCAAGACCAATATCATCCTTTCGTCATCATCAGTACCGATATTCGTCACCATCAATAATATCATCTTCATCCTCATCAACACCAATATCATCCTTACGTCATCATCAGTACCGGTATTCGTCACCATCAACAATATCATGATCACCATCATCATCCTTACCGACACTAATATCCTTTCGTCATCATCAGTACCGGTATTCGTCACCATCAACATCAACACCAATAGATCTATCAACCTTTCGTCATCATCATCATCCTTACCAACACCAATATCATCCTTTCGTCATCATCAGTACCGGTATTCGTCACCATCAACAATATCATCATCATCTTCATCAACACCAATATCATCCTTACGTCATCATCAGTACCGGTATTCGTCACCATCAACAATATCATCATCATCCTCATCAACACCAATATCATCCTTTCGTCATCATCAGTACCGGTATTCGTCACCATCAACAATATCATCATCATCCTCATCAACACCAATATCATCCTTTCGTCATCATCAGTACCGGTATTCGTCATCATCATCATCAACACCAATAAATCTATCAACCTTTCGTTATCATCAGTAATCGTCACCATCAACAATATCATCATCATCCTTATCAACACCAATATCGTCCTTTCGTCATCATCAGTATACGTCACCACCAACAATATCATCATCATCGTCAGTATTCATCATCACCAACACGTATCATCATCATCATTCTTATCAGTACCAATATCAACCTTTGACCATCAACAGATGTATGCATCATCGTCCTCATCAACACTAACATCATCCTCTTGTCATCATCATCATCAACATTCTATCTATCCTTCATTGTCTTCAGTATAATGTGACCGGCTGAGACAAGAGTCCTAGTATCCTTACACTGTCTCAGTGTAGCAGCACGTAAATTGTCTTGGGACCCGTCCAAATATAGCCCATAAAGCGTGGTATTGGGGTTTCTGCGTCACCTCTGAAGTACGGATAGGAATGAATCTCAGCTGTCCTCTTTACAACGGTGGGGTGTCTGTGTCACCCCCGGTGCACTGATAGGAATATCATAGATTTTGCTTGTTTAGGAGGTGGGGTGTCAAAGTCACCCCCATTCCAAAAAAAAAAAAAAATGGGAGGTTTTAGAAATGACATCTGGTCAGTTTCATTTCAAGATTTTGGCTATAATTGTCAAAATGAATTTTTGAAGAATACTGAAAATTTCAACACTCCTTTCGTATTCAGAAAGTAAAGACACAGATCTAGATCTGAATGAGCTTCAGCAAGGTAAGACTTGTAGTTGTATACGTTTACAATGCAACACAAAAATCCATACATTTTGAAAAGTACTTAACTGCGGCGAATGTTCGTGTTTTTAGCGATCAAATTAATCTAGAAAAGTAACAGTTTAAATAAGGCCGCAATCTGCAAATTGACCGACCTAGGATATATTTATTTAATGGAGAACTAATCTAAATCTACATTCTAGAGCTATTTTTTACAATGATCTTATTTGAATCTAGTCTGGCTAAAGGCCTACTGTCCGGTAGACCATATAATCTATATAATATAATAATGCTGTCTAGACCTAGAATTCTATATATTTATAGACTCATGGTTTTTCGCAAATTATTTCACGTATTTTTTTTTCAAAGGAAATAGCTAAGAGTTTTATACTAAACTGTACGAGCCATGTAGGCTGAAGCGTGTGGGGCTAACCGCTTTCATGTCATACACATTTTTACTTTCTAGTATCCCTGTGTTCTTCCATCCATCCTTTTCATACATAGCGTGAATGATCGTTCAACATGATAAAGGTCATAGGGTAAATGAGCCTCTTGAGCTAAGTTGATTTTGAGTACTGCATATCTTGAAAGACAAAAGAAGAGCATTAATTACAGCTTAACTTAATTACTTACATAAAGTTTTACTTACTTACTTACTTACTGCCCTTTTTGCCGTGGGCAATTAGGGCAGCAACAAACTCCTTCCATTGCTCACGGTCCTGAGCCAGCATCCTCAAGGTGCCCCATGACTGTCCCATGGCTGCTGCCTCTGCCTCCACTGTCCTTTTCCAGGTGGTTTTCGGTCGCCCGCGTTTCCTGTGTCCCTCTGGCCTCCATTGAACGGCTACTCGAGGGATGGCATCTTGTTCCTTGCACATAAAGTTTTGGAGGCGTGAAATTCGGGAGTTCTTTGATCTGGATCACTGATTTCCCAAAATTTATGCAAGTATGTTGAAGAGGTAGAGAGGGGGAGAGAAAAAGAGAGAGGTTGAGAGAAATAGAAAGGGGGAGTGAGCGTGTGTGAGAAAAAGAGAAAAGAGGGAGGGAGAAGACATAACAGAGGAGAGAATGCGAGAAAGAAAAATGGGAAGGGGAGAGGAGAACAGAAAGAAGGCGGGGGAGGGAGGGAGAGAAAGAGAGAGAGAGGGATAGGAAGCGAAAGAGTTGAGAGGAAAAAAAAAAGAGAGAGAGAGAGAGAGAGAGAGAGAGAGAGAGAATGAGAGACAGGCAGAAAGAGAGGGGGAGCGGTATACAGAGAGGGAGATACAAAGAGAGAAAGTGAGAGGGAAAAAAGGAGAAGGGGAGAGATAGATAGAGGAAGAGAGTGAGAAAGTGACAGAGAGGGAAAGAGAGAGAGAGAAAAGGTGAGTGAGAAAGAGAGAGAGAGAGAGAGAGAGAGAAAAGGTGAGTGAGAAAGAGAGAGAGAAAAGGTGAGTGAGAAAGAGAGAGAGAGGTAGTGTGATGGTAATAGGGATGAAGAGGAAAGAGAGTGTGAGAGGGGAGAAGCGAGGAGGAAGGGAAATAAAAAGAGGGAGAGAGAAAGGGAGAGAGAGAGAGGGAGAGAGAGAGAGGTGAGTGAGAAAAAGAGAGAGGTAGTGTGATGGTGAGAAGGATGAAGAGGGGGGAGGGAGAGAGAGTATAAGAGAGTAGGAAGGGAAATAAAAAGGGGGAGAGAGAAAGGGAGAGAGAGAGAGAGAGCGTTAGGAAAAGTTAGGGAAAGTTAGGGAAAGTGAGAGTGAGAGAGAAATATAGTGAGGTAAAGGAAGGGAGAAAGAAAGAGAGAGAGAAGGAAAGAGGGAGAGGGAGATGGAGTTATTTAGAATGAATAGCGAGAAATAGAGGGAGGAGCGAGCGAGAGAAAAATAGAGGTTGATGAAGAGAAGTAGGAGAAAGGGTAAGAGAAAGAGGGAGGGGCAGAGAAAGAGAGGAGAGAGGGTAAGAGAAAGAGGGAGGGGGCAGAGAAAGAGAGGGTGAGAAAGAGAGGGAGATAGAAAAAGAGAGAAGGAGAGGGAGGGAAGGAGGGAGAACGAGCTATATGTTATATGTGTGTGCGTACGTGCTGCAAAATCATCCGCTTTGAAAAATCTAAACCGTTTACTACTGCTTTTTAAATTTTTTTGGTTCGTCGTAACAAATTTAGCAACAAATTTTTATGACAGTTACAATAAAATTATAATGAAATTGCCAAAATTCCAAAAACTAAAAATGTATATAATAATGTGATATTTTACTCCAGGTATGTACAAAAATTAAAATTACGTGCAAATGAAAAAAAAAAAAAAGATCTATGTGTCAAAAGTGTAACCGAGTTAAATAATATAAACATATATAGGTAAGGATAGTTTAAAACACTACTAATAAAAATGAATAAAGGAACTTTTG